>CM060830.1:108315000-108720000 GCA_030762175.1 Metallyticus violacea | reverse complement strand
ATTTTACCTTATCTATTTCAATTTTCTTATGCTTCTTTATATATCAAAAATATGCAAATATTATTAAATTATTGTTTTGTTTAAGAATGCTCTTTACCATCTCAGCGTCCCAATCAATTCGGGGGTTGATATGGCAGATAAATTTTGCTCAGAAACCTCTTCTTTCTGATTTGAGATTCTTTTACGTGCCATGAATCTACTACAAGGGACTGATGACTTTACGCCCGAAAAAATTCATCGATTCTACCCGGGATTGAAGGAGCGATCTCTACTAGGCACCGGACCGGCTGTAAATAGAGCAATAAAACAGCTGTAACAATAATAATTTTTCAACAAGTAGGTGAATTTTTCAGGAAAAGGAAAAATAGGGAGAAACAAGTTAAGAGATTATCTTAGTTTAATTTCGCAACAC
This sequence comes from Metallyticus violacea, assembly GCA_030762175.1. Classification (NCBI taxonomy): domain Eukaryota; kingdom Metazoa; phylum Arthropoda; class Insecta; order Mantodea; family Metallyticidae; genus Metallyticus; species Metallyticus violacea. Next base: position 108,719,588 of record CM060830.1, on the reverse strand, counting down.
CGTTTGTAGAAAGTATCTAAATACTGGTAGAAGAAGAACGTTCTGTTTCACTATAGCTCATAAATGTCCTGTCAACAGTTGCTTATCTCCCTCAATGTTACATTCATCAGCAATTCGCTCCTCGCATCAATATATCGTTAGTCACCCAGAATAACCGAACAAAAATACACCTCGGCTTTGAACTATTAAGTATTCATGGGTTCGAAACCACACACATGGAATCAAATCTGGGACAGCGTGTGGCCAGGTAACAGATGCATGACCTACTTTGTACGTGACTTCAGTCTGGCACGCGATCCGGTTGCGCGGGAATCGGATTAAGTCTGCCAGGAGGCCATGAAAACAAAGGGGAGGCAGCGTGAAGTAACAATCTTATTTAAAATAAAAAAGAAAACTTTTGGAAGATTGAGGGAGGAAAAACTCGTCCGTTAATATGCTGTGGCAAAATCCTCCCCCAATTTCACGTAAAGGAAACAATTTCGTGTTCAGAGCCGCAACATGGGATTTACGTTTCTTGGAAAATGAAATCGATTCTCGCGTTATAAAAATAGTACAAGGTAAACAGAATATTATAAAATAAAAAGGATGGAAAACGTGTATGACATAAATTTTCAATGGGGAATTCCTCTGAAAACTCTTACAGCTACAGTATATTAAAAACCAGAAGGAAATCTTGACTTTCAAATATAATTTTATAAGTAGCTTTAAACTTTTGATGGTGAAAAAAAAAGTGAATTGTTGTAGAAATATAAACTGATAAAAATTTAAAGAGAACTAAACTAAAAAATATAACTCTTCTAGCTCTTCCTCTTAATTTTACAATTTTCAAACAAAGAAACATGTCATTTAATGATACATTAATTCTCTTTCATATTTGTATGTATCACCTTATCATTAAGTAAGAAATATGAAAGGGGGTCTGTTTATTTTTATTTCCCATTTTTTGCGGAAAAAGTTACGAACAGATGTCTTTTCCTGACGAGTTTCAATAAATTCACAATACAGCACTATTTTGCCATCCTCTACAGTTTAATGTATTGTGATGTTACTTTTTTCCTAATTTCAAAAATTTGTTGAAAGGAATAATAAATTTTGCTATTTCGAATAGGACTAATGCTGAAGTAATATAATAGCATGCATTAGAGATAAATAACACTGGGCAACAATGAAAATGTTTCGGGCTTAAAAATAGTGAATTTACATGTATTTCCATCTGCTGAATTCAAAAATCACCATAAAAATGATAGATTAGCTCTTGTTTTGGAGATAAAGTGACATTTCATTTTTTAGAGTGAAGATTTTAAATTTGGGGGAATTTTTTTGGGAGTTGGCACACCTGTCAAATAACAAAACACAAATGCTCTTCAGCTGTTTGTAAGTCATAAACATAGATACTGTTGCTGTGAATTACATGTAGTTTCTACTCAAATTAATGCAAAATTTCTGGTTCGCGAGTGCTTTTTTAGTGTAAAATTTGTAAAAATGCCACGAAAATGTGTAAATATGGTGAATAACTTTTTTTATATTTGTGGTAAATAACATTTTCCTCACAGAAACGCAATCTGATGCCTCTTGTAAAGACTGCCAAGCCTCTTGTGGACCCAAAAGACGTTCTTCTTCCACCCCTGCATATCAAGCTGGGTTTGATGAAAAACTTAGTCAAAGCTATGAACCGAGAAGGACGGGCCTTTAAGTACATCAGAGAGAAATTTTCGAAATTAAGTGATGCAAAAGTTAAGGAAGGCATTTTTGTCGGACCACAAATGAGAGAACTTGTAAAGGATCCTGCATTTGACCAAGTTTTGGAGGGGAAAGAAAAGGAAGCTTGGGAAGCCTTCAAGGGTGTTGTTCATGGATTTTTAGGCAACAAAAGAGATGACAACTACAAGCATTTAGTGACAGTGCTCCTGCAAAAATACCGTAACCTTGGATGCATTTTCTCCACTCCCATCTAGACTTTTTCCCTCCTAGTTGTGGAGCTGTTAGTGATGAACATGGGGAGAGATTCCATCAGGACATTTCTGTTATGGAACAAAGATATCAGGGCTGTTAGAATGAAGTAATGCTTGCGGATTACTGTTGGTCTTTGTATAGGGATTCTGCGGAACTCCATCACAAGAGGCAAGCTAAAAGACGACGAAGTCAATAGGCCACCACATGATTCTCTTCAGACACGACTATCTGCGAAGTATTTTTCCAGCAATTTAGAACTCTTAGCATGTAATTACCAGTTAAAAAAATCAAATGCACTTTCATTGTTGTTAGCATGTATGTAATTAAAATGTATCCTTTTCTCTCAATCCGTTAATATGTAATACTTCCACCTTGTGTATATCATGGAAACTAGAGCTAATAAAAATTTTTCATTGTCATATTTGTTTTTCTCAACCCAAAATTAGTAGGAATTGCCTCATGAAGTGCTCGAAACATTCAAAAATTATTTTTTTGTTGCCCAGTGTAATCAAACATTTCCTTTGTCACAAAAACTAAACGAAGAAACTATTATTTTCCACGCAGAATTTGAATATACTTTCAGAAAGGTTTTAAAGAAGCAAACAGCACTAAATACAACATATTCTGTTCCTAAAACGTTATAGATGATCGATAGTTAGCCTTTTTTGATATTCTAGCGATATCCATTTATCTTGGTACCCCTTTCTACATGTAAACGTCCATGCTCGCGATTGGCAGGCACAGCCCAAAAAGTTAATTCTTAAGGACATGTGGCACATCCCACCTGACTTCTAAAGGCCACTCATCGCGTCATTTTTTATTCCTACGAAAACCACGATTACTGTTTTAAGCAACCAGACTGTTTTTGCAACAAATTTAACAGTTATTCAAACGTATAATTATCCATTAATAATTATATTTTTGGTCCCGTAAATGCTCCTTTCATTTTCGAAAATTTAATTTTATGTTTATAAATTCAGATAAATTGTATTTACAAACAATTTATAAAATCCGCGCTATTTTTAAGTATTATGTTCCGCTTTTTCAATCCGAAATATAAAAGTTTGGATTGTTAATATAGAAATTTAAATCAGGTATTTAGAACCCCATGACTTTTCTCTATGAGCAGTTTCTTACAAAAGTTGGATAACTAAAACAAATTTAAATTACATTAAAATGTCAATTACACGCAATATCTATCAGAAACAATTATCCATGGTTGAATTTTTGTTGTGTGAAAATTGAACATTTGTAAAAGTTTACATCAGGAGTCTGAGAGTTCATCCGGATCGCGCGGCAGCCGAGGTAGTACTCAATGCGTGGTATACCAAGCTGTTTTTTCCGTCTCTCCAACTACCACATTCGCAAGACTTGATTTTCTATGACTCTGTCTTTCTTAAAGCTAAGATGTTATTTGATAGGGGGCCGACTGCAGTACATAAATAAAACTGAGACAGTATTGTTGATTTCTAAACAGGGATTGCAAAGTCTATCAAGAGGTCGAGGTGATTTAAGGCCGGTACCATTAAGTCACCTTTAGTCTGTTGCCTGAACACTACCTAGGTTTGCAGGATGAACTGTAGATGCCTGCAGCGATCTCACAAATATCATCTGCAGTCCAATTTTCGCACAACAAAAATTCAATTACGGCTCATTGTTTCTGTTAGATGTCATATGTAATTTCCATTTTAAATTAATTTTCCCTCAGAGAAATTGCAAAAATGTGCTCGCTCAAAGCACTATCGGCGATCGACAAAATACACAGATACATATGACTAAATTAGTACAATATTTTTTCAAATGTAAAAATTGAAAAGGGGGCCAAAAATGCTTAACTTTTCAAAGAGAATGTTGAAAATGATCCCCGTTTGCTATGACACATGCCTTGTGTTTAACACCTTTTACTGCTTCGGGAATGTTGGCTATTGTTTTGTAGTTCATTCAGTGCTGCATGGACTTAATTTACAGACTTTATTTAAATCCTTCCACAATGCACAGCATCTACTTACGCAGGATTTAAATGACCCCCTCCTGAGGTGCGCTAATCATTCATCATCCGAGGTCCTAACAAAATTAATCTTCTTTTCAGGACGAATAAAATATATTCTATAAAGTTTGAGAGAAATAAAAATATTACTTTTGATACCCAGTGAAAACAAGTTGGTTCTTTGTCAATGTGTCTTAATGGCACAGTTACAATAAGGTCTTCAAAAGACAATTTTGCGGGAAATATTTAATTTTATTAAAAGTATGCATAGGTACGTCCCACAAGTAATGTCGGCTTTTAAGCAGAATGAGTTCTGAGAAGAAGCACAAAATCAGGATTCGATGCTGCCTGCATGAGGTACCAGTTTGATTCCTTGCATTCCCGAATTACGCCATCGTTGTATGAGCTGTATGGGGTCTCGCATTGTCCTGCTGCAAAAGAAACTCTATTTTGACTGACTAATGCTGGGTATGTCTATTGAAAATCTTCATTAACTGGTTCCAGCTGTGGAGAATAATGATTCCTCACATACATAACCGATTTTGTTTAGCGATGTCTTTGACATTGTTTCGAGGTGTCAGGGTTGCGGAATTATCTGAAAGTTTATCCTGATAAATAGATAAGCTAACGACATATGTTGGGATTCTTGTGGGGTCAATTCGTGAGATAAGATCTACAGCTTTTGGTGGTTTTTAAGTGTCTTAATCTTCCATCAGAGGGACCCGTAGTATCATATAGATGCTATAATTTTCTTACGAACGCATTAACCTATCACTGCAGGGTTAACCGTATCAACTGCAAGAATGTTCGCTGGGCGCGCCACCTCTGCTTTGCCACTACAAGCGGAAGTTCTTTACACATCTGAGCAGAAGATCATCGATGATGACACTTTCTATCAAACTGATGATTCTGAGCATAAATTAGAAACAAGGCCTTTAGGTTCAGAAACTGAAGAAGGGGATGATTTTGATGATGAAATGTATTTTATAGGTGCGTCATTGTTTTTATTTATAAGAACGAAAACACTCTGCTCATACTAATAATTAATTGCTCACATTTATTTGAGTAGTTACTATTCTCGTATTATGTTGGTAGTCTTTGCATAAGTATAATGAAATAACGCTGAAGGAACCTGTTCCATTTAAATAAAGACAAACCTAAAAATTGAGGAAAATAAAAAGGATTTGAAATAAATAAATCAAGGCATAAAGCCACAGCGCGGGTCTAAGGTTATTGTTGGTATTTTTTGATCACCAAGTTCTGTACAGAATGTTTTTTTCCCCATGTTCTCCTCCGGAAGACTTTAGAAGTGCCCTAATATCAAGCTTTGTGTATTACCAACTGACAATAATAATGACTACAAAACTTCTCTCTGGCGAGATAATTCACCTCACTCTTCGTGCCGATTCACATGACCGGAATCACAAGCTCAACTCGTGAACTGGGGCTTGCTCTTATCTCAAGTGTAAATTCTTTAAGAGTGATAACATGCTTTTTGTCTCATTTCTCATATTACACATTTTACTTTCTCACCAAGAACTGAAGTCCTAGGGAGATATGACGACGTACAGCCACGCGCTACGAGAGGAGTACGCGCTTATCGATTGCAGTGGGCGTGTCTTGCGTATATCATTCATTGCGTAGTACGACAGTGCGTGAGGGGAGGTCGATACGCACTGCAGTTTGTTCGGTGAACTGGGACATTCGGCTTCACATCGTCGTGGCACCAATATGCAAACTATTTGCTTTGTTACAGATTATAACTTGAAACTGTAGAATCACCAACTTGATATAAATTCATATTATTGTCCACAGATGGCTCGTTAGTATAAACAATATTTAAAATAAAAACTAATTGCAAGCATTCTCTTATAGTGTACAAGATGCATTCTTACAAATGTAACTATTCAGTTTATTTCTTCTATTGGAATTAATTTTATTTACCTAAACAACCATCTCATATCGCAGTTTTTCTTTTCTAATTAATATCTACTTGAACAAAACATTAATACGATATTAAAAGTAAAATAAACCATCATCAATTGAAGGATTAAGCCAAAGCTTATTCCCAGACCATTCTTATTTAATTACCTTACTTTAACATCTCCGGTCATCAGCATCCCACGTAGAACGGCCGATAATTCTTCTTTCCGGCTTAATAATTTAGTCACCTAGCACCAAGTCTCAAATATCATCTAGTGATGCAACATTTACCACTTCAACGTCGTTAACATTAGCACTAATATTATTAGTCAGAATTGTAATAATTATTATAACAATTTTTCTTTATATTTTACATTACTTTCTCTTTATATTCTTCTTCTTCTTCTTCTTCTTCACTCTTTCACCATCATTTAACTCTCCTCTCATTCTATATATACAATACTGTTTTATGTCCTATTAAAATTTCCTTTTCGCTACTCCACTACACTTTACACATGTTTATTTATCCTCTATACTCACATTCTTACAATTTTCACCAATAACTTCATTTCACCCATACCATAATATCCAATATATTATACCCCTCCCAATCTTTATTATACTTCTCCATTCTTTCTAAAAAGCTCTTCCCATCCTCTAGACATTCACCGAGGCCCCCAACAACTTCTTCAGCTCCTGCCTGTTCATATTCTTTCCCACTTCCTCTTCTTCTCACCGTATCTTCTTTCTTCTAACTGTAGGTTTGATTTTATATAACTTCCTCTTCCTCTTCTTCTTCTAACGTGGTTCAAATCAAGTTTTCATTGTGAATTGGGTAGCACATTTTTCTGGTTGTCTATATTTAATATTCCTAATCTTTCCGGTCTTCTAACGCCCATTTCCTCTTCTTCTTCCCTTGCAGCTGAAATTGCTTCTTGCTCCACTCTTTCTTCCCATGCTATTTTACTTATTTTATGGGCTAGGATTTCAAGATGTTTATATAACTCGTTGCTCCTTAAATAATAGGCTACACAATGGTCAATTAAGTTCCTTCTTTCTTCTGAAGTTTTGTTCCTATAACATGGATATTAAAAAAAAAAATGCTCCGGTGTATTCCGTTACTTAAAACAAGCTTAGCTAAGTATAAATACATAACAGAAAGAAAAAGTGTTCTGTTTACGACGATAAGGGGTGTACACCTTCCTTGGACCGCCACAGGTAGCCGAGGTCGTTAAGGCGCGAACTCGTGAACGGGAGGTCTGGGGTTCGAATCCCACCAAGACCGTCCTCCCTGACTGAAGTTTTTCCAGGTTTTCCTCAGTCCTCATAAATGGCAGATGCCGGCGAGGTAACCTAAACTTAGGCCTGGAACGTTTCTTTCCTTAAAAAGTCCTTTCCCAATTTATCATTTCATCTTATGTATCATCAGTGTCCACAGCCTGTGATGCCTCAGTGGTTAAAACGAGCGTTAAACACTAATTAAAAAAAAACCAGCAGGTGGGCGTTTCAAAAACCTCTGTTCACGAGATATTAAATTGTTAAAATTGAAACCCTATAGAGTGACTCTAGTTCTTGAATTTCAACCCAATGACGACGAAAAACAAGTAAATTTCTGTAACTGGATTTTACAAAACATCTTTGACCCACATTTAATAATGTTCCTAGGTGAGGCATGGTTTATTTAAATGATCATGTTGCCTCACAGAACAATAAGTATTGCACAGTCCTCATTTACCCCCCCCCCCAGTGTAACAGACGGTGCCCGTGCACGGGGCTTGATCAGCATTCCCGCGGCTCGGTAATACAAGCAACGCCCTGTAGAAAAGACAGGAAGCAACACCAGACGTTTGGAGAACTCCATCAAAACTTGATTAGACATCTTAAACAACAAACAGACGTTTCCGTGCAAAGCGCTGCTAAATTAGTGAAGTTAAAACTGTGACACATGTGACGGGAGCATTACTTCACATGTTTCAACAAGACTCCACCAGAGCTCGTGTATCGATGACAGAAATTGAAACTTCTTGAGTATTTAAGGATATGTGCCTCACCTAACCCATTGCGACACTTTTATCTCTGGGGTTGGTTAGAAATTTACGCTGTATAAGACAACAGTCCAACAAAAACTATTCAACGTATTTAAGATGTGCCAACAACGACAATGGCCATTTTAACACCTCCTTTCATAAAGTAAAATAGTTAAAGAACATCGTCAATAGCAATGAACGCGTTCTGGTTTTACATCAAAAGCTGCCTCACAGTTCACTGGGTCGCTCTGTATAACACACTGGTCTCGGCGCAGTTCAGGGTTCTGTCTAAGAATCCATCAGCGCAAGTTTTCCCATGTCCTAGATTTATGGAAAGTTAAAAAAACTGCATACTTAAAAAAGGGTCTCTGGACAACATTTAAGTCTTTCCACGTCCAAGTAATATTTTACTTTCCTGCTAGATGCTGATGGGCTTACCATCTGTCTTCCTGCACTATAATGCAACCAATTTCTTCTAAGTTCTATGGTGAGGAACTTTCGCGTGATCACCGATTTGCCGTCCTGAAGATATATATCAATGGTTAGTGTATAAATCTGTTATAAATTTAGTCAAATAAACGAATGAAATACGATTAATCAATTTCTCAGTAAAGGCTGCAGTCACAACAATAATGTACAAACGTTTGCATACTTAGTTAAAACTTGCTTTAAAAAAATCAACAAAAACTATATGTGTTACTACAGTATCCGAAGTAACTCGAGTTTACAATTACTATATTCTGAATATATTTAATATAAAGCACCATCAGATAAAAAATTTGACCAAATAAAAATAATTAAATATTTTCCGTTAAAATGTTTCATCTGATGGTAACTGCCTTCAGTTGCCACAAGAATGGTTAATTTGTATAATTATATTCAAAGCATTATTTCCATAGTTTTTCTGCTGAAAATAAAGAATTAACTTTTAATTTGGTCTTACTAATTATAATTAGTTTAATAGAGAATTTACTACTGTTTTGAGAAATTAAAATGGTTACAAATGAATTTTGTTAGAAAAGTTGGTGTTTTGTGTAATAAATAAAACAAAAGTTTCTCAACCAAATGACGCCCAAAATGGGACAGTGAATTTGTTCTGCAAACCATATGAAATACTTCCATATCTTAAAGAAAAAACCTTACTTGTGTTTAAACCATATGAAATACTTGATTAGCTTAAAGGGAAAAACCTTTACTTGTATATGAACAGAACTAAAACTTTTTTTCAATATTTACATGTTACTGCTACTTCATGCATTAATTTTATCCACAAGTAAAGAAGAATTCTCTTAACTAAATGATGAACTACGGTAACCATTTTTCATACCTGAAGTGAAACCGCAGCAGTTTGACCATTACAAAAATAAGGAAACATAAGAAATGCTTGTCATACCAACAATTAGTTTCATACTTACTGTTATTTATAATCACAGACTTACTCTGCAGATTTTGTTGTTCTTGTTGTGTCAAGGTTGAACTTAATGAGGTATTAAGCGAATGATTTTTTGCCCTTGAAGCAATTCAGGCCAAGGTATATTTCAAAAATTTGATGAGATACCTTTGGCAGACATTTTTCTGAAAATGTTTCTTTTATATTATTTGGGTGAATAAATAATTCAAAACACATATTTGCCCACTTAGTTCCTCGTCCTACAAATGTAAAACTTGAGTGTGCTGCAGCGGAATTCCTAGATGACAGATCATAAGTATATCAGTGTGCTATTCACATTCTTGTGAAGAAATCTTTGCATTTAACCGGTGGTTGTTACCGACAATGCTCGAAACTAAGGAGATTCTTGAGCATATCCTCACTTTATAATAAAATTGATACTGTAATTTCCCTCTATTTAGGGTCATTCTCGGATCTCGAGAAGAATGCATGGAAGGAACCACGCACACTAATATTTCGCAAAGGGTGCAGGTATAGCCTATCTCCAAGGACTACTTTAGTACCTTGGTAAATGTGTGCAGTGTTTCAGGCAGGAGTATTTGCTATCCTGAACTGCGAATACAGAGGACTTGAGAGGGTTATCACCAAAAACGATTTCTTATTCTCTTAGACAAAGTGCCTTAAAAGTACTTTCCTCTGAATAAGGGAAATCTAAACTGGCATGGGAGTGTCCAAATGCAGCCTGCCCTGGCATCTCGCAACAGACTTGAACTGTGGTGGGTGCCGGGGCATCAAGGCATTTATGGGCATGAGCAGTCAGATCAGTTGGCACAAAGGGGTGCTGATGCACCATTTTTAGCGCTGAGCCCGTGGTTAAAACATGGATTGGGAAATAAATCACCTAGTGGCAAACCTAAGGCAAGCCGGAAATGCATCCAGCAACACTCTTTCCACATGTCATCTTAAACTGGACAGAAGAGGAACAAGGAAGGTTAGTCCTTTCAGGAAACATCTACGAAAGTGAAGATGAACTTACTGGCAGATTGTGTAAACAGGATGAGGAATTTGCCTCGCATATGCTGTTTGAGTTTCCAATCCTGGAAAGAATCCTCCTTTCTAACCAGGGAAGATCTGGGAAAGGACGCCCACATTGGAACCAAATACTGCAACTTGTACAAGCAGCGGCTTTTGGGAAACAATGAGGGCTTCTCTCCAACAGGGGTAGCACAATAAGCCTTAACACTGACGTGCTGGAGGTGTTCACATTCCATATCCCCCCAACATCTATCTCTTGCCTATGATAAAATGTAAAAATTTCCAAGCCTACCGAAACAGTTGATATCTCTGTAGAACGTCTTTCATATAATTTCTAATAGCCCGTGCTGATAGAGTTTTCTGCATTATGACAAGAGTTTCAGGATATCATTGTTATAATTATTTTAAAATCTTTTACATCTATTGCCATGTACGAAACATCTCCAAAATGTTCAGTGTGAGGTAATGAGATAATTTGTCACTTTTGCCGAATATATCAAAGAAATGTTTCAGAAGTTTTACAGGGCCAAATTTGGACAAACCTTGAGGAAGGCATCTTTCCTAGGATGGAATTTCATCAAAATCTATGTTACAACAGCGATAACGCATTGGCTGCAGTGTTAATCGACCCCATAGCAATCGATAGTGCTGCCTGTGTTCGCCCCCTCTCTCAACGAATCACCTCCCCCTCCTTTGCTTCCGTTCATAGCGCAGTGCCATAGCTGTTAATTCTTTGTTTCCACGCTAGTTTCCGTATACTGAACAGCACAGGCTGCATAATTCAGTTACGCCTGCTGTTTTGGGCAAATAACTCACGGAATATTAAAAAACAACTTTATATCGAACTGAACCAAACCAAATTTATCACTCTACAAAGTTGATTGTAGTTTCGGTTCATGTGCTACGAACATGTAAATATGTCAAATGCTTTAAGCTTTGACATAAAAATACCCTTTATTTTTTGAGCTGCCCTTGACAATATCGCACGACCAACCTGTATTCACCCGAGGTCGCTTCCTATTAAAACATTCTGCCTATCCAAGGTTTCTCCGGAACCTCTCATCTCCTAAAGGGGAATGTTTGTGGTTTATTTATTTGGTTTATTTAAGGGCGCTCTTTAACATATCAGATCATCAGCGTCCCATTCAATCCAGGGCGTGAGACGGCCGATAAATTTTGCTCAGAAGCCTCTTCTTTCAGGCTTGAGAATATTTTACGTTAAGAAAATCTATGGAAGACCAACGGCTTTACTTCCCTTCCGAAAGAAGCCATATTTAGGATTTTTACGCTCTAAAAAGTCATCGAACCTGGCCGGATTTGAACTCGCGCCCTTGGATCTACAAGACGAAGGTGGCCCTAAGTATTCCGGAGTATTTACATTAATCTCCTTGGTTGTCAGATAGGCTACTTGATAGACAACATGAGACAGAATAATTAACCGCCACGGGTGACCGAGGCCGTTAAGGCCCGGACTCGTGAGCGGAAGGTCTGTGGCGAATCTCGTCCTCCCCGAGTGAAGTTTTTTCTCAGTTCTCATAAGTGGTAAATGCCGGGAAGATAACCTAAATTTAGGCCTGGAATGCTTCCTTCCATTAAAAAAAAATCCTCTCCCAATATATTATTTCATCTCAGGCATCATCAGTGGAGCCTCGGTAGTTAAAAGAGCCTTAAATATTATTAAAAAACAGAACAATGCATGGAGTAAAACATTTCTAGAATTATGTAACTTTTGTAAATCTTAGGCCCTGAAATGTTCATTTCAACTTTTCCATCCTTTAGTAAGTAGCACCAATATCGTGCTTTTCGTAATCCAAGTCTGAAAAATGGACACCTTCAAAGTGTCAAAATCTTTAAACGGATCAGTGTGTTGTAGTAGCCAACAATAACAATTATTTCAATTCCACAACATACGCGTTTATAACCTGTTCCAACCTCAAGTCAATTTACTAATTAGATTTTAAATGCATTCCTTTGCTTGCACAATTCTGTAGAACTCGTCCTTTCTGTTTCTCTTTTGTCCGCAACATTTTGTCCTTAACAAATGTTTACCTCTTTCCTTATTTGTGCTCACGTACTCTTAACTGATAACTCACAGGACAACTGTCAAGGAAAAGCCTGGATGTCGAATAAACACTAAAATTCAGAAATAGATCATTTATTTACTTCTAAATTTAATAACGATATTCGTTTTTCTGCAAACGCCGCAGTTGCTCACTAGAGGGCTTCTTTTAATCATCTTCTGCTACACCAGTCGAGGTTATCACATGCTTGGAAGTGATTCTTGTCTACAGAGAAACGAATATCACCATTGACTTCAGAAGTTAAAAAATCCACTATAACTATTTTCTTTTCGAACCCGAGGCTGTTAGTAGTAAATGCTGCACGTATTACTTAATTGCTGGTATGAAGAACAGACTTTTTGGATATTATAGAAACGACGGTAATTTGCTGACATATACAAGTAAATAACGAGGGTTGATTTGTTCACGATATAACACGTTACAAGTGTACTTTTAGTTTTCAGCGGAGGTTTTCTTTAATGTGTACCACACTTAAAAGTGATGTTCGTTGTTTTAATGCACAGCATCATTTAGCTGCACACACAGTGTCTGATATGAACTAAACGAACACACGCGCTCTTTTCTTATGCCTTCAACTATAATTCACTTGATTTTCACTAGTGTTACATCTTTCAATCCCCAGTACTGCCAACTATGCATAAGTTATTATTTCATATTATCCTTTTATTCTTTTCTGATGTCCCCCCCCCCCTAGTTTTTGTCCATTCGCTGTCTAAGAGTATTGTATTGCTGTTGTTATTGTATTGCTGTTGTTGCTTATGATCAAACATGTCTTTATTGTATTAAATTAAGAAATGTAACTACAAAACAATAATTATCTGTAAATTAATTTTTCATGATTGTTTATCGCATTATTTAAACTTAATTTCGCTAAACTTTTGCACTTCTGATCGGGTGTTGTTTCAGTATTATCTTAGCGGATTCTGCAAAACCCGCCATGTTTCTCAGAATATGTAAATGATTTTGTACCGGAAAGTACAGCGACAGTGTGTGGGACTGTACTGCGGCTAACCTAACGTTCCCCTGAATAACTGTGACGGCGTGCACACAAAGACGACAAAGTAGATTCCAGGGAGGATGCTATTGTTGAGATTCCAGTGATGCCAACTTCGCGAAAAGAAAGGCTGCTATTAACATTCCAGAACACGTTGTGGTGATGGAGGAAACTGCTGTTATAAACATAGTCGCCATTCTCCCAAGCTTAAAGTTTTTGACACACATTAAAAAGTCAAGAAGAATCTCAAAAGATCTCTTTCAGAAAGTAAATGCATGCAATGGAAATAAATGCAGAATTTGAGAAATGCTCTTATTAAAGAATTTGCTGAAAATGGGGAGCGAACATTTTTTCCAAAGTTTATTTCTTTTAGAGTCGGGTTTTTATAGTTACATGCACCATTTATTTGCAGTTACAGCGAAACGTTGTAAATTTTATCTTCTATATTTAATACAAAAAAAGATCATGTTCCAACGCTCAATTGGTTAGCGTGTCTATTCTAAGCCATTTTTAAAATGAAAACACGGCTTTGAACTGTTTATTTAAATGTTTTCCTTCTTTCCTTACCCTGATAAGCGAATTTAAGATAACTTTAGGTTTAACTGTCATCATTTAACTCATTTGCGTAACTTTTAAGTAAACTTTCTATTAACGCTAAAGAAAATATTTGGTGCTTGGTATAGGACATTAATCTAACCACAATATATAACTTATAAAATTAGTATTGGCCTTAAGTATCAATTATTTACAATATTTTATATAAATAAAATGTTTCTGGAATATTCTAAATTACTGTAACGAATGTTGCATAAACAAAAACTACTTTTATAATACATGATTCCCTTTGGCTTATTTTCTAAACATGATCTTTCATAATAATGGAATAGAGTAGAACAAGAGTTCAATTTTTTCTTTCAAAATTACAGTGGTTCCGTTTTCTAATCTGCTGCGATTGACTTTCTAAAGTACATCATTCGTAGATCTCTGTTGGTTGCCGCATAAATATAACAAATATTTTTATTAACATAATTTTTCACTTACACGTTTAAATGCAGATGAGACAACCTCTTGTTTTCACAAGTTTAGCAATTTTTATTGCCCTCATCAAAGTACTTTCAATTCTTGTATTCAGGATGAAACAAAGTAGATTACTCTGTTTTTTTTTTTTTTTTTTTTTTTGTTTTCAATAGAAATATTAAAAAATAGGCTTAGTTTCCAAAATGTTTAACTGAATCAGATTCATACACGAAATTCCGTCATGCAGTATTAGCTCGTATGAAGCCATCAAGGGCCGAGTGCTAGCTGGGGGGAGTACATAGATATACATATCCAGTATAGTTCCCAAATTAAATTTCGAAAATGTTCATTTTATAAATAATTAACATTTATTACATTATTATATAGAAAGTATAAATGAATACAATTTATTCTTGTTTATGTATATTATTTTGCTTATATTTTATAGGGTTTAAAATAAAATTGTACAACAAGTTTATTTATAATGATTGTTCATAGTAAATAATATAATATAAAGAAACGCTGCACTATGCCAACAGATTAAATTTAAATATAAGGTTGTACATACCACAATATTTTCTTCCGCAGCTGTACTTGTGATCTTTGTATATCTCAGAAGTCATCTATCCCGATACAATATACTCATCCTAGTTATGTGAATATTCTATGTTCTAAACCTAACTTGGAGAAATGCCTGGGACTAATTTTTGCTCTAAACTTAGATCCTATGTTTCCTACACCTATATACACACATGCTTACAATAAAATTTAAAGATATAAACAAAAAAATAAATGCAAAAATGTTCATTGTATTGACTTCTTACATTATATATTGATTTAAACAAGTAACTGTGAGAAGGAGGTCTGGGTTTCTATTCCTGCCTGGACAGTCTTCTATGCCCGAATTTTTTTTTTCCAGCTCAATCCTCATAAATTAGGCCTGGATGTTTCCATTCTTAAAAAAGTCTTTAGCAATTTGATATTTCATCAGTGACCACTGCCTATGGCACCTCAGTAGTAAAAACACTTGCAAAAGTAGCAATAATATTACATTCAAAAGTATACAAAGCATTATTATTATTATTATTATTATTATTATTATTATTATTATTATTATTATTATTATTAACACGATTGAACAACTTTGTTCCTTTATTTTAATTCTTGAATGAGAAAGACGATGCTACATTTCACTTACATCAGGCTTAATACAGAAATTTGTATTCCGAGTTTTCCAAAGGAGATCTATACTTGTTCTTTTATGTAATTCACAGAAATAAACTGTTACGAAAGGCATCAATATTTTCATAGCCTTCTTTGATAGCCCGGGCAGGAAGGCAGGCGAGTCCCAGCCTACGTGAAAGAGGAACCTGTTGCCAGGGAAACAGAGAGAGCTTTCAATTCTATTTTATTTTAATTTACTTTACTTCAATAATTACACTTCTCAATTTTGTATCATTTTTCGTGTTCTCATAATGCATTGTTTAAATCCATACATTTACTCTGAGGCTTCTTTGAGAACCGCTGCTTTTAAATAATTCATTTCTCCCAGCACATTCACCGTAAACGACATTCAGCTCATGCTTTTTACCTAATGTTGTCTATAGCAGAAATATTATTTATCATTGCATTCTTTACTTACGAGCGAGGACACTGCATTTTAAAGAAACTTTAATAGTTTCACATTTTTGACACTCAACTTGCAGTTTTAGTTGGTTCAAGGTGGACAGGTAAAATGTACGACATGTAATTTATTATTTTTCTACTGAGACACGTGCAATTTTTGGGAGTATGGTTCCATTATCATTCGTGTCCAAATAGAGACTCATAGTTGCCGTAATTATGAATACAGCAATGCGAGAATAGGCAGTAATAAAAATTAAGTATCGTTATTTATTCATTTATTTATTGCAGTGCTGCGCATTGACCTAAGCCGTTCAGGACGCTACTGTAGCTTGAGGGAGGTATTCGTTCATTTGGCAGGCAAATCAGGTGTGTTCCATGAATCAGGCACTATGAATTTTAAGAGTATTATTTAAGCATGCGCAATGGATGTATTGCTTATTTGTTTGCTTCCCACCTTTTCTTCTAGTTGCGTCTAACATCGTATATACAATTATCTCAATACCCAAATTATCTCCAATTTCTAAAATTAATTTGCTTTATTTCATTCAGAATACTGAACGGATGTAATAAACAGGGTTTGTCATATATCATCCATAGTGGCGTCACAACTCCGGTAGATCAATGAAAACATTGGATCCAGACTGTGTAAAGACTAAAAGAAACAAGGGGTTGATATGGCTACGATCCGACATGCTTGCATTCGCAGACACTGGTGGAGAGACGTTGACACAGCGCAGCATCTCGGAATTTATGGCACGACAGGTGACTTTTATCCTTTGCTGGAGATCGCGGCGACCTCATCTCGTGTACTCACACTCTTCAAGATCTAATGGAGTCAAATCGGCATGATCCCTTGAACCCGATTCATCTGATTGAGGTCTTTGGGGGAGAGAGCGGTTCTCAATTCCCACAGACATATGGCTCAAAGATGTGGTCCAAGCGAATCGCAAACCAACGGGTATTTTAATCAGAGCAGTAGGACATGTTGCGCCTGTTGACCTTATGACGCACCAAGACCTCTCACCTCTCCTGTTCGAGCACCAACCTCAGGGCTCCTTCAGTGACATCCAAATCTGTGGTGACGGTTCTTATACTAGACACCCCCCCCCCCTTGCGGGATCGCTCCATGTTAAGTTATTCGAGCTCTGCAGTTTTCACCTCGTTCTCACGCTGGGGAGCTGGAAAGGAGGTCAGTACAGACCAACTGTAGGTACGGACGTGATCTTGTGTTTTGTGTGACAGCGTGATCAATGTATTGACAAGGGTAATGTAGTTCATTTCTATCCCCAAAGAGTATTTATTTACATGTGTACAGAATCGGCCCGTGATGTACGGAAATTGTTTCCTTGATCCTGAACTTGCAAGTCGAAGTTCCTCACACAGCATTAGACACGCTCTGGAACATTCTCTCGACTTTTTTCTCAATAAACAGGAATTTCCTATTCCTTTGTTCGAACGATTAAAAAGCTACTGAAATTAAAACCCTTGTAGTGTAAGAACCTAAACCGGGTGACCAGGAGCAGATTTTGTGACTGGATTTTGAACGGCGTGCATGACTGAGAAATTAGCCATATTTTTATTTTTCGGCCTGTTAATTCGCAAAACTGATATTCTGCTTCTCGAGGAACCCCTGCATGGTCAAAAGATAGGAGTGTGGTGCGCAGGGAGAGCATAATAAACCCTGTTGTTTTAAGTAACAATTAGCAGTGATAGGTGTGTATAAATATTTGGCAACCCTTTTTCGGTTAATTAACTGAGAGAACGACTCTGCAGTGACACATAAGACTGCACGAATATCTAACACTGTGCAACATTGCAGTTCCGATCGATTTCCTGTTACATATTAACTAGAATCTTCTGGAATTTGATTTCAAAGCTAAAAATCACAGTGTTGTATGTGTGCAGTCATTGTTATATTACAATACAAACGCTCTGAGTTACAGAACTCCAATGACGACAAATATTTAGTACCTCCAGTCGTGTTGCGCTTGATGCTTAAATGAATTATAGAAAAAGCATCAGCAAGATTTCGGGAATAAAAAAACTGTAAGCTTGTAGACTGCGGAACAACTTTCACTTTTAAATAATAATAATAATAATAATAATAATAATATTGAAATTACAGAATTAACTGATAATCATAACATGTCCACTATAAGATCATGAATTTTATTAGCTGTCTGTTCTCTTTAAACAAAAGCTTTTTAATCCATTTTTCAGTACAAAATTATGAAACGTCCGTAACTTAGAAAACGCCGTGTGCTCCTACACCATCTCTCCTCGCACCACCACAATCTCGGCAAGCGCACTGTCATGAGGAAGTATTAGACATCTATCCTGAACCGTTAGCATCACGGTACAGGCCTTATCTTCATGCAACTTTAATGTCTTGCCTTGCAGCTCCCCAAAGTGATGGGGATGCACACAAAGCAGCTATCCGCTACAAACCAAGGGATGACGGGACGAGACAAGAGCATCCTCAAGCATAGCACGTTCAAACGGCCTAGTTAATGGTGACTTGCAAAACATCACCTTCCTAAACCGCCGGGACATGTAATCCATCTTTTCATGAAGCATTCTTAAAGTCTGCTCCATAAGTTTATCTTTCCTAGATCATGGATACTGTGACTTACTATAGAAAATATCTTTCCGCTGAGTCGGTCCTGGTGGTGAAGTGGTAAACATACTTGTCTTCTAAACCCAAGATCGCCGGCCAGAACCGACAGATTTTTCCAGGCGTAAAAATCCTAAGTATACTTGCCTCCCTTCCGAAAGAGCCAAAGGTGTGGGTTCCGTGTCGTACATTTACTGCATGAGAAAGAACCTCAAGCCTGAAAGAAGAGGTCTCTGAGCAAAATTTGTCGGCTGTTTCACGCCCTGAATTGAATGGGACGCTGGTGACCTGAGATGTTAAAGAGCGTCCGTAAATAAAACGGAAAAAAAAAAAGAAAAAAAAAAAACTCTTGCTGCGACACTTTACTTTCTATCCTGTCCGAGTCGCTTACAAATTTTATTTGTGTCGCATCAAATTTGCTTTCATCTTTCCTCTGTAGA
The DNA here is from genome assembly GCA_030762175.1 of Metallyticus violacea. Lineage (NCBI taxonomy): Eukaryota > Metazoa > Arthropoda > Insecta > Mantodea > Metallyticidae > Metallyticus > Metallyticus violacea. Next base: position 108,700,501 of record CM060830.1, on the reverse strand, counting down.
CGAGAGAACTGGTTTCGAAAGTTTGAATATTTTTATCGTGAAGTGTGGTATCGCTAGTATATTTGTTGAAATAAAACGTAGTGATTGTGTGAAGTGTGGTATCGCTAGTGTACTTGTTGAAATAAAACATAGTGATTGTGTGAAGTGTGGTAACGCTAGTGTATTTGTTGAAATAAAACATAGTGAGTTAATGAAGCGTGGTATCGCTAGTGTATTTGTTGAAATAAAACGTAGTGATTGTGTGAAGCGTGGTATCACTAGTGTATTTGTTGAAATAAAACATAGTGATTATGTGAAGCGAGATCAGCGGTGTATAGCAGAACATTAGAATGGCATTACTGACATAATTCATTAATACGGAATGTGTAGGGGACATCCGTATAAAACCGAACAAGATGTTTGATTGGTAAATAGTTGCTAGTTGTTCTTTATTCCCAGAAACTATTACAGTATAGCAACGTCAAAGTGAAAAGGAGAATATAAAGAAAACTACCATATTACATTAAAGAAAACCATGTACAGTGTAAAATGTATTAGCCACTAATGCGTGACGTATAGCCCTCTAAAATGTTAAATAAGTAAATTCTCTAAGTGTTTGTGGAAGATTGTTAATCAGTTTGAGAGAAAAAACTAAAGAGTTTAGAATATTTGAATTCATTGGTGCAGAGATCTAAACTATTGCGTGTGCATTGATTGTGAATATTTAAGCAAACTGTAATTCTGTTTATACAGGGTGACCCATTGGAATATGACGGTTTTCAGAACCTTCTTGTGGCACACTTGTATAAAATTAAATATAAACACTTTTTCAAGAAACAAGTAGCACAACGCAATTTATTAATCTGAACTTATTTGTTGAAAATCACATTTAAAAATAAGTGATCCAATGGAATATGGGATTTTCAGAACGCTGCCGTTACAGTTATGATGTTGGTTGCTATGTAACCTTCCAAACATGCAATTTATTCTGTCCGTTTGGTAAACAGCAGTGAAACGTGCATTTGCTGTTACAGATTTAGCCAATCCCATATGTTCAGAGAAGATTTAGGCTAGAATTTAATTGGCAACACTGAACTTTCAGGTGGATGAAAGTGAGTTTTGATTCCAGTCCAGTGGGATGGTGTCACAGCTCACACAAACAATGAACACTCTGCGGATCCTGTTTCCTGCAAGTATAATTTCTTCATTTGCTGATTTTGCCTGGCCAGCCCGATCTCCAGATCTGATAGCAGCAATTTAATTTTTATGGAGATACTTGAAAAGTAAAATGTACTGTGACAGGCCAAATACCATCATGCAGTTCTACTTCTCATTTCATCTCTTCCTCTATGTCCGTCTTTCGACTTCATTGATCGAGGGCAGTATTGCAGGGAGGCATGTGATCAGCATGCCGGTACCCGGCCAGTTGTCTTTCGTGATCAAGGAAAGTTACCTCTCCATCAGGCAACTTCCCTGATTGTCCTCACGAGGACCCCGTTCCAGACCTTGCTAACTTAGAACATTTCTTAAGTACGTCCGGAACCGAATCCGGGTCTCCCGGCCAGAAGCAGCAACAGTATATATATATATATATATATATATATATATATATAATGTACTTTATTAATAAAACCATTGAACCATCAACAGTACAAATTTCTTTGGTATCTTGTAGTTCAAATGTCAGGGACTTTGATGAAATTTTGTAATTTTTTGAGAACTTTTATTAAAACAGTGAGATTTTGTATTTTAGATATTCTGCGTTTCTTGTTTTCAATTTTATATTTTGTGTTGAAATGAAACAAAAAGAGACCTCCAACATTCATAATATGCTTGAAGCTTGGTACTTTATACAAGACAGTGATCTGTGTTCATCAAAGCTGGATAACGTTATAAAGGCGATTGTCTAGTCTAAGGAGATGGCTGCCAATCCGAATTGCAAACGTGAAGTAGAATGAAGACATTGCATCCAGCAACGTGCAAATCGCACATTGAAATTAAACTTTTCGCTAGTTTATTTATACAGGAAAAAGAGGAATGAACTTATTCATGCCTAGGTAGAGGAAAGAGGACAAGGTTTATGGCCTATAGGTGCTGCACTCTGATGGAGATCAAATGAGATGATAAACAGCGTGAATTCCCGGACATTACAAGCCGCCCTTTTGTTGGTTGAAGCCATCCAAACTTTATATCTGAATTGTTTTATATTATAGTAAAGAATTTGAGAGTAAATAGGTATTACATATTGTTTATTAATTTTACCAAAGTGAATCATACGTCAGATATCATTACCATTTGCTTGTCTTTCATACGCGTTTCCTCGTGTTTTGAAGCGGTTTGTTATCGGCCCCATTTTGATGTGCTTTAGTACGCTCCGGCTGAGTGCTCCAGGTTGAGCACCAATTTTGAAGTGGTTTAGGCGCTGGGGACAGACTGGTCGCCAACTATGAAGCTGATCGGCATATTTTGTAGCGTCGTATCGTTAATTGACTATTGATCGCCTGGTGTTATTGCCCACGCTTCATGACAATATTTTAAGGTTCTGATTCGTGCTCAACGGACTGGGAGAGAATACCAACTATGTAAATAATTACGCGATGCGACCTATTTATTATTCTAAAATCGTTCGCGTCCTCTGGTGTTTTGCGTACTATAGAGCTTGGCTACGTGACTGCCGCGACAACTGCATCTAATTATCTGAACTGACTCTCTCTGATTCTCTGAATTTATGATATGAACTACACTTTTGAAACGCTTATGTCAGCTGATGAACTCAACGCTAATCTATCTGACTGCTAATCTCATAAATGATTGCGTCTCGCCGAAAGTAGAACTTAAAATTGAGTACCCCAGCGGAGCAAATGTCTTCTTATATACTCGATTCAAATTAACAGACGGTGGCTTCACCAAGCCCACGAGGAGTCAAAAAGTACACGCAGGTTTTGCTCCTTGCTTTAAAAAATCCAAAATATACGTGTACTATTAGCTGGTTCAAATTCACCTGCCAAGGTATGCCACTCGCTACTATTTGAAAGTTTAAAATATTTATTAACATTGGTTGGTTTAAATTAATTGTACAAACGGCTGGCTAGTTCCTTGCCCTGACATGTTCGAAAGCCTGGATTCCATTAACCCTTGCCAACGGAAGGTCTTTTAAGAAGTGACAACTACTTGTTCCTTCTCCTTGTATAGGGGTTTATGACTTCCTTGGCTCTGCCTAGTTTATGACTGGGCTACCGTAGACAGTTACACTAGAGAACTTTCTCTTTTCACGATATATAATTAATATATATATACATACATACATACATACATACATACATACATACATACATACATAATATCTTCACAAGTAATTAAAATGCACAAAATTTATGATGACCAGGCGTATAACATAAACATAATTATGTTTCAGTGGGAGTAGGTTATAGAGACTGATTTAGTTTAGAGGTTAGAATTTCGAAGGTTGCAGTGACACTAATGTGGAATACTAGTAATCACACCTTAGGGATTACACGATGCAAAAAGTAATAAAACAAGTAATAAAAATAAACGTGGGCTCCCTTAAAGCATGCAAATATTTAAAAGTGACAAAAATAAGGTTGGCAAATAGAAAACTGTCAGCAAGTGAACCTACCCAAATCAAAATTGGGTCAAAAACAGTGGTACCTCCCGAAATGAAAGAACAGTTAATTCAGTATGCTCTTATAATGCAGAATAACTTCTTTAGGCTAACAAGAAGGAATTTGTAGAGCGTGGGATTCCGGTTAGCAAAAAGAAACAAACTCACATCAGGCAGGCAGAGTGCGACTGCGAGAAACTGGGATAGGAAATGCATATCAACTTCTTTCCGATTACCACACTCCACTTATAAAATAGTTTCAGTTCTGAGTCGTAGAAACTCTGTAACCACTTAACACACTTTAGTGTCTTTGGCTGGTTATATCTACATGGTGGTTATTTTGATGTGTCGGAGAACGATGGATCATGTGATGGCACTATTTGCCAATTTTGTAAAAATCTTACAACACTAACGTTCAATGTTTCATCATAAAATAAATCTCCGACGATCAGATTTTTTTTATTGATATTCTTCTCAAGATAATAAAATATGAAATTTGTATTTTATTTTATAAGATAGAATTTGCTGTCGTATATTTTTATTTTTAAATAAAACTGTGGCTTAATTTTGTCAATCTTAACGTTATGAGGACTTGTAATGTGTTCCAACTTTAAACTTCCTTCATGTTGTAAATAATCCTACAATCAAACGTAGACTTACCTATTCGGGAATGCATTCCCCCCCCCCTTTTTTTTTTTCCTCATTTCCACAGCTCAATTGAGCTTTGCCGCTAGAAGAGAGCTGAGTAATACCAACAGCTGCAAACTAAACAATCTAAAGCCTTTTGAAACGAACTACACTTCTAATATCATATTCTAGCATCAAATTTCGTTATATCCATTCATTAAGTTCTAAGCCGCTGCGTGGTTTGCGGTGCAGAAGCAATAAGCGTTCTGAAAGGACGCAAAAAAGGCACCGGAAAGCAATAGAGCCGCTGCCCCAGTGGGGTACCTCATTACAAAGGATCGAACTTGTAATAAGATGGCGTGGTACACAGGATGGTTCACGCGATACGGTTCCTGGAATCTTGGGACAGTGTCGGAAATAGCACTCGACTCACGCACCTTTCTAAGTCACGTTCTTTACTTTTGTTCACGATGTACTGGTAGACTGGAAGATTTGTTTGTGCTTTGCAAGTTTTAGAAGAGCGTTACAAGTTGAAATATATAATTCTGTCATTTTCCTCTTTTCTAATACATTTCTCGTCTTAATTTCCCCAAGTTCCCAGTTCCTCATTTCACCTCGGGTATTCACCACCTGAGGCATAAAAAGGGGGTTAAACATTAAGCCACTACCTGGCGAACTCAAAGTATTGGTTGATGAAAACAGACAGTAGCGATGGTTGGTTATTTCGCAAGATCAAATTTTGGGTGCGTATGTCACGAAATTCACCTTACTAGTTGTATTCTCTTGACGTTAAATAATTTGACTATCCTGGAATAAGATTTGACATGAGTGCAAAATGAAATAAACACACAAGGGGAGCGGTCAACTCTGAGGTACCGGACATGCCAGTCAAAACATTAAAAACTATGTATGAGGTAATGGTTAGGTCCTCATTGTTATATGGAAGTGAGATAGTGTAAATAAATTACAATGTAATTTCTATAAGAGAATTTTAGAGTGGAAAGGGGCACATCGAACTTTGGTGTACGAGAGGTGAGATGCACTCTACAGCAAAATAAATGTAATTAGATACTGGCCAAGAATTTTAAGGACAACAAACAACCCTGAGGGCAATGTGTTGCCGGCACCAATTAAACAACACGCGTTATCCAAAATGATGGGCGGTGGTTGTAGAGCGGGAATTGCCAAAACTCTGTTTAAACCATATTTAGCAGAAGGGTACTGAAAAAAATAACTTTCAGGTGTAGTGAAAAAATTCAAAAGACGCCTGTCTGACATAAACCAGCAGGAAGTGGCGCTATACATGCAGATGTAATCTCTGGACCTGCAGAGCGAAATTGAAATTAAATGAGGTAAAGAGACCTGCATCATGGAGCTAGACATAAAACAGAGGTCGGGAATAGCATGGCAGACTGGGAGGCTGTTAAAGAGAAAGGCCCCCTCTCAGGCGCCCCTTTTGCTTTTACTAGCTAAACCACAACAGAAAATCATATTTGTCATTTGCAGTGTGTCACTACTGGATTGGAAGGTAAAGCTGCAAACATTAAAGGAAATTGAATGCTGTCTGCTTACAAAACACAAACAATAAGAAATTGCAGAAACAAATCACTGTTAATCTATTTAAATATGACACACTCAGTTTGAAATCAGTAAAGAACTCAAAATAGTGTGTACACTTTATTTACATTGTTTATATCATCAAGGAGAATACTTTTAGGACCCTTGTATGTTAGATACGATTTTATTTTAATCGTATTTTATTGAGTTGATCTCCATTCAAAATGGTTTTTAACACTATTATAAAATTTATAGATACTAATGACATATTATAAATGTTGTAACATTATTTCTATATTGGCATCGAGATAAAGAAAAAATATCTCAACAACATAATTTATGTTTTTATTAAGACTTTCTGATCTTCTCTCGTAGAAAGTGCACTTCGGATATAATCCCACCCCCACCCTCACCCAAAATGAGCATAAAAACTCCCTGAATGTTTTTTCTTCAGACGACTGTTTTGCTGTTAAGCAGTTCTCCAGGGCTATTAGTAGACGACAGAGCGTGATTAAAGAAAAAGCGCTTTTCAGGTAAGAACAGAGAACTCAATTATACGGATTACATTCTCATCTTTTGTTTCTGCAGAACAACATTTCCTGTTACAGGAAATGGGCGTAATGGGAACAAAGAAATGAACTTAAGGCGTATGCATTCAACATACATTTAGAATAATGTCCATTCTTTCCTTTTTAATAACACAAAATAATTTTAAGGGAGCAATTATTACATGTTTAATTTTTAGCAAATTGCAACGAAGCTCAACAATTTTTTCTTTGAGTTTCACGATTATATTTATTCTGCAACCAGGAAAGTAGACATTGTAATCATAAATAAAACTAAGTGGAAAAAACTGGGTTCCGGCAGCTTAGAGCAAAAACAACCCTAAAGAAACAAATGATCTGTTAAAGAACTTCTTAATAAAATACGTATATCAAAGATGAATGGCGGAAGTTGCGAAACAGTTTGCAGAATGTCATGATATCGAAAAAGAGTCGAAATATTTCAATTTTTTTGAAAATCCAGCGGAAGAATGTTTAGGAAAGAGATACAAAAACTTAAAAATAAAAAATCTATAACTGGACAAAAGTACTTAAATAAAAACAGAAAAGAAGAAAATGTTCTACTGGAATTGGTTTCAAAGCAAAATTAAAATGACTATCAAATATTTGAAAAAACAGTATATAATTTAAAAATGGTAAAAATAGCACAACAAGAAAGTCGGAAAAATTACGTCACTAATATTGAAAATGGTGACTATGGGAGACGAATGCATATAAAATATTAAAACATTTACATAAGGAACAGAAAAATGTCGCTTACATCTAAAAAGAGAAGAACTATGGAGCTACTGGGCCGTGACCGTATGATTCATCATTCCCAATTAACATTTTTACCTACTTCAGAAAGTGACCAAATGAAATAAGGAAATGAGAAATAGAAGTAAAAACAAACAAAAATCAGATCTTGATAATATAAATATTTAGCTTATGAAATGCTCTTCAAAAACGCTGGAGAGATTTCTACCCTTATAAATAAATACTACACCTTAATTTGCACGTCAAATAACTGGAAAAAGCTTAAATAGTTCCTATGTTGAAAAGGAAGAAGAAAACTACAAAGAGTATAGAGGAATAAGACTATTTAATGAAGAATACAAAATTTATTGTTACAAAAAGATTACAAAAAATAACAGAGAAGAGCAGTCAGGCTTTCCAAAAGGAAGATACTGCGTGGATAATGGATCTGATTGAAAGTTGCAACAGAGAACTACATCTATTTTATATTGATTATAAAAAGCCATTTTGCCAATATAAATTTAGGTGCGCCACATAACACCACCATAGACAATACTGTAAGATCGTGGAAAAACCAATGTATAATTTTTATTTAAAGATAATTTTAAAAGTAAAGGATTTGGGAAAATAATTATGACAAAGTTTTAATTTCTGAACATGACAAAAGTTTACGGAAAGTTCAACAGATATTAAATAATGTTTTAAAATTATAATTTTACTAATTGACAGAAAAGTCCAACTTAAGAGCAGTTAAAGACATTTTTATATTGAAAATAAGAGCAACGAACAAGCCAAACACTTTAATTTTTAGGCTACCGTCCATATCTTGAAAAAACGTGTGTCGCAAACATTTGAGCGAAATAAAATAAAAACTGAACCAAAAAAATGGCGATTACCAGTTGCCTATATGACGGCGAAAACTGGTCCTCAATAAGAAGAATAAAAGTTTGATTCAGGCCTAAAGCTGAGATTTCTAAGATTAGTTAAAGGAGGAACATGAGATTTTGATTTGTTTTATTTACGGACGCTCTTTAACAATTCAGGTCATCAGCGCCCCATTCAAATCAAGGCGTGAAACGGCCGACAAATTTTGCTCAGAGGCCTTTTCTTTCAGACTTGAGGTTCTTTATCGTGCCGTAAATGTACGACACGGGACCCACGGCTTTACTTACCTTCCGAAGGAAGCCATACTTAGGATTTTTACGCCCGAAAAAATTCATCGCTCCTGGCCGGGTTCGAACCCGCGATCTCGGGTATAGGAGGCAAGTATGGTAACCACTACACCACCAGGACCGACTCAGAGCTTTGAGACAGTCTACAAAAGCTTAACCACGTAAATGAAAATGTCTGAGTTTGAAACACTAACAGACGTCTAATTCCAGTTTGCAAAAGCAAAAGAGGGGGGGGGGGAGTTATTAAAATATTTCCAGAAGTTGGCACCAGCTACAGAAACCAAAGAGCCGTATATTTAAGTTTTAATCAGGAACCCGACCCCATTAGCCCGAGAACCGCCAAAACTAACCAAAATATGCACAGTGCACCCGTAACATTTGGCATGCAAAAGAACGTTCGCCACTACAGGCTGTGTGCGAAACTGATTTCTGAATTTTACCGTGTATCTTACTACAGGCTCAAGTGCCTAAGGCACCTTTCACTAGATGCATGTCTAACAGCAAGGTCAATTTCAGCTCGTCAAGCCTTAAATTACTATGACCTGTACACATTTAATAATGTCAAGTAAAAACTTATAAAACACAATATATATTTATAGATTAGTAATTTGCAAACTCTTTAATACCTACGTACGTAAACTCAGAATTTTTAAATAATTTCAATTTTTAATTTGTGTGTACGCCTTAATGATACCAAGAGTTTGGTTTCGTTTTATAATTAGTATAAAGTTTAATGTTGCTATTTGTGGACAAATATTAAGTAATCTATATTGTCATAGCGCATAATGCAATCATACTTAAATTTCATAACATAATTAATGTAAAAACTACTTTAAATGTCTAATTTTTTAGTTCTGCATGGCATGTTGCAAATCGCACTACAGATAGCTATGGATAGAACCTAGATTTCTAGATTATAAAATGTTACTCGCTTATATTTACGTTTTATATTAGAAATCGGATACATGCATAGGTGCAATCATTCTGTCCTTTTCTCACAGCATCTTGTTAGATCAGATTTAATTTCTACAAAGGACCTTTCTTATGAATATACCTTTACGAAAAACCCACCCTTTAATTAAAATCTCAAATGATGCATTAAATGATTTACCAGCCTCTACCAATAATTCATCACGATCGGCATAATGTAGATAGAGGTATCGCCAAGTAAAGATGCAACATTTTCGGACCTAGTTCGTTTAAAGACATAAATGGACATTTGTTAACAAAAATACGCATACGAATACGATTAACAGTAAAACAAGGACGATGAAATACTGGCTTAGAGTAATGCAGGGCGATCAGTCGGCACTTCGCGATAAATGTTATAGACATCAGATACAAAATATAACACCAATGTTTGGGCTAAAGAGATGGAAAGAGGGCTCAGAGGAATTGACCTGGGATCAATATGGCAAAGAGCAGATACAAATAATAAAAATGTATGGAAGAAAATTAGAGCAAGGCTAGAGGGTATCAGCAGGCAGGAAATCGAGGCAGAATGCAACACAAAAGTCTCCTTCAGCCTATCGAATGAAATTAAATTAACTTGGAGAAAAGAGGTGTATGTGCTCGTTCTAGGGAGAAAGAAGAGATCAGGAATGGACTGATTGGACTAGTAAGTGGGAATCCTCAAAAATAACGATAGTTCAGCCCATTTTGTGGGTCGGAGCAGGAATGGGTACATATTCCAGCCGAATGTACCCATGGGCGCACCGGAGAAAACTTTCTGTAAACTTGTTTAAGGAAAATGGAGGTCGGTGGCATGCTGGGACTTTTGGAAACACAATTGGCTGAATGTGGGTAGTTATCTAAAAAGTGGCCGAAACTAAAAGCATTTTATTTTCTGGTTAGAACGTAAAAATTAGTATAATTATAAATAATGTAATATATCTCCATGCATATATCTGTAAAAAGTGTATTTTATATTTTGGTTAATATTTATTATATTAATAATAATAATAATGTTCTATTTTTGTTATTGTTTGATCCGCTTTCTAATAGTATATCATACTTAAGCAATGAATGGTCTACGACTCGTGTATAAAATATACTTGTAATTATATATAGAATTTAATAACAATGAAGATACACACTATACTACTACTAATACGATTTGGCCAGCAATTCTGTTTCTTTAACTGTGCCTTAGCAAAGCATGACAACAAATAACAAAAATAATGTTCTACAAAATGTAGCTCATCAATCACTTCTCTGCAGTATTCCAGTTTGTTAGCGATATCACAAAAGTCTGAACACCTTCAAGAATTGAACTGCCTCATTAATGTAAGAAATGTTGCTATGAACAGGAGAGCACTGTATGTGGGCGAGGCAGCAGTTCTAAATGTTTCATTGATAGGCAGGAGCAGTGTAGTGGGTAACGTAGTGAACTCTGTGCAGTTGCTCTCAGTGAACTTTGCGATCAGATCAAATAAACAAAATTTTGAAATTTCACCAAACGAAAGCTGCTCATTTTGCCAAAACAATGCTGACGAACTTCCCCACGAGATAATCACTGATTTCTCTTCTCATAGCCACGAAACAAGACGTTTTTACCATATGTCACAATAGGTTTTCGAAATGAACCCTGCCTGTATGATATCCACTTGTCGCAGTGCCTCAGTTTCGGTAAATCTTTATACATATGTCGAGTTGGTTCAGAAGCATCGCTCCTTTGTTTGGACACTTCAAGCCTTCCTGACAAGCGGCTCGGCTCTGCTAGGGGCGGCTAGTGCAGAATCGAACAACTTCTTCCCTTTCTACCTGATACACTTTTTCAAACATAACAATACTTATTGAATCAAGAAAATAAAACTAGCGGAACATTAGAATGTAGTGGTGCTTTTGCAGAGTTCTAGTGGAAGGAGTTTAACATGAACATTTTGCAGCTGTCTACCCCAATGTCACAGTTAGGTACTAAGATGCGATATTCTATGTTTACTTTTCTTATTTAGTGTGTGTAGTTATATATATATATATATATATATATATATTCTTTTCGGATTTCCAATAAAACGTATGTTTCAATCTGTACCATGTGTCAGCACTCTAAAGAAACACGAAACCTGGTCTTCACAGGTTGTGTTCAAAACGATGACCACCAGCTACAACACAAGGTTCCAGTCTATCCCGTTGCACAATTGTAACATTTCAGCAGGCAGCTGTAATACGTCGTTTCATGTCTTCTGTGCAGTAGATATGTCCTTGTAGGCAGTGCTGTTTAGTTTTCCCACAGGGAAATGTCTAAAGGCACCAAATCTGGCAAAGAGGCAGGCCAAAGTATAGCTCCCCTTTGTCCAATCCAAATATTTTGAAACAATCGGTGAAGACAAGCATAGCACCTCTATTGGATATCAATCAGCGTACACATTACAAGAAAGAACATGTTCTTTCTACAACCTCCATACACCATGACAATATTAGAATTAGTAAATGCCATCTTCCATCATGTCCTATTTCAAGAACTATAAGTCCCGGTGGCCTAGTAACTAAGTAGTTAAATGGGACAGACAACTAGATAATTAAAATGTTTATACTACTACAGCTTGTAAACTACTTGCAAACACTGCCTTGGCATTCTATTTCCCCTCGTTTTATTTTCTTGATGTCAATCGACAATGACACATTGGAAAAATGTACCAAGAAAATATTAACATCTGCACATGGGCTGCAATTTTGAGCCCCTCCCTCACCTTCAATTCTGTGAAAGCAACACATAAATAGCACATCACATTTCAGAAATATTTCCAGTGCAAGTTTTAAGTGATTCGCCCGGTATATAACGTAATTAAAATAAATTAACTGTTCCTTACAATAACATCTTCTCTCTATATGAAAATTAATTTACATAATTAAAAAACATACAAATAAAAAAAATAATATTTTAATATTTATATTTTATTGCAGTATGTCCTTACACAATAGCAGTAGTAGACTAACAACAATAATAATGACAAATTCAAAAATTATGAACAAAAGTTGATAAACAAAATATGATGACATTATTTGTCAACTTTAATTTCTGAATGAAAGATGTGCTGCATTTTACTGACAAGTCGTGTTATGTCCGAGATAATAGGACAGATTTCTATATGTTCTGATTCTATATTTTCTAAATGTTTCCTATCTTTTTGTAGATAAAACAGTATAAAGAATGATTTTTCACACAAGTAAATTAATACGAAAGACATCTTTCATGGCATTCTTTGATATCCCAGGTAGGAAAATCTCGGGTAGGAAGGCGAGCCCCAGCGTACCCAGATACTTGCTGTTGCCAGAGAAACAATGGCAGTACATATGAGTGTTCTGCCTTTCGCCTTAATTAGACAAAAACACATTTCTGCTTACCATAGTCTTCTTCTTCTTGAGAATTCACGAGTTTATGTGCGGCATAATTTCAATCTAGCATCTAAGCCGTTAAATGGGGCAGACTGCTCCTTAAAATTTTAATATGACTAAGGCTCGCAGTTTTAGACCTATCCACGATGAACATAATGATTGAGTTTAGACAAAATGCAAACAGACATACTTTGTTTTTGCATAACAATCGGAGGAATGATTGTTAATTGCCTATTGTCATGGGTTATCTGCAAGTCCCAGGCCTATAAATGACCACATCTTGTAAAAAAAAAGTTGACATTTTTATTTAAGTTTTATTTTCCTATCTTTCCATTTGAAGGAATATATGACTTTAAGCTGGAAATAATTGTTAAAATCTTTGTGTGGGTTACATTGGCGAGAGTTTGTCAAAGGTACCAATACCATCTCACGTTTAAGAAATATTCGGTATTGTAATTTTAGATGATTAATATTTTCAACACTTCCTGTTTATGTTTTTATAAATAAATGTATTGTCATATTGTTTTCAATCAGGCGACATCTTATGTATCTCGCTAAAACACAGCTATGAATTCTCTAATTTGTGATGTTAACTGGTAGCTTCTATGTTTATTGCCTCCAGCCGAAGTTTTAAGTCTCTTGCTCACGATGGAAAGGAATTCGCCTAGTCGCAGTACTGGAGGTGGGCAAAACTGCCCTCTGCTCTCATTTAAGCGATTTCGTGGCGGAAAATGTGGAAAAAGTGGCGGAAAATTGACAGTGTGGATACGCCAAGTGAGCAGCGGAATGGGTAGCTCGAGAAAATGAAAAGAGCAGCAGATAGAAAGGGGAAGGAAATAAGCAGCGCTGGAAGAATTTGGATCGGTATTTTTTCATTTCATTTCCTGGGTCGTGTCGGCGAGGAAGACGGTGCTTTTACAACATTTCCCAGAGTGTTATTTCGCTGCTATTGGCTCCAAGTTTCGCGACTTGGGCGCCATTACGGAACTATTTTTTGCACCATCTATTGAATTTGCATACGCAGTTCTTAGCTTTTGTGTGTAAACAGTGCATTCATGTCTTTTAAGCAACACCTAATCTAAATGTAATTATGAAATATTTTATTAGTCATCCTGTTCAACTACCCCCACTGTTTTCTGCTTCATTTCCTTCCTCCTCCGTTACCGACTCCCACTTTCTTTCGTTTTGTTCTTTCTTTTCTCTTCCCCGTCGTGTCCCATAATAAAAATTTATATAAAAGTTTATTAGTAATATGTAATTTGGAAATATACATAAACAACTTTATTCATCTGTGCTCAGTTAACGCTTTTATGTAGATATACCTTACGCACTGCATGTCTTCTTATTCAGGACATTTATTTCAAAACTTTCCAGTCGGAATAATTGCTTAATTAATTCAGTTAAAAAATACCACAATTTGCATATTTAAAGTGAAGTTTAAAGCCATTGTTATTACATTTTAGAAATAAATACCTTATTGTATTTTGAAATTGAAACGACATTGATGCTAAAGTTTAGAAAATATACAACTATTACCGCATTTTTTTGTTTTCCATCGTTTCCTGATTACCTGAACTGTATTCATGTGAAAAAATGTATACATAATACATTTTATCACGGAAGGAGATGCATCATATAAGAAACCCAAGAAGGGTGGTGTAACATACAACTCCATCACTTGAATCTATACAAGAGAAGTCAAACACCATAATGTAGCAGTATTTATAGTCGGCCTGACTAAGAAAACACAAGATTTGAGACAAATGTTTTTATTTCAACATAGCCACCTTGTAAAGCAATAGATTTTGTGCAATGACTTTCTAACAAGCTCAGTAAGGTTGTCCATCCGTGAAAAATAAGCGTCTGCTTCAATGTGATGTGAATTTACGTCCATCCAGCCATTTGTTCAGGTATGAGAACAAAAAGTAATCGTTGGGAACGAAATCCAACCAAATATATCGAATGCGGAAGCGAAGAACATGCAACAATTCCAGACGTGTGTGAACGCACATTATCGCGACGGAGAACTTCATTTTCGCCAGATGTGGACGTTTACCTGAATAGCATCCATGCAGTAGTGAAGCGTAATACTCCCCGGTGATGATTCTGCCCACCATGAGTATAAAAAAAAGCGTAGCCTTTCTGTGCAAATGGAGCCGTTTTTGGCTTTCTTTGGTGCACTTTTACCTGTTGCCACCTGCTGTTTGGGCTGCTTCTTCGCCTCTGGCGTGCAGTGTTTCATCTACTGTTGTGAAACTCGCTAGAATTGTTTAAAAAGTCTAAACGCTCATTCGAAGCGTTTTTGGTATGTTAACAAACGCGGCACCCTGAAAGCGGAAAGCTCTCTCATACCCAAAACTTGCGGGCTCGGCCTACAGAGATCTTTGCAATGTCAACCAATTCCCGTACTTTCAATCGGCGATAAATGAGTTTTTTGTCACAATTTCTCGGTCGTAGCAGTTTTGGGACGCCCTGTGTGCTCATTATCTTGAATGGATATATGACCAAGCTTAAATTCAGCAGCCCACTTCTTAAAGAAGGGGAAGAATTCTTTAATATGAAATATAACTCCTTTTGAATTTCTGCTGGGGTTAAAACCTTCAAAATGAGGTACTTTATCATAGCTTGTAATTTCAGTTTTGTAGAAAATGTTAATAATAGTTTATTTACACGATCGTCACAAACAAGTGACAACACTTATGCGTTTGAAACTTTACAGAGCGTCATTTAAAAGATGATACTGTAATTCGGCCATCTTTATGACATCTCTGGACATCTAAAGAATATCCTCGTATATGCTTCGACATCCTTCCTGCCCACATCATAATATGTGATGGGTTATTTTAAGCTTGGATGTGAAGATTTTCCTATCAGCAAAACATCACATTTCTCTTTGGCCTGTTGCGGGATATCTGTTGGAATGTTGCTAGAAGACGCATCAAGACGCTTGTTCATACAGCTCATTGATGATGATCATTAAGTCCTTCATGCAGTTGAAATGAGTCGGTCGGAATGTCAAGCGCAACTTCTGCACATGTCTCCAGGCGTGTCCTCCACACTTCCTGCTATAAACGGCTTTGCTTTGCTCTTTTGTCGATGTAGGCCTATTAAAACTGCTCTCATATGATGTTCATTGTCTCTGCTGTGTGAGAATGTCAGTGCATTCATACACTCGCGACTAACCTCAGAAAACGAACTTGTGTGTGCCATTTCAACTCACAGAATGACGACTGAGTGACCGTAAGGTCACAGTACACAACAATAATCAACAAGTTTACTACTACTACTACTACAACCAATAACAACATATGCTAACAGAAACTAGTATGTACAGGGTATACGGATTTCCCGGAAATACACGTGTTGCATTAACATGCAATATTTGGGTGTTTTAGAGAAATAATGAATTCTGCGATATGCGCAATTGGTCAATGTTCACATTGTTCAAGTTCTGCATTGTGCGACCATTAAAAGAAAGTAATAACGAAATTAGAACCATTGACCTCAAACCCAACAGATATCCTTTATTCTAGGTCAACATGCCAAGAACAGGGAGTAATAGCGGAATTGTATAATTTTACATTTCGCACCTGCATCTGGCAATTCTAGACATACTTCTTTTTTTTTAATAGTTATGCAGAACTCACCATCGAAGTTTGTATATCAATTTTAGTTATATTCTGTGTGTATGCATTTATTTATTTATTTATTTATACATTTATTTTTTGAGTTACTGTAAAACTTGGGAAATCAATAAATCTTATAACTGTCAAATTTATGGAAGAGGAGGTAAAACTTCCATGTATCATATATTTACAAATATTAGATTTTACTAAGAGATACCAGTCAATTTTATAATTTATCACTAAGCCTGACAAAAGTAATTTATTATAGCCACCCGTTTTTTCTTTTATATTTACTATAATAAACAAACGTATTAAAGTATTAAGTTTTAAAAATAGTTATCTTTCAAAATGTTTATTATACATGACAAACAAATGACTTACAGCCTTATGTTAACGCACAAACACGTTATCTAAAACTACGGTAATGATTCACAGTATAAGTTGTTTATCATGCAATACGGTTCAATGTAAATGGGATCTCTCATTACACTTCCCACCGCCCGCGGGTGGCCGAGGTCATTAAGGCGCGGACTCGTGAGCGGGAGGTCTGTGGTTCGACTCCCGCCAGGACTGTCCTCCCGGACTGAGGTTTTTTTTCAGGTTTTCCTCAGTTCCCATAATGGCAAATGTCGGTGAAGTACCCTAAACTTAGGACTGGAACGTTTCCTTCCTTAAAATATCCTTTCCCAATATATCATTTCATCTCATGTATCATCAATGTCCACCGCCTGTGGTGCCTCAGTAGTAAAAACAGCCATTAAACACTACTCAAATATACATACGAACGTCGTCATTTTCCTGGCGGAGTACCACGCCACCACTCGTGGACGGCTGTTACCTTCATGTTGGTCAATAACCCATAATCAGACGGGGCGAGATGTAGGTGAACCCCAACGATGCCAACTTTGCGATCGTAGTGTGTGGCGGCGCATTGTCATGTTAACCGCTGCTGAATGCTGTTTCTAAGCCGCTTTATGCCTGAAGTCTCCCAAAAGACGGCGATATCTGCTTGCCTGCTGATGAAGCAACCGAAACTTCTTAAGCCTCCTTGCATGTTTCCATCGCATGAATTTTGTGGTGTGTGGTAATACCATGACCCTCACCGGTTCACTATGCATTTCCAGCAACCGAGACAGAGTACCACCCTGTTGTTCTTCTGTGCCTACGCGCACTTCTTTTTCTACTACTCAAATTGTCATGAATGAGGGTGTTAGGAGTATTGCAGCTGAGGCCTGTCTGACATTTTCAGTTCACCACAGGTTATGCGCCATCAGCCATAATCAATTTAGACACAACCTCAATGTTTCTGGGAGACCGCGATGTTGACCAACTTGTGTACAGACTCCCTGCCACTGACCCAGATGTAAACCATCTTCTGTGCAGCTGTTAAACTTTTGCAGTTTTGACGCCTTCCTTCTACAAAAGCTATGCACTCCATATTCATCCATGTACTTGAGCTCAATTCTTTGTTAATGCAACAATCATTAATTGATGCTGTCTCAAGAAACCCTTTTTAAAGCCGAAAGAAACAGGTGTCTCATTCGTAAGCTTCTAAATAACAGGTACAAGGAAATTGAGTATGCTTGTGTGTGATCAAGTAAAACGAGCTAAATTGCGGTTTGAAGTAGACAATTTTGAGCATGCAATAATTTCTAGCATGTTATTCACTTAATGAAAAAAAAAAATGCTCCGCACACAAAATTACCTTAGTTATGAATATAATCAATAATAAAAGAAAATTTAGATAAAGTGATTTCGTGGCTATTAAATTATATGATACTTATTATTATTATTATTATAATAATAATAATAATAATAATAATAATAATAATAATAATAATAATATACTCCAGCCTCGCCAACGCTGGGCCGGGTTTCGTGGGCCACCCATTATATACATTAGAGACGAGTTAGGGATACTCATGAGGTATCGATATCGAACGATAACGATATACATAAGCTCGATTTCATCATCAACAGCTATTAATCTACATTGTCCCAAGTATCGCATTTTCATTTTGAAAGTTGAATGAAACAAGTGTCTCATTCATAAGCTTCTTAGTAGTGCATCCAAGAAAAGTATGTTTGCAGATATATATGAGCTAAAATTTCTTTAGAAATTACGTAGCAGTGCACTGATTTGTATTTGAAGTAGATCTTTTCAAAAGTGCATCAATTTGTAGTATTGTATAGTTTTTCACTTTTCTGGAATATGGAAGCCACACTCCGCTTTCAAAATGCAGTTCTCAGTCTGATCAAAAATAAAAGGGACTTTTAGTAAAAGTATAGTGTGATCCGTTTAATTATACAATGACAAGTACCTTGTAGCAATATCATGATTGTCTTTATCACTCATAAACATTTGCAGCTTTATAGTTAAAGACTGCAGCACTACAATGAAGCGTTTAAAACCATTTGCTCATTTTCTTGAAATGTCTTTTTTTTTTTTTACCCATTTTCTAATCCAAAATTCTTTGTACACCTGCGCCTTTAGCCCCAGTAACATTAATATTTAAATATTATTGCTGTCTATTAAACAATAATTTTAATTGCAAAATCTAACAAATGAAATATTCAAGAAGAACGAGGATTCGAATACAGGTCATTCTTATTACTGTGTATCCTTCAAAGCAAACGCCTTAACTCGAACATGAACTGAAAGAGACGTTGTGAACCCAGCGTTACTGAATACCCCCCCCCCCCAAGGGTGAACACATTCTTTCTGCACCCTGAATATCACCTGATCCGCCTTTACCAGCCAGCGCTTTAGTCCTATCTTAAATTACATGAAAGTTCGTGTCTGTTATCTGTGCAGGGCACTATGATATGTAATTAAATGTGACGGTGTGCAATGATAAAATAAGTAGAACAAAGTGAATGTGATATAATTAGGAGCCAAATCGACTTTTGAACAACATAAACTTCAACAGTTTTATAACCGACTAGCAGAGCGAAATGACACACAAACCAGTTCGTCTCTTCTCTACAAGTTATACCTGTCTGGTATGGAACGCAGTTTGTACACCTCCGCTTGGTGAACAATAAAAGATCGTCTCAACCTTAAAAGACATTAAATGAGATATCTCTATCTTCCTCTAACACATACATGTTGTCATTAGCTCTGTCCTTTCTACTCTCGCGCTGTCGCCAAGTTGCTAATAAGCAGTGTAAATATTGAATCATTATAATTTTCAGTTCTGAGCGCATTATCCCTTGCGGCATATTTTTCTTTATCATTAAAGATTTCTATTGGCCCCGAATTTCTAAAGGGAAATTCGATTTTGCTGGTTGTATGCTTATCACAATAAACTAACAATTAGAACACAACAATGTTTTTCTCAGCTGGAATAAACGTGAGTGGCCTCTTTTGAATGCTCCATAAAACGAGTGTTGTAAAATACTTTTCGGTAAATTCTAAACCTGTGTAGCAGAAAAGTTAAGACTGCGTTGTTTTTCGGTTTACAACGGGGAGCACACAAGAGAACTGTTGAGGAAGACTGGAGAAAGTTTGTAAACGAATTCGGAATCCTGTAACTTATTTTGTTCTTTGTTTAATGACGAACAATGATCGTCCATCTTTTTAGCTAGCCAGGCGTCAACCTGAAGGCAAGCGGTTTAACACGCAAGGAGTTAATTTACGTTTAGAACGTGGGTTATTTATTTAACATTTTGCGTAAATATTTAGCTATGGAGGGAGAAGTTAGGAAACATAAATTAATAATGAATGTGTTTAATCATTTTTCAAGCAAAATTATCTTTAGTAAGGCAGCGAAAGAAACAGCTAAGGTTAACATGTGTTCAGAAACAGTACTATAGTTGTGTATAGAATAAAAAACGAACGAAAAAGAACGCGGTCAAAAAGCGAGGTTAACGCAATGCGTCGCATTGTTCATTCTTTGCTGTTTGGAAACATTTCGGGTAAACAGTGCCATACCCAACCAAATTTCTCAAAGGTCATTTTAAAGCGATTTCAAAATGAAAGAAGGGGCATACTAATAGAGACGATGTTATCAGATGGAACATAAATATTTAAAATATATAACAAGTTTAGGGCTCAGGGGAAGTCAGTTGTTATACAGTATGTCATGGGTAAGTTTTAGTCATACAGTGACTAAAGTGTGCAGGGATACCAAAGTTAAAAGTGTTTGTCAAGCAACAACTGAGGGTCTAAGCACAGGACTCAAATCAGCCCAGAGACGGATCAAGATTGCTTTGGTTCAAACCGGAAAAGGGCAAAGGTTCATCAGAAATGCAGATCTCACCTTTAAGTGAAAAAGAAACGGCCGACGCACATGGCCAAATGACACATGAAATATAAAAACAATTTCTCCCCATTAGTCCTGAGGGAGCTGTTGTTGTAATCGACAATGCAAAGAATTGCAGCAGGATGAGTGAACTTTCCTGTCACTTCTTGGAGGAAAAATGCATTGGTTGGCTTGCTTAGAAAGAAATCGCGTTTGACTTAAACGGAAACATCTGTAACACATGTGTTGTTGATGAAATGTCAAAGAGAGTAAGACGGCAGTTTTTCACTTGTCACCACACCAAATATGGTGTGGTCAGGAGTTAGACAACCAGAAATAAGGCGATTAATCTCAGAACCATAAGAACATATTACGAATGATGCGCACAAAATAAAAACGGTTGAAAGTAAAAGGTGGATCGTCGACGAATCCGAAACTACATGTAGTCTTTTTTATTGTTTCAATAACATCGCCGTCAACAAGAACTGGTCCTTCAAATTCACCACCGCCTGCTTTTGATTCGCCAGAATGCGGTCCATTCAAACCAATCGAGAGAATCGCACAATTATCAGAGGACAGTGACAAGCCTTAAAGGCAGGGAACATGATTTATTAACACGTTATATCATCATAATTGGTTAATAATGCTTTTTGTAGTTTTAAAATAAAAAAGAGATAACATGAATATGAACATTTTATTTGTTCAATAGCCTTAAAAAGGTGCAGATATTTAATTGTGTGGTGATGTATTATGCACAATATATTAAATTAGTACACCGATCGCAGCTGCACGCTCTAGTTGCGAGAGTACATGTGGCAACAGCGCGCCCCAGTACTGTCTTCTATGAAACTCGTTCATCTTACAACACAAGTTCCCTTTCAGCAGTACACAATTCAATTGTTCCATATATTTGTTAAAGTCCGCTGTCTGGAGGAACAGCGATCTCATAGGTCATTAAAGATCAAAGATCGCTGAGCAGAGCAATTTCGTGTGTAGCGTATGGCTAACAAGTTTAATATTGAAATTAGCTGGCAGCTACGTTCCGTCACTTCTGGTTGTTTTGATACATTAACGTGCTGTGTTTCTCTTCCTCTGCAGACCTTCATCAGATATACACTTTACTGTAATAGCCACGAGCACTTCGTAATAAAACTCTCCCTGAATTATTTAGTAATTTATTTAACTCATTTCTTTTACAGCTATACAGAATGTGGCACTTCAGAAATAACCTTGAATATCTCTGCTGTTGTTTTCGCATGACTCAATGGTAGAGAGGGGCTCACAAATTTAGCGTAAACAAGAAAGTTGCAGGAAAATATATTTCCGGCATAAATTTGTATTTTTAACTGGAACAACGATAAATTGCACATTAATAATTAAATTACGTTATATTACTTCCTCTGTACCATTTCCTAAAGATCTTTGTTCGCTCTAGAAATGAAAGTGAACTAGAGACAATCTTGAAACGCTGAATGAACTGCTCGGCAAAAGTAGCGACTGTTTCATGAATGCGAAGAGAGCGCAGTATTGGAACAATGTGATGAATGAAAAATATTGCAAATGCTCATTTTTTATAACCAGCTTTGTGTCTGATGAGGAAAGTGCTGCGAACTTTGTAACATCCTCCGTAGACGACTTTCGAAGATCAACACTTCCTAGTCATGATTGAAACTAGCTTACATTGCAACCCAACAGAATACTGTTAACACTCTTTACTCATTATTGTTAATCAGCACTCGCTATAAATAAGTATCTGTCTGTGTACGTTAAGTAAGAAATATGACTATTATTTTGGGACAGAGGTAGCATTAATGTAAATATCGATTATCAAATTATCTGATTACCAATGCAGAGACGCTCAAGAGATCGGCTCGAGCTAGGTGAATCTTGTCGGACGAGGTTTGGCTAACTACTACGTGGGCCAGTCAGTGTCTTTTGAACAATGAAAGAAACAACGCATGTTCTAATCCTAACATCTGCTAAGTAGCAGTTAGTCAAAGATCACCCTAATTCTATTATTATTTATATGTCTTTGTCTTCCAGTTAGTAGTCCGTCGGCTAGAATATCTTCAGTTCATCTGTCCTCTTTGCACACTCTTATGTCCCAAGCTGTCAGTTTATTGTCCAACTATTGAAATCTCGTCGTATCACGTGTTCTGCTCAATTTCATTTAAAATTTCACGCAGTGATCTCAGCTTCTTGAATGTCCGTCTGTATCCAATGACTCAAGTTAAGTGCTAAAATTGTTCTCTTTCTTTTCCTTTGTATATTTCTAACTTTACCCGTCTCTTTCTTGTTAAACTCCGTGTCTGTAATCAAGATATATGAAATCATTTACACATTCCAATTTTTTCTTATTCATTACTATTCCACCTCAAAAAAAAAGGCATTACTTTCTTTTTTACTACATTGATTTATTTATTCTAAAATTCAGTGTCATTTGGTTTCTATTTACAACGTACATGGTTTTTAAATTCATATTGAGTCTGTCAGGAAATGGTCTAAACAGAAATTCCCTGTTGTAAGTCCCAACTCGTAAAATAATTTATAAATATAAAACGAACTAAGGGGTACGGCGCCAAGCATCTGATTGCATTCCATCGGGCTTTCCCATAGATGAGAAACATCTTGGCATAGTTTGCATACATTATAGGCAATTTCCAGTTGACAATTGCTTTATAAATTAACAAGTTAAAAAAACAGCTTTACGTATGGTCAGGGACGGTGTACCTGACATTCGTGAGACGTGCAGAATCCTACAGCGTCATCCTTTCAGAAGCCCTGGTCGCCTATGTCACATTGAACCCATAGAGAGTTGTACCATTTTCCAACACCTATTTTTCTAAAGCTTGTTTTTATAAACTTATTGGTATTTGCTTATCACGCTGTTTAACAACTCGTTACTGTTTTTATTAATTCGTGTTTCTAATTTTAGTATCCAATTTTTGTGTATGTTTAACTAAAATGATTTTTAGATAATATTTTCTAATGAAAGTTTCAAAATTTTGAGCAGCAACATAAGGTAGAGAAAATAACGAGTCATCGACAAGTTCCTCCGCACTCGGTGATGTGACCGCAAAAGATAAATTTGGTACTCTGACATTCATTCCTTCCTTCGAAACCGATTTTAGTAGGTAATTCACCCACCGTAGCCAAGTTTTGATCTCTGGAGTATGTGCTTATCTTGGTGGTTAAGTGGACACAAACGTTATGTGCTCGGCGCGCGGTCAGTGAAAATTAGGCTACGGAGAGACTTCTCGATGACCTTTTACCAGATTATGCAATTATCTCATGGCAGGCGCGGCCAGTCGAGCAACACTAGTCTTGGAGAGTGGGGGGGGCAAATGATATTCTAATAAATTCTAATGCATTAAAAAAAATCATTTGCTCACTCATTCCCGCAAGGAGATGCTGCAATCGCCTATCTTCACTTTCCATACATTTCTGGCATGTACTTTTGATTTTTTCCATCCTTTAGTTTGTCAAAACGGATGTCTTCTAACCTTTATGACTTGAAACTCGATCATTTCTGAATTACTTAATCTCCTAACTGCACAAACGAATTCAAATGCATTTATGAATCATAAATAAGGACTCGTTGTGGAATAGAATAATTATTTGCCATTAGCTCTTTCACTGGTCAAGCAACACTTGACTGAGTGGCAAGAGACTCGAGGACAACGTAGCAGTTCGCGCCCGGTTGACCTTGAGCAATGAGTTATCGGTCAATGCAGCTGCGTCGGTAATCGGGTGATTGGATGAGTAATATCTTTAGCTTTTTAAAATAATGCATGATAATCAAATATGAAACTTCAATGAATTTGTAAAAAGAAAAACAAATCGTAACTTAGACAGATGTACTCTGATCTATTTTGAGTTAGACAGTAAGTGAGTGCACATATTTCTCCTGCCTAACACGAGATAGTCACCTGTGTTTTGGGGTTGAATGTTAAACGCCAAATGTTTCCTCAGGGAACGAAATCGAACAGTTGGGAGATTTGTATTTTCAAAGCGCTGTGTGGGTGCCGGTATGTGGGTGTGCGCTGGAACATAATCTGGTGGAAATGTATAAGGTTAGAGGTGCGTTTGCAAAGTTACTGTTTGCTGGTAAATATTTGTAGCCGTAGGCGATGCAGTAACGCCCTCGCGTTGGCTCCAATTCCCGGGTTTTAACACTTGTGGCAAGAGATAACACGTTAAACCTGTTTGTAGATTCACAGCGCCTGGCCGTAACATTGTTAGCCAAGGTAGGCAGTACTCTCCACAGCAATGCGAGAGCACAGTTACTTTTCACATCACCATAATGTGAGTATTCCCGGGCTTTTTGCGACCTTGCAGCACAAAAATAGGAAATACCTTTACGCGGGACTGTACTCATGTCGAAAACTTTTCATTGAACTGGGTTGCCATTAATTTAAACACCAAGTTGTAACTTTGTCTAGCAAAATGGAAACTAATTGTTAATCACACAGTTGGATTCACTAGCCTAAAGCAAATACATGTGGAGACTAACAATATAAATATCTGACCTAGCAACCGCGAGACTGCAACACATTCTGTACCATACGAGGACTTATCAAAATGCTTTTGACAACATCTCTTTATGTTATGAAATTTAGTAGTTCCCTTTGGATGGCTCAGTTACTGTCCCAGTTTTGTGACATGTTCTCAGAATTGCCTCCGCAGCTTTCACCGCACGTGTTTCCGTAATTTGGGAAAAGGAGAAAAGTCACACGGAGGTGAGATACTCGGCAAGAATGTCTGCGATGTGATATGGTCTTGTGTAGTTGTGTACAGTGTTACATGTTAGTAAAGCATTCTTGAATATCGAAAAATGACATGACCATAACTTTCCCAATTCCCTTATTTTGTTATTGGTGATTATGATGATTTCTACAGGCCTTCCTGATCACTGTCAGGACTGAAATGATGTAGTCAAGTTTCGCCAGCAGTTAAATAAATGCGCATCATCTTCAACTACACCCAAACCTACTTTTGTATTGGAACCCACGCTCTCGTGTATAACATTCCAGAGTTTCCGAAAATGTTCTCTCACAGATACAGCAACCGTATTGTTTTATTCCGTTAGAGCACAAATTAGAACAGCGGATCATCTTCCTTTGAATTGCTTGCCTCCCCTCTTTAAACATTTAAAAACAAACAAAAAAAACTTTCCATAGGCTTTCTGTAACATTGCATAGACCTCAGCTGAGGATTTGTTGAGTTGAAAACAGAATTTCAAAGTTGCATATTGTTCGTTGCTTATCATCTCCATTTTCCTGTAGGAAGAACTGAATATGTCTCAACTTGCACACCTCCCACAGGGGTATATTAAACTTTAATCTAACAAAGTATTGCACAGTTAGATTTTAGCGCGACAAATAATGACAATTCATTACTGAACTACAGTTTTCGGTAGGTGATGCATCTCACAGTTTTCAATGCCAGTGTATTTAAATACTATCACAACATACAAATGCAAATGCTTTTGTCAAAAACGACTTCTCTAGGTATAATAGTTTTCATGCAAAAATGCACCCAGTTCCTGTGTTCTTTTTTAACAGAGACATAGCTCTCGAATTCCATAATTATCCGCAAAACATGGTACTAGTTTACAAGAGCAGAAGACAAAATGCATAAGTAACGATAACCCCCCAAAAACAACGAACAAAAAATCTGCCAAAACAGTAAATTATTAAATCAAATAAATAGAGTTATTTCACCCTGCCTTATGCATTATATTATTTGGAAAGAAAGAATTAAAATTGAAAAATCCCGGTTACGACCGTGATTCGAACCACGGTCTTTGGCCTTCCGTGCCGATGTTCTAACCAATTAGATACCGTGCCTTCTTCCAAGCATGGAACCATGAACCTCTCTCAGCTTATTCCATACATCCCGGAGATATGACAGGTGTATTCCTTTCTTAATGCTACAAGACCCAGGCATCTACTTTAACCACCAACTACAAAGAGCAAATTTTTATAATAGAAATAGTTGCAAAAGAACATAACTCAGTTGGTTAGAAGATTCACGGTCCGAATTCTGGCCATAACCAAAATGTTCATGTTTCATTCTTCCTTTACAAATAAATATAGTTTTAAGATTTGTGCTCCAAACTAAACAAATATACAAAAATAAATAAAACATACCCAGAAATGGAGCACTTACACCAGTCTTGCACGCTGATAGTTATCACAATAAGCACCGTTAGTCACAGTATACAATGATCTCGGTGAAGGAATGAATTTTACATTATTTTTCAACATTAAAGTCAATTTATAGGATGACGCACTCAGTTGACATGATTTCACTTCTTTGTATGTTATGTTCGAAACATTTTCCTTCTTAATTGTATTGTACTGTAGGTATATTTGTAGATTGGTAATACTGTCAGTGGACAATTAATCACCAGTAACATTGAAAATGTTAACACAAGATGGGGGGAAATGTGAAGATTGGTAACCAACGAGGTTTAAGTGCCGTACTGAAGGAATTTCGAGTCAGATCTATCATTGCATAAGGCTGTTTACAAATTTGAAATTGAAGGTTCGTAGTGGGCGACTTAGGACAGGCTGGAAAATGATCTCGCGTCTGGCTGTCACGACTTGTCCAAGGAAGTCCACAAAACTTCCAGCAACGTCACGTGGGTCATTATGCTCCATCAGTATGGACATGGCACCAATTTCTTTCAAATCACGAATTAGGCCATCTTTAAGTTATCGGGACACGTAAATCGCCATAACTACACGGAAAACCAGCACGTTGTTTTGGAGCAAGTGCTAAGTCAACCCGGTGTAAGAGTATGGGCCGCACTTTATTGACGAAAATCTGGTTGGTAACAAGTACTTGACTGTACTTCAAGAGGCTACACCGTGCATTTGGACAACTTTGATGAACACTTCCAGCATGATGAAACTCCTGCGCATTATGTTGATAACGTTTTCAATAGAGAGGGCTTGAACATCTTCAGTAACTGAATTCCCACCACGATCACCTGGTCTTACTCAATGAATTGCTTCCTTTGGGGTATGAAACCACATACTCTTGAACCACATACAGCTGACTGTTTTCATTAAGGGCACCTTCCACATCATTCAGCTCTTGCCCATATGTCAGGTAGACGCCAACGGGGCATTGATGCAAAAGGGAAACATAAAAAAGAAGTCAACGAATGTAAATATAAAAAATACAGAAAACAAGGGACATCCTTGCTTAACCTCTTGGTTTGTATTTCTCCTTTGTCAATATTAGTCCCCTTTAAAAGCTCTTAGTACATGTTCCGGAATGTCTCTTTTTACCAAAATGTTCCACAACTTAGTTCGCAACACCTATCGAAATCCATATATCAGTTGTTCCATAACAAAGATTCCATCCAAGCATGAATGACCTTTTTGAAATCTGTTTTTTTTTTTTTCTTAATAGGGACTAGGTAATTGTATCTCGCACATTTTCAATAAGCAGCGTAGTGCATAACTGTGCTGAAGTATTGCATAGAGATTGTCCCAAAACAAAACTAAATATTCCAAGACATTATAATTATTGTTGTTGGTAATGTCGGAAAAGCAATACCATTACCTGTTAGACATAGTAAGCAGTGTGTTTTTACTGCAGCCAGAAAAAAATAAATAAGAAGAAGAAGAACGTTCCATTTATAAAAATTGCAAGTTGGGTGCCTTTTACTATTTTTATGAGTGAAAGGGGAACTTTGACAAAGAAAGGTTGGCTCCCATATAAATTAGAACATTCTATTTATCTATTTCGATGACACAGGACGGGCCAAGTAAGATCAAAACTTGTTTGTAGCTCTACGAGTGCTTTGAGCCCGATATTTTTGATTGGCTGGGTTGAACGATTTTGAGCGATATACTTAGCAGATTAGATGTAGCAGTGCGAGTCGTAATTGGATAATTGTCAATTACTGACAATGAGGTTGGAGTGTGAAATGCGGTCACACAAAATCACTCCCCGTAATTATACACCAATTATTGAGGCCAGAGTGGCGGGCCGGAAGTCAAATTGTTTATCTGAAAGTTCTACCGTTGTACCGATATCTGAAAACTTTTTAGTAATTGCCTCAAGCAAAGCGAATATTTTTCCGTTATTCATTCTATAGATGAAGATATAAATCAGCAACTCGTGGTGAGACATAGGACACATTCCTTACAGTTATTTTTTGTACGTAGTGAAAAAATTGGTTGAGCGCACTCCAGAGGCAGGAAATGTTCTATCACCACTTCGGAAACGAGCGGATGCGTCCCCTATTTGTGTCGCTCTCTTGTAGTATCTATCAACAGGTAGTACAAAGCAGTGGCTAAGACGTACGGTGTTCACCACGTGTTTTAGCGCTCTAATCCCGAAATACTCTTTTATAATTTATTGATTTGTTACACTCACTCAGTTCCATTTTTCGAGGTCGTCGGTGGTTCTTCTTACCTTATGTATTTTAGCAATACTGTGGGAACCGGAAGACAGAAACGTTTGTGCAGCAAACTGGGTGGCCAGTTTACGGTGTTCGTGACGGGAGACAAGCTACTGTTCGGAAAAGCATAGGTCGCTGAAGCAGTTGGTTCGCTGCTGAATGGATGCGCGGCAGAAAAGGAGGACTTAACTCAGAGCCATGTTATAGACACACTGATAAGAGGTATGTTCAAAAAATTCTGCATCAAAGATGTTTGTAGACTGGTAGCATTGATTGGCTCTGATTTTGCAACAGTGTTGCGATTATTGGGATGACGGGCTATCATGAGCAGCGTATTAATATTACATCTTGCATGAAATGCTATAAATCTTTACCGTGACTAGTGAAATGATGAATGAGGCAAGTGTAGATAATGGATTAAACCTTACTCAGTGCTGCCAGTGTTATGTGTGGTTTAAAAGTGGTCGCAAGTTCATAATTGATGCCCAACTGACGGCGCTCATGCGACCACAATTAATGAGATCATCCCGACTGTTTGAAAATTTACCGAAGAGTGTAAACTTGACAAAAGCTTGAATATGTTTACCGTGTCTTGGACTGCGCTAAAGAGGACGCAACTTTTATGAATAGCACGTAATTATTGGTGATGAAACTTGGGTCTATGATTACAATATTCAGACGAAAGCCCAATCATCAAAATGGGAAGAATATCTTCACCAAGACCCAAAAAGCTCGGCAAGTCAGGTAAAGAGTTCTCTAAAGCCGAGGGTGTAACAGAGGGTCATACTGTGAAACCCTGATATTACTAAGATGTCCTCAGGCGTCTTCGAGAAATGCTGAGAATGAAGAGGAGAGATAATTCAACACGGTAACGAATCATTGCTTATTCGCATCTTCTGCACGAAAGACAAGACGACTATTCTTCCCCACTCTCCATATCCTCCTGACTACGCGCCTGCGAGCTCCACCCCTCCCCCCAAGCTGAAAATGTCACTCAGTTGAGATAAAATTATATTCACAGACAGAAATTCGCACAATTTCAAAAATAAAATGCCTTGTTTTCAGAAGCTAAAATACCGATGGGGTAAGTGTAACAACACGGGGGAGAGAAACCTTTCTTTTTTTTAGGACCTCATATTCGCAAATTTATACAAGAACTTTGATTGGGGTAAAGCAATTTTTTCCAATGTTACCATATAATCGGAACTCTCCCCTTTTTATCTGCAGTAAGTTGCGCTGCTGCACACTGTGATAACTAACGTAATCAATCACCAGTAATGAAGGTAAGGGAGGACTTGCTCCATTTTAATCCAAGTTTTCATATTTGGAGTCTGAGGTATTCTCATCCATACTGTAAATTTCTCTTGCTTTAAGTGCCTTGTTTATTTGCTGATGGTAGGTACGGTATACCTAACGGTGTAAAATGCAGAATTAAACGTCATCTTTAGATATAGACGTTCCTTAGTTTCGAAAACATCCCTTTACTAAACGTTTGACCTGACAGTAGTCAGTCAGTAACATAACATGAAAGTTCATATTTTCTTTTAAATATTTATTAAGTAATGCGTAACATTAAACACATTTTCAAGAGGTGACCACGTAAGGACGACTCATTGTAAATGGCCATTTACATTGAAAACGTCATTAACGCAAGGACGGCAAAACGTGAACAGAAGTAAATTACCATGCACAATGAAAGTTCCCCAGTGTGAACGTTATCATGAAGTAAGGTAAACACAGAGTAAAATAAACATGAAAGTATCTGTAACAATTTCTCATTAAAAGATTACATTTTGATTGTTTTCAAGCGTTCTGCGATATTATTTTTTCCAAGCGCCTTACGATAATGCTTTTGATTACAATTATCGCTGGCGTTATTCAAACGAAAAGTTTTGGATTTACAAGTGTTCACATCACATCTAAGGTTAAAATTAACAAAACCGTATTAGACCGCAATCTTTGGTGTTAACGTTACTTTTGCATCTGCAATACTGCACTCTGTCCATGATGTTGCAAGACGGAAACAGAGAACACGCGGTAAGCCTTGGTCATTGGACTCGGCGTTGGTTAGTTAACTTAATTTCTTTAGATGTCGAGGCAATAGCCATTGGAAAACTTAAAAGAATTCAATAATGCATTAAATGAGCTACATAAAAACTAACAAAAATTGTCTTCACACAATTATATCGTACTCGAAAAGTGTACAAAGCTTCATCTTACTAGACAAAACTCGAGGGTTTCGTTAGAACCTGCATCGTATTCCAGATAATTTAGTGATGAACACCCTGTCACAATATAACCTCAGAACCCAAGACAGAAGGACAGCTTGCAAAAACTAAACAATAGGCCAGCAGTCCTAGAGCATAAATATTCACATGTTCTCTTAGCAGCAATTTTAAAATGTTTAATGTATAAATTTTATTGTCAGTTAACATTTCGATAATCATTAAAATAAATAAAACAAACAATGATATATAAAGAGGACAATAAAAATATAAATTATATATTCCACCTCTGAGCACTCAGAACCTCCCAGCGAATCATGGAACAGTCCCGG
Organism: Metallyticus violacea; assembly: GCA_030762175.1. Classification (NCBI taxonomy): domain Eukaryota; kingdom Metazoa; phylum Arthropoda; class Insecta; order Mantodea; family Metallyticidae; genus Metallyticus; species Metallyticus violacea. Next base: position 108,669,059 of record CM060830.1, on the reverse strand, counting down.
TGTAGGTGTCAAATGTTACTCGGTAGTATCAGGTACCGCTATATCGTTACTTGTTGAGCATGCCGGTGTAGGTGTCAAATGTTACTCGGTAGTATCAGGTACCGCTATATCGTTACTTGTTGAGCATGCCGGTGTAGGTGTCAGAGAGTTACTCGGTAGTATCAGGTACCGCTATATCGTTACTTGTTGAGCATGCCGGTGTAGGTGTCAGAGATGTTACTCGGTAGTATCAGGTACCGCTATATCGTTACTTGTTGAACATGCTGGTGTAGGTGTCAAATGTTACTCGGTAGTATCAGGTAACGCTATATCGTTACTTGTTGAGCATGCTGGTGTAGGTGTCAGAGATGTTACTCGGTAGTATCAGGTACCGCTATATCGTTACTTGTCGAGCATGCCGGTGTAGGTGTCAGAGAGTTACTCGGTAGTATCAGGTACCGCTATATCGTTACTTGTCGAGCATGCCGGTGCAGGTGTCAGAGATGTTACTCGGTAGTATCAGGTACCGCTATATCTTTACTTGTTGAACATGCTGGTGCAGGTGTCAGAGATGTTACTCGGTAGTATCAGGTACCGCTATATCGTTACTTGTTGAACATGCCGGTGTAGGTGTCAGAGATGTTACTCGGTAGTATCAGGTACCGCTATATCTTTACTTGTTGAACATGCTGGTGCAGGTGTCAGAGATGTTACTCGGTAGTATCAGGTACCGCTATATCGTTACTTGTTGAGCATGCCGGTGTAGGTGTCAAATGTTACTCGGTAGTATCAGGTACCGCTATATCGTTACTTGTTGAACATGCTGGTGTAGGTGTCAGAGATGTTACTCGGTAGTATCAGGTACCGTATATCGTTACTTGTTGAGCATGCCGGTGCAGGTGTCAGAGATGTTACTCGGTAGTATCAGGTACCGCTATATCGTTACTTGTTGAACATGCCGGTGCAGGTGTCAGAGATGTTACTCGGTAGTATCAGGTACCGCTATATCGTTACTTGTTGAACATGCTGGTGTAGGTGTCAGAGATGTTACTCGGTAGTATCAGGTAACGCTACATCGTTACCTGGACATCCTGGAACACCCAGGGAAGGCAGGGGAACATGCATTGTTATTTTGCAAAACATTCTTCTCTCTGCTGAAGAACTTTATGCTGATGGAATTATCAAATTTCCAGAACGGTAATTAGCTAAAGATGATTTCTGCGGCAGACATTTTTAACAGTGCCAACGCCCGATTTTATAGTATGGCATTATAGGCGGTACACACTGATGATACATGAGATTTGTCAATTGGGAAAGGCTTTTTTTAAGGAAGAAAGCATTCCAGGCCTAAGTTCAAGGTATCTCCCCGGAATTTGCCAATTATAAGGAATAGGAAAACCTGGAGGAAAAAAACGGTCAGAGAGGATGGTCCTGGCGGGAATCGAAACCCGTACTCCGTACCTTAAGACCTTGTCTATCCGTTTCGGTAAACAGCACCTTAGAACAAGTGCCTTGGCCTCCGAAACAGGCATCTCATCGCAAATTTTGGTCTCTGTTGAAAATGCATGGGCTAAAATCAAGAAAAATATTCCGAAGGTCCACGAACATTTGCAAAACTCTAGCAGAAGACTGCATTTAATTTTTCTGACTGTGGATTCCACGTCACGAAAATAAGAATATTAATTTTTATTCCTCGTTCTTTATTATTTGTTAAAAACATACAGGAGTGAGCATGTGTTTGAAATTGTTTATGTTTCATTCTTTCCATGGTCTATGTTGCCAAAAACAGCATCCAGATACAGATACAGCGTGAAATTAATAAAATATACTTGGTCGGGAATGCAACATTGATTTGATAAAAAAAATCCCAGAACCTCATCCTTTACAATCTCGGAATTAAGTACGGAACTATTTCTGCAACTGGTTTTACTTTTTTCTGTTCATATTCACAGCTTCAGTTTAGTGACCGATGTTTACTAATTGGGCTTTAAACCAATTCGTTACTGTTATTTTAAATTACACTATCTACATGAATTATTTCGCCAACTAAACTGCACATAAAGTTTGCACTGATAATCTATTAGGTTCATCTCAATTTCATGGATAATAGCTGGACATGTTCTTTATTTTCCGTTAGAAAATACATTTTACACTTTAATAATTGTTCTATCCAAAACACCTTAACAATACGGAGCAGCATTAGATAAAGAAAGAATGCCCACAGAAGAAAGTAAATGTTTAGTTTATGGACATCCTCGAGAACCGATCTCACCATTTTCACTTTCTTATGCCTCAGAACCAATTACGTGTATCCACCTATTTGTTGTCCAGAAACATATCGACAGAAAGCTAATTCTAGATGAGTACATTACCTGCATATCTCTCAGTGCGCGTCTAGGCCTCAGGTTAGCCTTCTATCATGATATCAGGCAAGGAATGTAAAACTCCAGTTCTGATATCAATACTCGCTACTTCATCGTATGCACTCCACAAGGTACAATTCCGCTGTCAACTCGGAACTATGTATAAGAGCTAACATACGTCGCATGTTAATGGGCGTTAGCAACTTCAAAATCGTATGTTACTTTCTAATTTCCTCCTCCTCTTCCATCCCTACCTGTACTTAGTAAGCCCATTCCTCTTGCAGGCCTGCTCTCTTTTTATTAAATAATCCACCTGCCTGCACGTATTTATGGTAAGAATTGTGAAGTCATCCTCTGCTTCTAACCCCGTAGAGCAAAGTGATTTGACTCATCCACTTGGCGTTATCATCTTGAAGTGTTAGTTGTTTCCTAACCTGGTAATATTTCCAGCTCATCGACGCCTCCTCACTGAAATTACTTTCTAATTTGTTAGTGAAGAGCCAAGTCCGCATTGACTGATCAAGTGACACAGGTAGCGGGGATTTTAACTTTTAATAGTTAAGTGTGAATCTTTAATTCAATTATTTTATTCAGGGAATGTCAGGTATTGTTAACGTTCGAATTTCTATTATATTGTGTTTTTGGGGAATGTAGTGCTACTTTTAATGTATGCAATTTACTCCAGTTCACTGGAGAATTTTTTCTTATTGTTGAAACACTGTATTTGGAATGTTATTGGTATCTCTGAAGGAAATATCTTGTTATGTGCTCGACTTCTTGATGTTCTTGTAAATTCATTACTTGTATCTTCGGTCCGATTTTTTTTTAACTTCAAAGTGCACTCCTAATATCAGGAGTAAGTTAACAGGTCATGCCTGAAGTACAATTAAAGCAGAGGTGTCGGAACTCTTGGTGTCTGCTTAAAACAGGAAATCTTCAATTAATGTATTTACTTTTGTGCATTTGCATAAGAGTTTTCGCATTTTGTGCACTTAAAGTAAAATAAAGATGCTTTTTCTTTCATTGTATTGGAATATTCCAGAAATATATAAGAATAGATTAAAATGGGTGAAGTATTAATTATATATTTACATAAATATTCTCAAACTACTGGCGATTGTTAAGTTGTGGCCCTGACTATAAAGAATTCTTACGTAATTTATTTATTTATTAAGACAGGTGCTTGACCAACAAGAGAAGTACTTATCTATTTCTGGAGAATTCATTGTATTGTTTTTAATTTACCAAAACTGTTTTTTAAGACACCGTGTTTCTTCAGGGACTTCAGCCAACGCAGTACCGGAACTGCCACTAGCCGACATTGTTCCACATCACTTTAAATCTTCCACGAGACAAGAATACAATTGAAGAGAAAGACACTTTTTTTAACTTCAGCCGTCTGTTGCAAACACAACAGTCTGACGCAATTAATGAGTGGGAAGTTTGTTTACGAGATTTTCCTTTCTGCTCGGCACGTCCCCTTTTCTTACTTTTGTTAAATTAAGAGGAAATGAAAAGAAAATCAACAATGGGAAACAGAAACAACAAGATATTCAGCATGAAACAAAGAAAATAAAGAGGATTTCGCAGAAAATAACAAATCGGCTTTGTTGGATTTGGCTGGAAGCTTTTCGCACTAAAGTTTGAACCATGGTTAAGCAGTAAACCATGGTTCGCTAAGTGAGTGACATAAGAAAGGATGGGCCTGAGACCTCTAATTTTTGTTAATATTTATGAAACAGTGTGTTCCCTTCCTAAAATGCTTGATTAGTTTTTGAATTAAAAGAAAATGCTGTTTTAAAACTCGCTTCTTGTTATTTCTATTCTAGAAAAAATATCCGAGATATTTAATTCATTCTCCACGATTTATCTTATTGCACACGATTTAACATGAAATTGAGAGGTCAATACTTTTAGTGCACGTTGAGAATAATATAGGGTCTCTTTGACATAAATCAGAGTCCGGGAAGTTTCTGTCTGCGTGGATATAATTAAGAATAAACATGTTCCGTACATTTTGAGCCAGTAGGGCCAGTTTTTATTTGCCTTTGTTGACTTTTGTTGTCTATTTTAAGGATTAAAGCCTTTTTGTCCATTTTGAATTGTTGTGGATTTTCTCTGCGATTGTTGACCCATTTTAAAAAGTACAAAGAATTTCAATATATCGAAATGAAAAAGTTACAAAAATTAAATGGCATGTTCACTTAAAAAAATATCTACTGAGAATCTTGTTACACATTTATTTCTTTTCAAGCAATCAAAAACTTTCTCCTCAACCCATTCACTTAAGTTATTTAAAAAAGCAGAATCACACGGTTACCTCGGGCAAATAAGAGAATATGAGGGAAGTACTGCAGTTTTGAATAGTCCTGGCGAATGATCTTGTTCGATTTGCGCGAGACAATTCCATGAAGTAACTTCTCAGTTGCATAAATGTAACAAACAATTGCAAGCGAGAAAGATGAGAGCGGTACAGCTATGCAACAAACTGTCCTTACAATGTGTTCATTTCAGAAGTATGAGAGATACTAACCTGATTCCTCTATAAACGCATAAACAGAGAATGAACTCGGCCAGAAACCACTGTGCATCTTTTGCTCATTCGCCAGGACTATTCAAAACTACATCAGTTTATCTTCATCAAGATTTCTACGAGTCCTGAAAGGTGAATGTTGTTGTAAATTGGTATGAGTCCCTCCGAAATAGCTTGGTTTAAATATGCTCCAATCACTTCAGTGGAAGTAGAACGTTCTCTCTGACAAGCGACTGACTATGACAGTTGGTACCTTGAAAAAACTTCTTGTTGTTGCTTGAAACCAACAAAAGTAAGCTTAAGTACTTTAATCACGTGATAAAATTATTAGGTATCGCATTAATAATGCATGAGATTGCTCTCTGTTTTCACTTTAAATAAATGCCTATTTAATTATATTACTGCCTATTTTCAGTATTTTAAGTGTCTTTTTGCTCGACTATTTTAACCCAAATAAATGCCTGAACTTCGAGTTCTGGTCGTGACTCAGAGTTCACGGAAGTCACGTCGCCGCAGAACATGTTACTTCATACACAACCAGTCCCATTTAACGAACGCAAGCTTAAGTATGACGTGTGCGCGTTACATCAGTGACGAAGCCACATTTTCTGTGAGTGGCCGAGGCAACACGCATTTGGGGAACCGAACCGGCCTTAAAGTGAACGTGTGGTGTGGAGTGGTCCATGAGAAACTCAAGGGTTAAATGCGCAGTTATCCTCTATCAGGAACGAGTGCATCTCATACATCGATTGTTAGTGCAGGACTGACACAAATTCAGAGCTTTTCCTTTAGCCCGTTCATTTTTGCTGAGGAGATTGTTCGTGCTGTCGCCGCTATATGGGGGTACTAGACGCCATTATCTTTCCTCAGGACGCACCTCGCCACACTGTGCTCTGCTCTCATAGTGCAATATAAAACAATCGCTGATGCGGCCCAGAGTTGATGCCTTCAGATTGCTTTGTGGCGTCAGTCATCGGTGTACGCACAAAGGCCAAAAAATGAAGCAATCTTTCAACAGAAATGCTGCGGGTCACATGTGCAGCATCCTCATGAGTTGGGACACGAAACTTCCGACTTTCCCATATGTAGGTATCATGAAATAGTATCTTGTACAGAGCCATCGTTTGAACGCGTGGCCGGCTTAACTCGGATTTGTTTGGCACCGGGAAGAACGCTGTTTGCCGGCGGAGTTGGATATTCATAGCCCTTTAAATTAAAGTGCATAGATTTCTACGATACACCGAACACCAATTTTTTCGTCATACAATGCATTTCATGTACAAGACCAGTATTTATTGTATGTGTCGCTACATAGTCATGTAAATAAAACCATGCTTCGTCTGTAAAAATAAATAAACAATGATAATAAACGCGAGTTAAAATATGGAACATTAATATTATCCAATACCCAACTGCAGAAATTAACTCTGCTCACAATATCGCGTGATTGCAATTTCTAAACTATAGTTATGTTATAGGGTTTTAATTTTAAAAGTTTAATGACATTCAAATTCAAGGTATGCGAAATTTCTGATTCCTGTGCAAGCTTTCTCAGAGATTTCTTCGGACTTTGTTCTAACTTTTCTCCGATGTCATCCAGTTTTTCCTCTGCAAGAATATGGCATTTTACTTTCGGTTTCTTATCAAGAATAGCTCCCGTTTCTTTAAATCTATTCGCAAGATCACGAACCGCGAGACGCACGAACTGCAGGAAATCTGTCTAAAACTTGCATTCTCGCTTCTCTATATGAGTTTGTTGTCACTTAGGAATCATGTGCTAAAGTATACGGCATTATAACACTGAAACATTAGGTCCCACAGCGTTCAACTACTGTACACCACAAAGACTGTGCCAACACGCGGAGAGGCGGGAAAGTGGAGGAGGAAACAGAACCGGTTAGAAATGGGGTAGGCGAATTCCTATTAAGTCGGCCACGCGTCGGAATGAAGGCTCTGATATATAATGCTTTGTTTTTCTGGCATCTCAAAGGGATCATCCTTTCATGTCAGTCAGGTAAACTTTGTCAAAAGACGGAACCATGAAAATAGGAAACTTGCGGCTCTAAGTTCTTTGTCTTCTTCATCAATTATGTGAAATTGCCTTATAGAATTCGAGGAAGCGCATTGATTACATTTGGGAAATGCAATTCAGCCTTTAACTTGGAGTTGAGTCGGTTGCTTAGAGAGACCAGAACAGAGCAACTTCATTTCCCGTGTCCCTGTACAAACTGGCAACACCAGTTGTTAGTAATTGTACAATAAATTAGTAGAGCATGCTCAGAGTTGGTCTGCACTTTAATCCTCTGTTTGGGCTACATCCCAAGAGTTGATTTAGTAGCCACGAGTTAAGCCTTCTTTACCAATCTCGATAGGCTGGTCTTAAGTGGAAATTAACACGTAACACACAAATATAAATATAGAAGAGTTTTAACTGCGCTGTAAGAGAAAAATCTTATTACAGGAAAGAAACAAGAGATATTCTTTCTGATACCAATTTTAGTATCTTTGGTGGGAATGGAGATCTGCAAGAGTTGCAACAACCACCACCACCAATGTCTTTCCTCGAACAAATCATATAAAGACGCAGGTACGGAATTCAGCTCCCAGTTCATTACAGCTGCATAATTTTCTAGATGCTCTGGTTCAGTAACTTGTGAGTTACAAGAAATTCTACATTTCATCCAGGTGCAGGGTCACATTAAAATTAACAAACCTTAGACCGAACTTTCGGAAAACCACTTGCAGGACGTGACGAACTTCATTGTTACAGATACACAATTTGGGTCTAACCTTTAATAAAATTGTCGTCACTGAAGAAAACTCAATTGATACCTACACAATTAAAACGGTTTTATGTTTTATCATGATTTTTCTAGGAATTAGTAACTATAAGGAACAAAAATTAAATTAACGCTCCTTAAATTCTTTGATATTTTCCAAGCACATAAAAGTAACTGCAATTGTAACATTTTAGATAGCCAAAACGTTCCTTGGGTTCTTTTAAAATTGCACCAGAAACACTTATAAATATAAAACAAATTAATTTATTAATGAAAATAGTCTTCGATGTGTTCAATGCACCCTCAATTTGAAGGCTGATATTTATATGGGATAACTAACTGGTTCTGATGAACCGGGGACTGAGCACTGGTGGAAATATTGTATTTTGTTTAATTGTATTAGAATTTAGACAAATGTTGTTGTATTGTATTTTTATTTGTTTATTTTTCGTAATTATGATGGGCTATACGTAAAATATCATGGGCCAGATAGATGGAGGCCCTTTTTTAGTTTTTATTTGTATTTTCTCCTAGTATTTAAATATTGTTTGATTATCTAAGAATTCGTTTTTAGTTAACATTGTTTTAAAGGCATTTATGTTTTTGTTTTTTTTTTGTTTTTTTGTTTTTTAATAGATGTGGATTATAGAAGGAACTGAATGTACGACAAGGGACCTACGGCTTTTCTTCCCTTCCAAAGGAAGCCATACTTAGGATTTTTACGCCCGAAAAATACATCGATCCTGGCCGGGTTTGAACCCGCGATCTTCGGTTTAGAGACAAGTATGGTTGCCACTACACCATCAGCACCGACATTATGGCTAGATGTTGATTTGGGGTTCAAATTATATATTAATTGTTATATATACATATATACATACACATATATTGAAGTTGTACATGAATGGCAAATAAATAAATAAATAAATATAAGATAAAATTTCTTGTACTTCCGCATACATCATAACTAAAGATTATACTCCACTGTCTGTTTATTTAAGACTACCCAAAACAAGTTGTCTGTAGCTTTACTATGCTGCTGTTCGAAGTGTGTGTGCGTGCGTGCGTGCGTGGGGGGCATATACGACTCAGTTTCCTAGTGTGTGTAATTCAGCTGTCTCTAAGCAATGCGCCATTGTAAGCAAAAGTAAAACGCAATTATTTATTGAAGAATTTGAAGTTTTCACAATAAAAGGAACTAATATAATTTCTTAATTATGCCACATGGAGTTTAAAGATTATAGAACTATTTCTATCACTGTAGTTATAAACAACATTTGTGGCGTACTATTGTTTGGATGGTTGTGGTGTGTTCGTTTATTGTTGGGGAAGAATACCCTTTAAGGAGAATGTCCCTTGGTGGCGGTTGGTAGTCAGAAATTTCCAGAAGCAAGTTTTGTGTTTTAATCACAAATCAGATAAAACACAAAACTTGCTTCTGGAAATTTCTGATAACCAGCTGCAACCAACGGTTACTCTCTTTAACGGACATTTCTTCCCTAGCAATAAATAACAACAGTCCAAACAATGCTTGTGCCACAATATCAAATATGTAAAATTATTTGGTAGAAATGAAGGCTATACAGTCAGAATTTTCAAGATGCTTGTACAATGATATCATGCTGCAATATTCCATTTTACAAGCTACAAAATTCTATTTTTAAATCTTTTTTGCGGAAATACTCAGCAATAAATGTCCTCCGAGAGTCAAGTTACATAAATAGTATACAGTTTCTTCCTATGATAAGGTTATAAATTACTAAAGCCCTAAAGTAAGTGAAGTTTTTCTTTTGTCAATGTACAAAACGATTGTTATTTATTTGCACGAGTGAAAGATATGCAAATTAAAATACCTATATTTTATTTTATTATTACGGAGTTTATTTTTCTAAAGTGATATATTTTAATTCTTTCAAACAGTAAATGTAAACAAGTCTGATAGAAAACTGGAAAAAACACTAAAAACAAGCCGTCACTCTTTCACTTTAGTCAATTATAAACTAAAAAAATAAGTTCTTTAACTCCCATGCGACTGAGCAGTAGACTGAATATCTCCCAGTCTTCTTACCGTACTCCCAGTGCTCGAAGCGCACTTAACTTTACGAAAATCGGCAATGGTGTTTGAACATTAATAACAGCCATTTCTAATATGGCACTTGTCCGGATAGTTCTGCAAGGAAAGGAAGATTGGAGACTTATAGGAAACATTATCTAGAAGAAAAAACTGCCATACTGTTTAGGCAACTTCTCTGTCTTGCTTTCATGGAGTGCAGTATACGTTCCCGGGCGTACTGCCAAACTGCGACAACGAAGGGTCAGTAATTGTGACTAACAAGTCAAATACATTTCGAATTCATTTTACTCCTGCCAACTAGGAGACACATATTGCGTCTTCATGATGAAGTGCAAAGAAAAACTTCTCGTTTGTGGCAAGGAAAGAACTGTGTACTGACAACGTCCCAGTTAAACAGTCGCTTCAGATGAGCGAATTCCTTGCAAAGCAATGCCTGTCCTTCCTCGTCCATATTCTCCAGCTGATTGCTACCAGGGCTGTTTCGAAAAGTAGTACGGATGCTGGTAGAAGTGTAACATGGTCCAAGAGGTTCCATTTCCTCTGTAATAATAAAATTTTCTACACATATTCGCTTTCTTTTTGACTCTACTAGTATGTTGATCAGTGTTTGGGACCAAGCCTTTGCGACTAACTCTTGAAGAATTTAGTTGACCCTGTTTAGCTAATGCGATGGGTGATACTTTCTCTGTACGATTATTCCCGCTACACTTTCTTTTGTCATAGTGGACATTTATGACGCGACTGCGCTTTCCCATCAGTGCCCACATTGATTATAAACATTCTATTTATCATACAAGCCAATGAAGATGAGCAATGCTTAAGCGGTTGTGGCTGCTGTTTGTAACGAGCGATCATCTGTTTCCATTCCCCGCAAATGGCAGCGAATGGCTGCACTGATGTCTTCTTCGTATATCTCAAAAGCAGACAAAGATGGTGTTCACGCTTCTCTCTTACTTTCATTTTTACATGGTGATTAATAAACATGGTTGTAGTTTGAATTATTTCTCAAGAAATAACAACAGAACATCTATTAATGACTGGCGCAATAACCGCTCTTTCTTGGTCACCTAACATAAAAAGCTGTAGGATGTAATGATAAAGAAAGTTTATTTTTTTCATTAAGTAATTTAATTCATTCATTTTACGCTATCCTGCCAGAGACTGAGCGGTAGTTGTATCACGTGAGACCAATTCTAGAAGGTAAAAAGTATTCCTTGAAACAATCAGGACCTACATGTTATGCTCTCGCTGTGTACAGGCATTATTGCAAAGATCTGGAGCATCTCCCATCCACCACTGACCTGCGCACGAATTCTGTCTGTCTCGAGAGACAACTCGGCTCAAGTGGTGGTGGCACTGAAGAGCAAGTCAGTGAGAGATTCCAATTATAGAAATTAGCTGCAGACTCCACCTGAATTAAGTCCTCCCCATTTTCATTAACACGCCAATAAATTAATTGCTGAAGCATTATTCACTCACAACACGTCACTGTGGTGACAGAAATATACATACAGCTGGCTTGTGGAAATGTGATTTATAGGGAGGGCCCATGTAAGGGCATAAATCAGGTTGGCACGCCTGCAGCGACATGACATTGCGCCACAGTGCAGCCAACTGTTTCGAATTTCTCGTTCTTCTCAATTTCTGACGGGTTTGTCGCCAAGATACAGCACATTTCGCGATAATAATGGAAAGTCTCAGCTGCAGGAAGCGATTGACAAGGTGTATAGAACGTAAATCACAAAGCTATGATTTTATTTAAATGTCGCTAGCTCATAGAACGTAGAGATACAGCCACGGGTGGTTAAGGCGCGGACTCACGAGCGGCAGGTGTCAAGTTCCATTCCCACCAGGACCGTCCTACCTGACAGGTTTTTCCAGGTTTTTCTCAGTTCATAAATGTCAAACGCCGGGGAGGTACCTTAAACTTAGGCATGGTGCGAACGCTTCTTTCCTTTAAAAAAATCCTTTCCAAATTTTTCATTTCATTTCCTTTATCACCAATTCCCACCGCCTGTGATGCCTCAGCGTTAAACACTACTAAAAAAACAGTGACATTTAAACAGATTTTCTTCAGAAACTAGCGACCAGCATGTTGTAGGAACAGAATCCACCTGTTAAGAAGCCTAAAATGTTCTAGCTAAAGTGAAGGAACGTGTAAATTTTCCAATCGGTCTGACAATGACACATTGTGAGATAAGTTCCAAATACTCACAAACATAATGAGATGTTTTACAACAGAAATATGTTTCAAAATTTTCTCTCCTAAAGTCTTTGCAAAAATAATAAGAAGTGGAAAAGAGCAGAAAAAATGTTGTGATGTAACATTTTTAGTCATTAGAGCAACTGATCCGAGTACTTGAAACCCGTCCTTCCTTTAAAATTAAGGCAATGGTTAATAGTTTCGTGTTACAGCATAAATCTCGCATATGTGTGTCGGGCCTTGGGGCAGCCATCTTTGCCCGTGTATAGCATCGACGCTAATGGGCAAAAATACGGGCGCCTGTCTGTCGTGTTTAGACAATGAAGAATAATGCTTCGTCCATAAATCTATCGGGTTCGATCCCTTTTTGTGTAGCCTGTACAGGAAATATGGAGTCATAAAGAGTAGTGGAACGAATGCGAGGTTGGCCGTTAGCTGCTTGGAACCAACAAGTTCCCACATTAAGCACCGACACATTTTTTAAACTGAAACGTACACAGACGCTGTGATGAAATCTCTAACCCTTTGAATGGATAATTTCATAATTGCCTTTGAGAGCAAGAGAGAGAACAGAGCCAGATAGAACTGGACTATTTGTTATGAAAGAGCAGCGGGCTTTTGTAAAAATTGATAAAGTTTATTTTTTATTTATTTGATTTTTATGTGTATGAATCCTTTGGTCATGACAGGGAAATAATTGGATTTCACTTTAAAGGAATATAATTTGCATGTAGTATTTTTATATTAGTAAAATCAATGAAACATTATTCAGACTGTTTTCTGGTGTTTATAACGCACAGCTATACGAACCTTTTGATGTTTGAAAATAAAGCAATATAATTAACAGGGAAGGACATTACAACATGACATTTGATGACAAATAGCTGATCGGACTATGGAGTTATAAAATGTGAATACATTTTCAGAAAATTTCAAAGCTTTATCAGCCACAATACACAATGTTCCCTTAAATATTCATATATCACTGGAAAACAACAAGGTCCCCAGTCTCATTTAAACTGTCTATCAATTATTACTGCAAAAAATCTGGAAAACACTTTTTACTTTTCTTTGATAATATGTAGAGGATAATGGTTTTGTAATTAATTCGTTTTGATCATTTCATTATCACAAATTGAGTGTTCTATAAGACGCGCGGTTTGACCGACCATTATTCACTTTCTAAATTAAATTTCTCGTTTTATTTCTATTTTTGAAGAAGTGTGTGTGACAATAATAGTTTCTTACAAGTGTATGCGCTGCCAATGATACCAGAAAAAAAGTGGAAAGTAAAAAGTACTGTAACTATTAGAATTCCCTAAGATAATCCTCACGAAGAAAACGTCAAGGTTTCGTTAATTAAAACCGCACAAAAATTCAGTTACAGGCAATTTACTTACTTCTGAATTCAAAGGCCGAGCTCGTTTTTCTAAACCGTCACTTTGGACTGAAGGCGAGCGATGAACACACAGCATTATCTGTTTTAAATATACAAATACTTTCTTTACGTGCGGGTACCCTGATCTTCCTCTTTCAGGTAATGCTAATAAAGTCACTGAATTAGGTGGTTTTCTCAAGTCGCTCAGGCGAATGGATCTTTAATTTCGAAGAATTTTCCGCTCTCTGGTTTCATATCATCATTTAGCTAAATCGAAACTGCCAGAACGAGGTAGGCTGGTGCGGCGTGGCGGCTACTTGGCTTTGGAAAGATTTTTCTGGCATGAAAACGGTCCTTCTGGAGAGTGTACGAGTGTTCTATCCGGAAACCCTCGTGTAACCCGTAGACCCTAATCCTCTTCTCAAAACATTTCCCATTGTCTGTTGTTTATGTTTCTGTGAAGAACTCTTGACGGCAGTCATAGAGAAACTTTCTGACCATTGAGAGAGCAATGTAAACAGCAAAGGTGGCGTTTTTAGGCCCTGGTATATTTTATTAATATTACTAGTTTTTATTTAATCTGAAAGGCCCCTTATACAGGGCCTTAGTTATAAACCTTTTTGGTTTCCGCTCCTGAGGAAGGGATCTATACTTCAAATTACGCTGCGGCCCTTTGAATGCTTTCTGAATCTGTTCCCTGGCGATCTCACGCAGTGCGAAGCTGGTTATAAGTTGAATGCATAGAAAAACACTTTTGGGTGTTTCTTTCAAATGCCGAACTTTCCTTATTAACTGCACATTCCACGACTGCAGTTCAGGGTGTAGTGCACGATTTGAGTCGGTGTTTCATTAAATAAAATAAAAAACAAATACACGAGGGAAAACGTACAATTTTATAGAGAGAAAATGATTTTTACCTGAATATCAGCAAAGAAACCAGAAACACCATCTTAGCCGATCGTCACTGCGTCAAGCACAATTTATTCTCTTGGTACAAAAGAGGACGACAATTCCAGCTGTGGCACTCTTAGAAGTCGCACGAGCGGATAAGTTTTAAAACTAAAGCCCGGTAGTAAAGCTCTTTTAAAAGAAAGAATCGGTTGACATCCTAACAAAAAATAACAATGACTTTTATTTCCCTGATTAAGATACGTCCGTACATAAAAGAGCATGCGTTATTTCTCCTAAAATGTCATTTTCTGTACAAACTCAGTGCAAAGCATCATTTTATATTTACACCATGCCATCTCCCAGCGGAACGATAACACCTGTTGGTGTTAAGCAAACTTCTAGCAGATAGTTGATTGGAACGTAAGTTATACAGGGTAAATAATCATCTAAAATTACCAGAATAGATATCTCCGAAACGAGAATAGAATAATACCAACAAGTACTGAAAACTCAAAAAATAAAATTAGATGAAAATTTAATAATAGTTCATTTCTGCCTACCGCGACGCCCGTGTTTTTCTTCTTCTTGAGAATTGTACGGAACATTTCCAGTCAAGTACCTAAGCAGTTAAATGCGACAGACAACACTTTTTCCTAAATTGTGAACAGACCTGCATTGCTTTTGCCTAATAATCGGGGAAATGTATTCAGAGAATGCTCTAAAAAGGGGCGTAAGACGCCCTATTGACATTCTAACCTCGTCTAGTTTGTTTACTTGAAGTCAAAAGTATGTTCGATTTGAAAACACGCGACTTTGAACTAGAAATATAATTGTTGGAATCGTTGTATGGGCTTTTAAGCAGAGCATTCGTTTCAAATACATCCTTGATGAGTCACTCTGTATATAACAGTTTTATAACAGATGAAAACATCTTAGCTTTATAAGAAAATTGTTTTATTTTCAGGACGACGGATAAATATTAATACGATTGCTTACCAATTTCAAAACTGTTACCAGAGTTTTCTAACTTTATTAAATTGAAATCAGCTCTCCAGAATGAAACTTTTAAGAGGAGGGTAATAGTCGGGACTTTGGTAAGATAAGATTGTGTAGTATAAGTTTTAATTTTTGTGTTCAATCTCGAGAGCTGGTCCCGAGAGATTGACTTCGTTTTTATTCTGATTAAACTTTCTCTCCCTACCCTTTCCCTCACAAATCAAATTTGCTCCGGGCGCCGCGATGGGCATTCCATACGCAGCGCTTCTCTGCCAAGTGTGTGTGTCCAGCTCAACAAGTTGCCGAAAAACATTTAGCAGTGCCCTTAAGAGCTCTGCCCCATGCAGAATTGCAATTCCGATCGTAGCAAAGCATTCGTCAGTTGTTTTACATTTGGGACAGGAACCGACTCTCCAACGACTTATTCACATACATTTAAAACGAAGGGAGTGAGATGCAGAGCTAAAAGCACACATTGGTCTTGTAAATGTCATACATCACTTAATCAATTTAATTTGCAGGTAATAAGCAGCCATTCTGCAACGATTATTACGGCAGACAACAAAAACATAACTCGTTTTTTAAATTAAAATTTCTGGAAAATTTCCAAAACTTTATTCAAGCAAATACAACGGAAACATTTGTCTGTCATTTTTGTGCGCAATATAAAATTATATTCTAAAAATTTTAATATAATTCTTTTTATATTATCTGAAAGAGCATATCTATCTTTGCATTGCTGTATACAGAGGATGCCAAAAAGTCTATACACTCTCCAAGCAAAGAAAAAACTGAATTTACACATACAGAAAATGATGAGCACTAATCATCTTACACTTTTACAGTTACAACAGTTGCTCAAAGTGCCCACCATCGGCATGTCGGTCCTGGTGGTGTAGTGGTTACCATACTTGCCTCCTAAACCCAAGATCGCGGGTTCGACCCCGGTCAGGACCGATGGATTTTTTCGGCGTAAAAATCCTAAGTACGGCTTCCTTCGGAAGGGAAGTAAAGCCGTGGGTCCCGTGTCGTACATTTACGGCACGAAAAAGAACCTCAAGCCTGAAAGAGAGGCCTCTGAGCAAAATTTGTCGGCCGTTTCACGCCCTAAGTTGAATGGGACGCTGATGACCTGAGTTGTTAAAGAGCGTCCGTAAATAAATCATTAAAAAAAAAAAAAAACATTCGCATCGGTACACTTCTGAGTACGTTGAACTACTGATTGAGCAACGTTTGTGAAAGTATCCTCGGCGAATGCAGCACATGCCGTTTCAATTTCGTCTCAAAGTGCTGCCAGTGTAGCTGGTCTTCCAAATGTGCCCTTGTGAGCATCGCATGCGGTACCATGAATTTCAAATTTGTCTGGAATACGTGCAATTGTTACTCAGGTTGGCGGTTCTGTTCTGTACATGCGTCTCCATTACCTTTGAACTTCAACAACATTCTCGGTTTTCCAATACCACTTCAAAATTGCTTTCCGTTGTTCAAAAAATAACCCTGGCTCCAGATTGATGTAGCAACGCTAGCATAGCGTAACATGAATCACATCTGTTTACTGAACATCATACTATACATTACTGTTCGTTTTTCGGTTCAACTTTACCGCCACGGGTGGCCGAGGTCGTTAAGCGGGAGGTCTGGGGTTCGAATCCCGCCAGGACAGTCCTCCCTGGCTGAGGTTTTTTCAAGGTTTTCTTCAGTCCTCATAATGCCGGGGAGGTACCCTAAACTTAGGTCTGAACGATTCCTTCCTTAAAAATAAATCCTTTCCCAATATATAATTTAATTTCATCTGTAGCAAAAAACGGGCGTTAAACGCAATTCATTCATTCATTAGATCCAGCTTTAAAATATATTAAATAGATATTTTAATTTTTGGCACCCTCTGTATATTGTCGCTTAGACTGCATTGGTCTTATTGCGACATCTGTAGATTGTGAGCGTGGACACTGTAAGTATGAATCTAGAGTCTGTGGTGATGAGTGAAATTAGCGCAAAGTCCATGGTGCATTTACCTACTCAGGCAAGGGAAAAAATCTCTACCTAACCATAAAATGAACCACAACATCCGCAACATTCTGAGTCGCTAACGCCTCCACTTGACCACGTAGGTGGTCTACAGATAGTTTTGTTAGACAGAAAACACTTAATATTATAAATCGTTTTATTTATTCTTACATTTTAACACTCAGTTCACGAACTTTATACAAAATAATTGTTTATTAAATAAATTGCGAGATGTGGATGATTTGTGCAACAGAAGTGAACATTTCGAACAACTTTGCATGCAAAGGGGGGATGAAGAGAAGATATGTTCTGAAATGCAACACACAGACAGAGCAGAGAAGTTGCGTATTAGGAGGAAGCAGTGACTCACCAGGAGTCCACAATTCAAAACACTCGCCTTCTCTGTAGAAGACGGGCCAATTAGTCCTCACATTTCTTTAGCGTTTTGACAATATAGCGATAGAGGTTCTCTGTCTTACCGCACTAATAATATTTTAGTTTCAACCAATAGCAGTCTATAATTAACAGCAGAGAAATGTACAGCTACGGGAGAGTTTATAAGTGTTATTGTTGGATATCGAGTGGCGGTCAAATCACTTTTGAAACAATGAGCATGGCAGTAAAAAATTAATATTTCGCAGTTGCTGTCTTCACGACATGTTTTTGTCTGTAATAAAATATATAGTTATAAATTATAAGTTAATTTGTACATTTTCAAACAATTGACGGTAAATTGAACGTTAGAGCGCTTTTCACATTTCGGTTTTCAGGTATACCCCTACTCCTAATGCTCCGAATTTCTTAATTTTCAGAAACTATTTTATTTAAATGGCATATACAGAGTTTTACTGCATAAAAAACAAATATTGGTGCCGCTAGAGCGATTTTTAAATATTGGGTTTCAGTCACACCCCCGCCACATAATTGTATATTTTTGTTGATTTTCAAAACTCGAGTCATTAATTTTTCTATATTCTATATTCGTTTCTTGAGGGCATTTTACCATATAAAATAGCCTAATATAGTTTGAAATAAGAGGAACAAGAAGAAGTGGTCACGCTATTTGTGCTAATATCACACTTAATTATCATTCGGCGGAACACTTTTTAGTGTTTTTAAGATTTTAAGATAAACTTGAAAGTCATTTGGTATGAATTATTCAAAGGAAATCGATTCAGCATCAAACTTTGTATTATTGCCGTAACCTGTACATCCCAAAAATTATACCCAGGCTTTAACTTACAATATCAGCCGCTTTATACTTTAGCATCAATAGTAAATATAACTATAACATGCCTGATAGCTGTTTAATTTACTAAAAAAGTGATCTCGGTTTGTATTCCCTTTATTTATGAAGAAGAAGACGGCCAAGTTCGTGACATCCGCACGAAATACCTCAGCTATCCCTGCTACGTATACTATGAACAAGTTATTAAAACCGAACCTTTGTAGCAACAAGATTTTCTTGAAAAATGAGTGAATCTAAAAATTCGGGGATAGGAAGCTGGTGAACATAATAAACGAAATGTTATGAATATTTCCAGTTTTAAGCACAAGTACGTAATAGAAAATTAGCTTCTCGTGGAAATTAGTACGTAAAAATATTTTAAAGACTTAAATGGCAATAAAAATTCATTTTTTATTAAGGCAGTATAAAGATAAATAGTTTAGACATCGCATGCAACAAGTAGTTATTTTAACATAAGGCATTCAAACTAGAAACTGCATTTTCTAACCGAAATAAAATAAATAATGATTATCAATGTCATTATTTTATAATGTGCTACTTTTTATTGATGTTTATTTATTTATTTATCTTTTTTCACATTTCTCACTGTTTTGAAATTGAGCTATGGTACAATAATTAGCGATACTACATAGATTTGTTTTCTAAGACTTGTTTGCATAGGGAACTGTGCCAATCCAATCTGTTAGAAGTGCTAATCTAGAAGCATTAGACAGCATTTCAGTTAAATCAAAACTTCTCTGCCTCACAGCAAGCGGGGAACATTTTCAGTATTGTGTTTGAAAAAGGTGGGTGTGTACACTTCCGGGAGTGTGGAAAGGTCAAATATTACATTTCAGTTCCTCGATGTATGGTTTGTTTTATATATTTTCCTTTCAGTTTATTTTAAGAATTAAACGGGGAATTCCGATCGTGAGATTTTGGTGATCTCACTAAAAATTCTTCCTCCTTGAACTTATTTTATATTCATTTGTGTAAACATTGGCAGGAAAAGAAGAAAGTTTTTAAAAATGTGTAGATTACAAAGAAAATTCTTTACTTTTCCAAAATGGTTAAATAAGTATATTTTGACATATTCAGCATACTACAGCACCGAAACGTAATTGGGCATAAGATTAATTTATTGTTTTACAAAACCCTACCCAGCCTGGAATGGACATCCAGGAGTATAGTTGAAAGTAGCGGTAGACACTGAAATAATGGCAAGCTCATTAGCATCGCATACTAATTTATTGGCCTATAACGAAAAGCTGTTACCACATGTTAGGACCACCTTTTCCCTTCCTTCCGGAGATGATCTGCGTGGTTACACCATTGGGAGGAGCTCTCCAGCTTCCTATTTACCTGATTCGCATTCCAAATTCCAAATATTGCAGTTAAAATCATGAAAGACATTTTCCAATGTAAACATTTTACAAAGGTTAGTTTTTTTTTGGGGGGGGGGGTAATGTGTTGTTGGTTTTCTTTTACTCTCTTATGTCCTAAAATTATTATATTTTATTCTTCAGTATTTTAACTAAAACATAAATCAAGTGATGTTTCTCACACAACTTTACGGAACAGCCGTTTTCACAGCTTCTATTGCCATTACTAACCACTTTTAAGTTTTTATGTTGAAGATAATTTATTTCCTTCTGTTTGCAGTGGTAGGGAGAGAAATAGCTTCTCGCTTTTCACTACGCATGTTCTAGGTCAACAAGAGAGAGACAAAAGTTTGATATAACACTTTCTTCATCCACGCAGAGAGGCGTTGTGGGTCCTCCGGCCCGTGGGAAATCACAAACACAGTTACGTAACATGACGCATATTGATAACCTATCTGTATTCACACACCCTATCCAAATATACACGTTTCAAAATCAAAATATTACTGTGTTGTTCCTGCTTCCAAAAGCCCATTCTGTGTATTGACATCTGAATTCTTTTAAAACTGGAGGCCTAACGCGTCCTGAAACTGCATGCATGAGCAAGGACAGGGTAAACAAATGCGCGTCGCTGCTGCGTTGCATATCAACAAGTACAACAAACAGTGTAAAGTGGTTTCAAAATATTTACGTTAGTGGTCTTATCAAGCAAAGTGTATCTCTTAAAGAGACCCCGTAATTACTTTGCATAAACCGAGGTCTGTAGAAGAGATTTTTGTTCCCGTTTTAGTTTTAAAAAGCGCGGCAAGCAGCTTAAACATGGACATTTTCTTAAAACAACTTTAAAAATGTGAAATAATAAAATATTCTACTGCAACATCATGTAGATGCGCTATGGTATGCTGCTCTAATTTTAATTTCCTGTGCCAGACTTTAAATGTACTTACAATGCAGAAAGATCTGCAATTATTATTGCAACCTATAAATTAATTCCTCTTGGTTAATGTTTGGACAAGAAACACTTGGTCTATTTAACATACGCACCGATAGAATTGTAATAGGCGCAGAAACGTAGAGACATTTTTTTTTTAATATTGTTTGTTTGTTTTATTTACCGACGCTCTTTAACATCTCGGTCATCAGTACACGAATCAAATCAGGGCGTGAAAGGCCGATAAATTTTACGAGACCCACAGATTTATTTCCCTTCGGAAGAAAGTCATATTTGGATTTTTACACCCGAAAAAATTCATTAACCCTGGCCGGGATGAACCCGCGATCTTGGTCTACAAGGCAAGTATAGGATACCGACAAGACGGCAAATCTCTTTCATTGCATCGACTTTACCTTCACCAGTCTCACTTAATGAGAGCAGGTCACATGCGAGTGTCAAAAAGACTCACTGACTAGGTATGTCATGCAACCCGTTTGTTTCCGACACAGAGAGATCCCCGCAAGACCGATGACTGTCGGCGTTGAACAAAACAAATGCCCACATACTTATATGTCAAGAAACATTATCACTGACAAGTCAGCACAACAATTTAAATATTACAAAGAACGTTGCGTTGACTGTGTGGATCAACTTCAGCTGAGCAACTTGTTTGTTTTTATAAAATGGTTACCAATGGACACTTAATATTTTACAAACCATGTGCCCTGGAATCATTAGCTTTGTATGATATCAACTGACTTCCATTAGATTATAATTGACCTTGAATGGGATTTTTACTTACTTTTTGGTCTAGGAAAGTAACTGCAGCGATTAATCTCAACAATCTCGTTTCTATTTTAGTTTTATTCATGACCAGGTTTTACTGGCTTGTCTATTTTTCATTAATTCTTAATTCTTAACACTTTTCATGCAAAAATATTCCCATTCTAAATGTAATACTTAAAATGCACCTAACATAAGAAACATTTGTAGGAAGACACTGCCTCCCTGAATTTTCAGAAGTAATCACAAGAGAGTCTGCGATTGCTGATAAATTCACGAACGTAATCAGCGAATTTATCTAGAAGCTTCGGATCCTAAAGTGATAGCACTATTTCACAAATAAAATAAGATTTTAAATATAATTCCCCTTAACTTGGCCTTGCAAAAGGTAACAATTGCATATTTGTATTATGAATACTTAACCGTTTCAAGGTTAAGTGTTGCAAATATTTATATATTTGCAACTTGCGCACGGATTATTAACAGTTCTATAAAATGTTACACTTATTGTGAATATCTGCCTATTCAGAATCTGAAATAGACACTACAATCGCTTCCCTTCGATTTACTAATAAAAAAGAAATAACATTTGACATTTATCAACAACACGTTTATTAAAATTTATGGTTGCTTAGGCAGATATTGTTACATTTTTTTACTAAATGATTTCATCACCAAAACGCTGTTCAGAACTCTCTATTTTGATTTAAGATCGTGCATAGTTTATAGTTTTGTTGCTAGCAAAAGTGATCAGTTGTATGTGCTAAGGAATTATGGTGGGGCTATAGAGTTGGCCACACTGAACAGAAGACAGACGCACTTGGCGCGAAAAAGCTTTACGATAATTTCACTGCTGTATCGTGTTGTGACTCGTCAAAATTCAAAATTTTGTTTCATTTCATTGGTCGATAAGTGAAATAGTCAATAAAATAAAATATTTCATGCAATATGTAGAAATAAAGTACGTTTGCTATATTGAATTCAATAAATACGTGTTTAGTATATGAGGGGGTGAACAGAAATAATTTCTGTTTTATAGAAAGCTTCTGTATATAGAAATAATCACTGTGATCACAGAGAATTAATAAAACATTCCTCATTACACCCTAACACTAACATTAGCGAAAATCGCGCTGAAAGAGACATAAAAGTTATCGTTTAAATGAGAAAGGAATTTCAAAGAGACATTTCCAATGCATGAAACGTAAAGACTTTCTATAGCGCCTTGTGTTTCTTCTGCTCGTTTCATTTCTACGGATCTGTAAATGCCGCAGTTCAAGAAAGCAACACTTTTTGCTATAACCTTTACATATGTGCAGTAGAGTACCAACACTTTCCAAGGTTTTTAAAAGGCAACAGACGTGAAAGAGACCAACTATTCCATATGTATTAAAAAGAGAAAGGGAATAAATCTTGCCACAGCGTGGTCATAAAAGTTCCTAAGGGAGTAATACCAGAGGAAATAAATCACATCTCAGGAATATCACTCTACAAAGGGAGAAATAGTTACGATATGTTTTTATTCTCCTCTTAAATGATTGCATCAGTTAGAGCAGCAACTTTAAGTATCCGTGTTTGTACTAACAGAATAATTCTTAAAAATACCTATAGCTCCCAAAACGAAACCATCTTTCTTAATTCAGAAATATTAATAGTATATATTTAGAGGTCAAAAATAAAATTTAAAGTGAACAATACAAAACCTTTTTTGTCACAGGAAATCGACTTATTCGCACAAGCATACGTCACGGGTGGCCGAGGTAGTTAAGGCGCGAGTTCGTGAGCGGGAGGTCTGGCGTTCGAGTCCCGCCCAGACCGTCCTCCCTGACTGAGGTTTTTCAAGGTTTTCCTCATAAATGGCAAATGCCGGGGAGGTACCCTAAACTTTGGCTTGAAAAACTTCTTTAAAAATCCTTTCCCAGTATATCATTTCATCTCATGTAGAGTAGGTCCTGGTGGTTTAGGGTAACCATACTTGTCTTCTAAACCCAAGATCGCGGTTTCCTACCCGCCCAGAATCGATGGATTTTTTCGGGCGTAAAAATCCTAAGTATGGCTTCTTCGGAAGGGAAGTAAAGCAGTAAGTCCCGTGTCGTACATTTTCGGCACGAAAAAAACTTCAAGCCTGAAAGAGAGGCCTCTGAGCAAAAATTTGTCGGCCGTTTCACGTCCTGAATAGAATGGGACGCTGATGACGTGAAATGTTAAAAGAGCCTCCGTAAATAAAAATGAAATCCAATCACATCTCGTGCATCATCAGTGCCCACCGCCTGTGGTGTCCCAGCAGTTAAAACTACGGAGTGTTCAACACTAACAAAATAATTATTGTTCAGTTCGTCATAATATACGGTATTTATTTTCTACTTTTCGTAACTGGTCAATAAATAAACATAAAGTGTTTGCTTTTAACAGACATGCAACATTTTATTAAACCAATGGTAAGCGTCACAATTTCTTGTAGTAATGTTGATTTTTCTTCTTTGATTTAGTGCAATAAACTGAGAGAAAATTTTAAAATGGATTAAACAGTTTGTCGTGCTGTCATTTTAATGTAAGAACTCAGCTCTCATGCAGATATTAGGGAAGATATGTCACCTGGTTTACTCATACTAAAGTAAAATATGACTCAAATTTTGCAAGATATTTTTAGCAGCCACGGAATAATAATACTCCTGTTCACAGAACTGCAAGAGCAGTTTGTTGGAATTCCTTCTGCTTTAAACCTCATGACCGGTAGACAGAGCGACTTATAAGAATTCTACATACTGGCGTATTCATTTCTTCCATAAGCTTAAACACTTTTCGTTCATAACATCAACATTCAAAAAGAAATGTCCGAACGTTCATTTCTTTTGCATCATTCTACTAAATGCGCACTTTAAGTC
Organism: Metallyticus violacea; assembly: GCA_030762175.1. Taxonomy (NCBI): domain Eukaryota; kingdom Metazoa; phylum Arthropoda; class Insecta; order Mantodea; family Metallyticidae; genus Metallyticus; species Metallyticus violacea. The sequence continues at coordinate 108,644,643 of CM060830.1, read as the reverse complement.
AACATCAGTCACACGACACCAATATTCCTGCTAAGAGCTAATGAATGTTCAGATGTTTTACATCTGTGAATCCGGATGTTCACAGATTGCTAACCTAATAATGAAAGGTAACAAACATAACTTTTATTACAAACGATATAAAATGTGGGCTACCTTCTGTATCTTAATACAACTATTTTGTCACTAAATCTAAGGCAGCAAATAATTTCCTTAATAAAAACGTAACTAGTTTCATCAATACTTTTCTAGCTATCCTATAGTTTTAGTGTCCGATGTTAGTCAAATTTACTTTTTATTGCATCATTATGATATGCTCTTATTTCTTCTCTAATTAATATACTAAAATGTTAAAGTTCATGGCATATCCCTGTATTTTTTTGTTAATAGAAACTTTACAGGGGATTTTCCTAAAAAAACTTTAGAAACACAATACATTTATTGGATTGGATTTACCCTTGAGGTAAAATACTTTTCTTTTGTAAAATTCTTACGTATTATTAACAAAAATTTTTGAAAGACCAGTGCGGATGACAACTATAATAATAATAATAATAATAATAATAATAATAATAATAATAATAATAATAATAATAATAAATTCTACAGGATATCGATAACTTTCTATTCCAAGTCTTTGTGTCCCGCGAAGTGTGAATTTCATTTTCTTCTTTCATTTCCTATTCTCTTTTACTGTGCGCTTCCCTTTGCGCTGTCGATCTTCTCACAAGTTGCACTTGGCCGGGGGCAGAACCCTGATGTTGAATAGCAAGATGAGTTATCGATGCAAGCCCCTCTCTTCTTCCCCGCCCCTAACCTCCCCTTTAACCACGGCTACACTAAATTTAGTTTTCAACCTTTCCTCTCCCGGTTTGGGAGGGTAGCATTATCACTGTGTTATTATCGAAATGGCATACGTCTGTAGGAAATGAGCACAATACTTGCATGATGTAGCACTAAGGGCATTCATCACACCGTAAACAAATGCTCTGCATCTACAGGGAGTGATATGAATACCGAAATACAACCGAGAAAAAATATATTAAAACTTTAATGGTCCATCCGTTACATTACGTATAAAAAAGAGTGTGTTAAATTCTGCAACTATAAAGTCATTGAAAATGAGACCGTCACAAAAATGATGAAATAATAAGTCAGAATTGCGATATCGTGCAATAGTTTAGTAATTGAGACGCTACATTACCACATACAAAAACAATAAAAAAGTATTACTGTCAGTGGCAGCTCGCGACCTCTAAAATATGTGGAGCACGTGGAAAGTTTATTATGAATTGTGTGGCACCCCAAAAACCTCAAATTGTAAATTTTCGAGGTAACGGCACATTCTGCGTGTTTTATCTGTAATCACAAACAGCTATTACTGTGATCCGTACAACTTTTCCACAATGCATCTTTCGTAAGAGACCTCGTCATTTTTTAACTTTAATTTTCTCAAAACCACGTTTGCTTGGGCTTGTAAATAAGACCCGGATTTTATAGGGAAAAATGTTAATTAAAAAAGGAATAAAAAGTAAATATTTAGCTGTAAAAATACTCTAAAAGGGACATAGGGGTCCCTTAGTAATTGCTGTAGAGTGTGCAATATTCAAAGATAGTAGAAACTGCTGTGTGTAAAATTCTCATACTTCACGTAAACTTATCATTGATGAACTTTGTCCGGCACGTACATCACAAACAGCATCAGCCCCAAGAATCTCCTACAAATTGCTTGCAGACGACTTAGTACTTTATATCTCGCAGAGAGCGCTTTGTGTGCGTTTTCATTGCAGGCCGATTTTACTTGCGCAATGAAATGCCACGTTCAGCAAAGGAGGTCGGTAAAAAACGCATTCTGTTCCTGGATTTTCTTACTGTGTGCTCTGCAAAGATTCTTGTTTTGAAGTTCACTCTATTATTTTGATGTTTTTGAAATGCTAAAGATATGGCGTACGTCAAACTTGATATAACATCACAACTAATTGTACCATCTGAATCGTCTTTGAAACTGCTCACCGCATTTGTTGCAACTTCACTAACAGAAATATTGTTTCAAAGTACGGTTCTCTCCGACTGCTGGTGTTGTCACTACTGTGCTGGGTGAGTTCGGTGTAGAACATGTCCCGCAATAGCGTTTTGTATTTTATATCATTAAATAACAAATTCGTCATATGTAGTAAAAAAAGTGGGGTAATGCGAACCGTTGTCGCTGAAAAAGGGAACACAAACCAAAACTGGGAAAAACAGAAAGTTAATTGCAGGCTATGCAGTCATTTTAAACAGATATATATCCTATTGTCATTATTTTGTGTTCTGTGTCAAACCTTTAAAATGCGGCCACTTATAAGAGTTTGTGGTGCCACAGAATTGAACTTGGTATATAAAAAATTGTTCCTGTAGGGAAAATCTTTTTGTCTTTCAGTTGGGCGAATATAGTTTATTAGCGTGTTTTTATGATGTTTCACGCGACAATTTAAACAAAACTACAGATTTTGTGTTTATTACCAGAGACAGAATTCAATTTCACTCTAGTGTCGTATTATTACAACCTACACGTTCAACACAAACCACTTCACTAAGAAGTCACAAACTGAGATGTGTATTTTCTCGGGGGTACTAACAATAAAATGGTTCAACATACATGGGATATGCAGTAACATATTAGTTAATAAAGTGTATTATGTTCTGGATCCATTCAACCTTAATGTTATTTTCATTCCTTAATGCCCCAAGACCGCAGGTTCAAACCCGGCCAGGGTCGATTGGTTTTTTCGGGCTTCCTTCGGAAGGGAAGTAAAGTCGTTAGTCCCGTGTCGTACATTTACGGCATATAAAAAAACCTCAAGCCTGAAAAAAAGAGACCTCTAGGCAAAATTTGCCGGCCGTTTCACGCCCTGAATTGAATGAGATGCTGATGACCTGACATGTTAAAGAGCGTCCATAAATAAACAAAAATTCTTTAATGAATTTAAATATGTATTTTTACTGGTAGGTTGTTTCCTGTGGCTGTAGTCACAAGCATTAAAAAATGACATCTATTATTACCACACCTTCTGCAGCTTGTACTAAACAGCCGCATGTAAATTGTGAGGTTCCTTCTTTGATAGCGTCCCCTTTAACAACAACAACAAAAATAATAATAATAATAATAATAATAGTAATAATAATAATAATAATAATAATAATGGCACTATAATGTAAAATTAACTATTAGTATATAAAAATAATAATAATAATAATAATAATAATAATGTTAGGCACTATAATGTAAAATTAACTATTAGTATATAAAAATTCATTTGCAATAGGCAGGTAATTTTCTCCAGCGGTGAGTTTAAGGAACTCACGTGCTCTTTCGCTCCTCTGTGTAGTCGGAGCCTGTACGTAATAATTAAATAAAACAGTACAAGTTAAAAAATAGTTAGTTTTCCAAATTTGCTTGTTTTTAACGTCTCTTTCTCTATATTCTAGTAAGATACCGCAGAAATAGAGGGAAAACAGTTAAACCGTGTATAAAACATGGTTGGGGGAGTTTAAGAATGAGTTTTAAAAATAATAAATCATAATAAGTATCATTCGCGGTTAGAACAAAATAAACAAATAATTTCACTACCTCAGTACAACTAAAATTAGCGTCTGAAAGTTGGGCTTCAAAGTTTACAAAATGCCAGATTAGGGCAGGCTAGCCTAGAAAATTGTGAAATTTGCCATGAAACATCCCCTTCAGCTATGCAAGACTGACTCCACTCCTCAAACTAAACACGAGTATCGATAGTACACAATATGGCGGCGAATGAGGCCCTAGTATGTTGCTGTTAATAAGCGCATGGGTGTGTTTACTTGATTCCGCAGTTTATGGGGTTCTGCAGCGTGGAGCCCAGTGGTACGGAAAACCTAAGCTTCTCACGAACAATAAACACGTGAGTTCATAAGCATTAAGATTGCGAAAAATATTTGCACCTTATGACAAATATTTATAAGTCGTGAGCAGTCAATTACGCTCCTAAATACATGACACTAACTAGTCCTCTAAACTTGTCCCGCGGATTCAACCGACTGTTCTCCAGTCCCACGTTCAATTTCTTCTATCTCCCTTGCAATATACGTCCTGGATGGCATTCACCTTGTGAATTGAACTTTTCCAGTCATTCGCTCTTGTTCAACAGATGACATCTTTTAATTATGTTTTTAACATGTTCCGTAGAATTAAATTTGGTTAATAGAGATGTGAAGCAAGCAGTACAACTATTTTGTCGAGTTGTTGCCTTGCACTGAACGTTACCGATAGCGCTGCAACTGCACAAGCCACGCCTCCTTTCAAGAAGGGCTGCGCAGGACGGCGGAGAAAACCGACGGCAACATCCGGTGAACATATCTGCACGTTAAACATGTGCGTATTAACAGCACTTCCTATTTCATAAAAAGATCAACACAGTATCCTAACATATGAAAGTTATGTTAGAATTAGATAAAGTTAGTGCAAGAATTATTCCACTAAGGATATTGTAGAAAATTTATGAAGATTAAAAAATAATTGGTAACATTTGTTCTGAGAAAAAAAGTTTTGAAATAAGAAAATAAATCACCCAGGGGAATCGAACCTAGCTCAGTAGCTTAGAGCATCGTGTTAATGATATGAAGTGCCTGGGTTCGATTCCCCCTGGGTAATCTTTTTCCTCAGAGTAAGTATTCCCATTTTTAATTTTCTACAGTATTCTTAACAGAATAATTGTTACTTTTTTCATCCCTGTTGCACTAACTTTATCTAATTCTAACGTAACTTTCATATGTTAGGAGACTAAACTGAAACTGTGCTGAATTAGGAAGTTCCGTCAATACACACGCAGCTACTCATTAGGATAAGTGAAATTACTTTAGGCAAATAATTTCTAAAAAACGCATGCGCTATTGGTAACGTGTTAATTAGAGAACTTCTACATTTTTCACTTCTGATCTCTTGGAGTGCAGTATGAGTGAAATGTGACAGATGGAGCAGATTAGAAAATTTGGTGATTTGACTTGCTAATAATGATTTGAGACTCAACAAATAGCTGGTTAGACAAGAAACATTTAGAAAAGTTAGGTAAAACTTAAAAGTGCACAGAGTGTAAGAAATTGTTACAAATTGATGAGGACAGGATCCTCGATTCTGACAGGGGAAACCTTCTTTTTTACATTAGGGTATTAAATGAGTTGAACTGAAGTGCCCTTTTGCCTGTTTATGCTGTAAAATTTATCAACTTATGCAAATACCTATTAGTTATAATTGTCTGTTTTGAATCTGAAAAATAGGAGAGATGCTGGCATAACATTATCGATAAACTTTGTCAGTTTTATGAATACAGTTGTGGTATACGTTTTAATAAACATTGTAAGGAAATGTGTTAAGGTGTTGACCAACATACTTATGAAGAAGTGTAAAAAAGTATTAAATGATAAAAATACGAATAATGATTTGGCAAAATAATAATAAGAAGAAGAATAAGAATAAGAATAAGAATAATAAACTTGAAAATCACAGAGGAAAAAGAAGAGCTACAGATGAATTTGCAGTGAAGTTTGCAGTGAAGTCAAGAAACGCAGTCAAGAAAGTCAAGAAACTTTCAAGTCTTTATATATTTGTAACTTTCCAAGTGTCTCAACCTTTTTCTTCTCATCAGTCATTTTATACATACATACATACATACATACATACATACATACATACATACATACATTACATACATACATTACATACATACATTACATACATACATTACATACATTACATACATACATTACATACATACATACATACATACATACATACATACATACACAAGCTAAATTGTATTGTATTTTACATTAGAGTTTCTTTTCCAGAAGTTTCGTTAAAATAATTTGTTTTGCTTGTAATTAAATAAAATGGCTAATCATTTTTGTACATAGATGACTTTGTGTGTGCCGAATTAACACACGATAAATGTTGCTTGTAAACAATTTCTGATTCTTAAAAATTATCAAAATATTTCTAATGATAAATAATGCCATCTTGTAAATATAATACCGTGTAAAATTTTCGTTGATTTTGTTTATTTCCGGACGCTCTTTAACATCTCTGGTCTTCAGCGTCCCATTCAATTCAGGGCGTGAAACGGCCGATAAATTTTGCTCTGAGGCCTCTTATTTCAGGCTTGAGGTTCTTTTACAGGCCGTAAATCTAAAACACGAGACCCACGGCTCTACTTCCATTCCGCAAGAAGCCATATTTAGGATTTTTACGCCCGAAAAAAAGTCATCGACCCTGGCCGGGATTGAACCCGCGATCTTGGGTTTACGAGGCAAGTATGACTACCAGGATTGACATAAAAGTTTCGTGTTTGCTATTGGCAGCACTATTCCTGCATTGTGGTCTGGAGAGTGGAGTTGGTCTTGCCCTATCGCTGACTGCAAAATTATGTTGCTCTTGATAGGCTAAGCCTTTGGCCGTATTACATGATCGGCTTAAAGTAATAGCCTGTGGGAAATAATGCAAAGTAACATAACGAGCCAAAGCACAAATGTTGAGTAGGCTCAGGCGTTACAGTCTTAAGGACGCTTCGGGACGCCCCCTGTGTACTCCAATTCCTGTTATTTTCCGTCGAAAAATGATCACGTAAATGGAAGCGCTTCATCACTAAGTGTGGATCAACTGCCGTTCCATAATATCTAGTTACAGAAATTTACTTCAGTTCAGCTGCCTGCAATTTGCACAACAGTGAACTTGTATGCTTTTAAATTTTAAATTGACTTAATTTCGGACGATTAACCGATGGTGTGAATTATAACTTTCTATAAAGATGCCAAAAATGTGTGCGTACATTTCCAGCATCCCCTGTGATAAGATACCTGCTTATTTTCATTGCGATTGAAATTTTAATTGCGAAGACATGAATCTGTTACATTCTCTTCACCGGGAATTATCGCCCTGACAGCCGGCTCGCCAGTTGCTGTGAAACGGGCGACAAAACCATGAAACAGCCGGTATTTGTAATGCAAAGTTAACTTGGAGAGTTTTACCATCCATTGATAGTTTATATATTTTCTATATTAAGAAGTTTACTTATAATAAATATATTTTTGTCAATTTTGAATAGTCTGTATATCATACTATACATTTCTGGAGAGAGTCTAAACCTTATCTGTATCCTACAGCTTCTCATTTTAAAATTAAAATGTATATGGTCATTGAACGCCCCTAAAGAAACACCTGGGCTTTCTGTTGACTTCAGAGCGTCGATGCTCGCTTGTTAAGGTCTTACGGTGAGGAACATCAAAGGCAACAGTTGAGGAAAAAGGCAGAAAAGACAATGCCACAAGAAGGTAAAGTGAAAGGAAACAAAACAGACGCGCGGAAAGGAGGTGGGTGATGTAACTACTACACGCTTGCCAACTCTTTTTGATGAAAATTCACCTCATCCATATTCTGATGTAAGTATGGGAGGTTAAAGAAGAGCAAAGCAGTGTACATCTATCTGTAGTTTGTCGTATCTGAGGTGATGCCTTTTGACATCCAAAAGCCTGGCCAGATCTAATGGCAGTAACACGAAGTTCATTTTTTGTCAGTATGCTAAATATCTTTTCTTCCATTGCTTATTCTGCTTTTTGTTCCACCTTTTACCCTCATCATTGAAAAATTTCCTTCGACTTATTTTACGTTTTTATCTTTTCTTGTTCTTTCAAATAATGTTGTTTATTTTCCTTTTCCATCATCTTTCTTTGTTTGTCTGTCCCTCCTACTTAATCATGTGCTATTTCCTTATATCTCCACAGTCAAAAACGAAAAGCAAAGCAAGAAATCTCAATTGCTACTAATTGTTTGCTTCTAGCACCGCGAACAACTGAAATAGCGTTGTTGACATGCTCTATTTTATTCATCTATGGCTAACATTTGGAGGCGATTCCATTGCAAACTAGTGCAAGGTTCATAGCAAGAAGTGACTACAGCGTTTGTGTAAATAAGCAGGCAGTCAATGGTGTTTCCTTGTACAGTGAGATTATTTGAGTTAGCGCCCGCGCTGTACTCTGGGAGAGGCCAATCGTTGGGTTTTTATTTACGATAATACATATGAAAAAGGATATTTGCAGAGAAGGGGTAAGGCGATATCCTGGGCATGATGTTCAGGTAGGGAAACTTGTTAAAAAGTTACGAGAGGTTCTCTCAATGACAAGGAACGTGTTTCTAACCGCTGTCAGTGTACTTACGAAGAAAAGTTAGATAAAATCCGATTGTATTGAAATAAAGACACTATAATAAGGGATAGAATCTCTAATAAACGCAGGACTTTTTAATTTTCTACAAAATGCAAAAGGCACTTAACAAACATTTAAAATATTATTTTAATGCAAATAGTATTTGTGAGTTTCAAAAGTAGTGTAACGTCATTGTTGCAGATTTAAGGAATTGGCTATCAGTTGCCAAGGAAAGTTTACTGCAGAGAAGCACAAATCATAAAAAAAAGACAATTGTTGAGATTGCACAAACAATTTTGAACAGATGAGTGTTAGCAAGTAAACAATATTCGCTATTAACAGTCGGCTTGGAAGAAGCAATGCATTTGGGATGTAAAAAATAAAAATTTAACGAGCAAAAATATAAAACAATTTACATTCGAGAAATTTGGAACTTTAAAGTCGCATTTTTTATTTTAATGATAATATTTTCATCTTCTTCCACTAACATTTAAATATTTATTTAATTAAATTATTTTTCGTTTATGTTAATGATTTAGGGAATTTAGTGGTCCATTTTATCGTAAGGATAAAACAGATATTTGGTTTAAGATTTATCTATAACTCTTAATACTTAATATTCATTCAGATTGGTTGAAAGAAACTAACAAAATTTGTCAATGGTCGTTTATAGCTACGACATGCGTGGTATTTTAGACATTCTTTTAACACAAGACACCAAGACTGCATTGTATATCACTATAACACTCCATTTCATATGTAATGTAATAATTATTAAAACAGTTACAATTTGCATATTTTTACATTCGTCACGGCGGTTATAAAATCGAGAAAATGTGCAATTAGTAACATTACATAAATTTATTTCTCGTTTATTTACACAATGTTGGCAATCCTGAAATAATTCGGCTGACAGAAACTCAATAACAGTTGATCCCATAGTATCGCTTACTCAAGTATAGCTCCTTTCAGTGCCAGAAAACAGAAGTTTTAAACAGTAATGAATCAAGAAAATGCAACACCACAACCATCACGGTTACTAATACTAACAATAATATTTTTACATTATATTTTTGTGATGTATATATGTGTATATCGCTGGGTGAAAGCACATAACTTTAATGAGATGATAAATAAGCGGAGGGAGGGGTGCAGATGAACAGCCGGCAACTTTGTGCAAATACATCTTATCCAGTAAATCATATCGCTTCCCACTTGTAAGTGTAGGTTCCAGGATATGTCAGTAGAGTTTTTGTAGTGATCACTAGCCGAAATTTAAGGAAACTAACTCTAATTAGTTAATTTTTTAAAAGATTGCTAAATATATTTTGTGTGCATGTACAAAATAAAATGCTGATGCATTTAAGATATTTGGTCAAAATAGCGTGTATTTCTTTAAGTATTTTTCCACCAAAATTTTTAATTACGCGCTTATGGCTTTAATGCGAATATAAGTGAAACCAAGCAAAGCAAAAAAATTAGATAAAGAATTTTATCAGAAAAATAAAACACAAATAAACAAATCTCGCGAATAATACTAAAGTGTAACTTGAAATAGTTTTAAATGAAAATACTTGCTGATGAAATTAAACATAATAGAAATAAAAACTTGCATTCGCTACCAGCATGAATTGTTTATTGCGGAAACCTTCCGAAAGCACGTTTTCATACATGCGGTCAGAGCAAAATCACGGTCCAGGAGTTACGCGTATCTGCTTCCGTTTTACCTGGCAGCCGCCATATTTCATAAAGTGCTACGAGAAGGAGAATTCCCAGGTGAGAGGGCGAAGCAGCTCTCAGGAGTGCAGTAACTTAACGGGAAACCTGTCGGCAACCTGCCATTTCACTTCCAAGGCCAACCCAGGTTTCCACTGAGAGCTCGGTCTTAGAGAATGACAAATGCATAACTTTCACGCATGCGGCAGAGTTGCCGTATTTTTCGCTAAATGAATCAAGTATTTTAATTTTATTAGAAAACTAAGTGCATATAGTGATACTTTATGTTTTATGAAATGCAAAATTCTTTCATTATTTATACTCAAAGAGAAATTTCCAAAGATCCCGGATAAGTAGCCGTACTCTGACACCAGGCATTGGGCCAGTTATGGTATGAAGTAGTTTAGCTAAGAAATTCATGATATGGATCCAAAATGCACGTCAAATTGTGTTGAAAATGGTGGGTCAAATTGTGTTGAAAATGGTGGTCGCGAATCTGGGAACGTTTAAGTTTATGTATAACTTTTAGCAAATGAGCATTATACTCCGCGTTATCCTCAATGTAGTTTCTTGATTCAACGTTCCTTGCAAGAACCAGGGCTTCCATTAGAAAGTTCCTAAGTTGTAAACTCTTTCAGATATGTTGAAGACATCATTCTTTATACAAATTACGTTGTCTTTTTGATATCAACTATATAAAGAACGGATTCTTAGGTAAATAGACACTCTTTCTTCACGTAAATAAATGCACGTAACCTAATTTATGACTTCGATTGATTTCCACCGTAAATATAAAACCTTTATACATAAAAATACATGTTTTCAATTAAAGGATATGAAAATAAACATTTTCTAAAACCTTTTAATAAACACTTATACAAGGTTACTTTTACTTTATATCCTGATCTGTTATATTCTATTTTGTTACTTTTAGTCTTAGAATACAATAAACTGTCACTGTAAATGCTTATACATGCGTGGGTAGGTTGATACCAAAGGATAAAAAATATTTCTTATATCAATATTTAGCACTGGTCTCTTCAAACAGAGCACCTCGATCTTCCTCTTTTTCATTTGCCGGTAGTGAGACACGCTGAGGTACTATGGGAAGTATTTTGAAAGTTTTGAGTCCGTTATGCTCCAGTTGGGAAAAATCGTCTATCGAAATATTTCAAGATTTAAAAACAAATTGTTTGTAAATCTAAGCGTTTTGTATGCCACTATAAACACCTATGAATCTATTGTATGAAATAACTTGTAGGTGCAAATTATTACCTAGGTAAGGAATTCTTAAAAACGAAATTGGAAATATGTTCGGGGAAAATAGATGGATATAAAAATGTTTAAATTATTAGTTCTGGACAAGTATGTGAAATCGAGTATGTTACTGTCAATGACATTCCTCTCTTTGAATATACAGGGTGGGGTAGGAAACGGGAAAATTTGATGTAGTGTTGGCAACTCTGTGGCGTCGGCAGTTGTTCGGAAACGATGCGGCATTATTGCGAAGGCGTTACTAAAACATGAGTGCCGGAGTGGTGCTGTCGTTCTAAAAGCAAGGAGACTGCTGGGCAAAGAGAATTCGACACATCGGCTCATGCGACTACAACATGGGTGCGCCTTGAAACAGAAGGCCCCCTGTGTCATTCGAACGGCACTACAGCGGATCTGTTCGGATTGCTCTCGCCACTCCGTTCGACATGCATCGCAGACTATGCAGAAAACATCAGGACGGACCCACGGCACATACTGCTCGACAATCGTTCGCCAATTGTTTGGAAGGTGCGTCATTTCACGTAACGGTCAAAGCCTTCGAGATCCCCTGATCTCGATGTTTGCGATTTCTTCCTGCAGATACATCTTAAAAGCAACGCGTACCGCCCACTTCTTGCAACCATCGCTGAACTAAAACAGAGTATTGAAGACGAAATTACCGCCATTCCTTCAGATATGATACACCGTGCGTTCCAAATTTTGGTTATCAGAACGTGCACGTCTTCAAGAAATAAAGTGTCAAGTGATACAACACAGTTAATTACACTTCCATCAGTAAGTTGTGTTTTTCCTGTGTTTATTTGTGCAATTGAAGTTAAATAAAAAGTTCCCGTTTCCCTGCGCCACCCTGTACAAGGCTGACATCCTGTGGTGATTTTCGCAGTACAAGCAGTTGCTCAGAAACGATCCTTGGCATATAATTTGGAGATGACTGCACTTCAAGCAGTTAAAATTCAACCGTAATATGTTAAGTGCATATGCAATTATACTCTGTTACAAACTTATAATTACGGATCGGATTCTTGTGTAACTAGGATTTTTCTGCATAAAGGCTAACAAGTTATAATAAAAGGGGTCATAAGGAAACCCGAGGGTCATTTGAAAATATCTGGAAAAAACCCACAGCTTGTAGCAGCAGTTCCGAAGCAGTTTGTTATCAGAACCTGCAGAAACATTTGTGCAAAAATACGTCGATTTGTCAAGAATCTGTGCAGACATGCACAACAAATGCCGAACATCGTGCGGTTTATCACGTACTTGGTAAAGAATGCAACAGAAATTCTTACAGATATGACAAACACTCTAGGGGACTGTGTCAACCGTTATCGCGGATTTTAAACGTGCAAGATGACCCACGCAATAGACGACCAAAATCCGTCACGACATCGAAATTATTAATAAGGTGCAAGGCATGGTTCTGGACAATCGCCGATTAAAGGACCCCGAAATTGCTGATGCTCTGAACATTTCAGGAGAATGCATATTTCACATTTAGAGGGAAGATTTGTGCTTGAAAAAATTACGGACAAGATGGGTGCCGCAATTGCTGACTCAATCTCTTCAGAGAGACCCTATCTACTTTATACATCGATTTGTGTCCAACAATGCAACACTGATGCCTCCGTATTCTAAACAATGGAATCATCACGATTGTCCAAGTGTGTGAAATCGGCCGGAAACATCAAGGCGTCAGTTTTTTGAGATGCCAGGGGTGTACTACTGATTCATTATCTTCCCACTGAAACATCTATGATTGAATCGTATTGTGTTAACCTTTTGGACCTATTGAAGACAAAAATGGCCGACTTAATCAATAACGAAAGCGTCTTGCATCAAAACAATGTTCCAATGGTGAAAAGCAATACATTGGGGTACAATTTGCTACACATTTACCTTATTCTGTTGGCTTGACTCCCTGAAATGAAATTATTATTTGATGGAAAGAAATTAAACAATTAGTTTAGGCATATTTTGTAGCACTGGAGAAAATATTTTTTCAAATATTTTTCTTCGTTTTAAAACATCAATTATAATTTTTTAAAAAATTTAACTACATAAAGGGTGCAGATTTCCAGCATTTTAATGTAGTTTCATGTCTTTCATAATCTAAAAACGTATACTTTTAATATTCTACATAAATTATAACGACAATCTTGCAACTACAATCCGAAGAATCGGGGCTTACGTAGTTAATGTAAGTAATCTCGACTTACCAATTGGATTCACCACTTTTCGATTCAAGTAGAAGTGGTGAATTAAACTGAGTCCTAAAACAGACCCTTCCATTTCGGTGAAAGGATAAACAGCAAATCAAGGAAAAGAATGTTGTTATATTCAAACCTCGTATCTATCTCATGTTTCGGAGTTGAAGCTAAAATGTTTTAATGAGCTCAACAAAGGTTTACAATTTACTTTTTTTACACTGTTTAGCAAATATATTGAAGTACTTGCAATATTTTGTTTAATTTCATAAGGCTTATCTTTAGAAGATATACTTTTCCAGAGAATATTTTAGCGATATACGGTTCACATATCTGAGTAGGGTTCATTTTATAGAAAAGGTGGAGGCTGTTTGCGTTTGGAGCTCAGTTGCTAATCGATTAGGGGTAGGTTAGCATGTTGGGAAACCGTTTGCGCAGGATGACAACTGATGCAAAATGTGTGGAATTAGGAGCGCTTTGTTGCAGTGTGCGCGGCACATTTAAGTGTTTGTGTCGAGGTAACAATAAATATATTTGAAGTGCAAATTCTTTTTCTATAAGTGTCTGTATAATAACATGTACAACCATGCGAATGTACAAATACTGCTTCTAAATAAGCAGCAATAAATAAACAAACTGCTTTATTGGAAAGGGGAGGGAGCTATACATCACTAGCAGCCAAATGCTCTTGGAGCAATGCAGCAGTTATTACCTTACAGCTTTGATCTGAATCCAGCCACACATCTCTTCCCTAATGACCTGCAGGATAAAGTCTGGCATATTTTGAGTGTAGCAACAAGCACATGGACCGTACAGAGTGTAGTAAACAGGGAGTACATTCCAAACAGGATGCAATGAACGAAAACAACGCTGCACCAGAGAATAATGTCGATAATTTTTAACAGCAAACCTGCAAAATTAGATTAAATTAATTCATCCCAGACACATGCGTCAAAGGGTCTAGCAATATGTAACAGAAGTGAGAGATATTTCATACCTGGCACAATAGCCTCTGTATATTAATTAATCATGCATTGCCTAAGGATTTTTTCTAAAGAGAAACGGGCATAGTAAGATAAAAAATTGATCTTTTCCACAAAGACACGCACATAAAAAAATGTTGCAATGTAACAGAGGAAGCTCCGAGGTTTTATTAACCTATTCCGAACAAACATAACATTGATATTGCAAGACAAAAAGTGAGAGAAATTGAATGAGATTAATCAGACAATGACTGTAAACAACGATTAAAGGAAATAAATAAATTCACTTTAGGGCACAAAATGTACTGAAATTTGATAGTTTGCGTAGGAATATGCAAAACCAAGCTCAAAAATTGGCGTATGAGGTTCAGTGAACCCAAATAAAAACCTTATTTACCTTTCAATCTTATTGTGCAATACATGCAACTTGTACCAGAATTTACTTTAATTTATAACTTTCACCGTTTTCTGTAAAATGTATGAAAAACAATTTCTGCCGTTTTTGAGATTTTTCATGTTCAATATTCAAACTAAATTTTCAATAATTGCATCTGGGAGCTGATTGTGTTATATTAGACTCTGATAATTGAACTAAAGAAAACGAGGAATACATACAAACTACATACTGCACATTGAGTGTAAATATTAACAAGAACTGTCCTTAATACGAGTGCATCGAAAAGTTTCAAGAGACTAGGCTTAAATCACGAGAAAAAGCGAAATAAGGCGATGCGCGCGCAGCCATAGTGATTTGTGACTTTCACTTAGCTATCCCACGTTGTGTCGTTCTGTGAACATGCTACAACATTTGCGATTTCGTTACACACTGTAGTACTATTATTATTATTATTATTATTATTATTATTATTATTAACTGCAGGATTTTTGTCCAAATTTAAACAAAGTAAGAACAACCCAAGTTGCAAACCAAAAGATTTGATAACAGATAATTTCTCTTTAAAATTTAAGAAACCTAGCAGGGATGCTGTTTGGAATTTCAAAGGGCGGGGCTTGGTGTGAGGGGTAAAACCCAAAAACTGTTTAAACTTCTTGTAAATAACTAATTTAGCACGTTAAAATTTATATTAAATATGTAAATATTCAGACCCGCAAGTTCCCAAATGAACTTGTACCATGTTTACATTCTTTTAGTAACTGAAAAACAAATTATAAGAAAAGATTATTCATGGCACCTTAATATAATGCATGTAAGTTGAACACACTTCCGAACATTTATCATAACACCGACATTGGTGAACAATAGTGACTGAAGATATCTAGCCTCTTCACTTTTATATTTCGTAAAATTATCAATTAAGAACGTGGTGTTACTTTAAAATGAGAGTGATTTCAAAATGCTCGTTGAGTTCAGTCATATTGAAGCATGGCCGTCCCTGTTCGATATATGAGAACTGCAAAGCAAGAAATGCTAAGGCAGGATAAAATAACGCAGTAACTAACCCTGCAATATCTTACACTCACTGCAATGCACTTTATCATATTTTACTTTAAAATTACAACTTTCCCTCTTTCTATTTTTCTTTCAGATGATGACAATTGTAGCATTTTAATGTATGATAATATCATATAAGTCTTAAAACATTTTCTGTTACACTGACATCCAAGATGAATGTCAAAGACTCATTTGAAATTTTATTTGTGCATTGTTAAGGCGGCACTATAGCTACTGGATTGTTTTGTTTGGAAAAACTTGGCTCAGATGTCACTGTTGGTTCTTTAGAGAGAGAGAGAGAGAGAGAGAGAGAGAGAGAGAGAGAAAGCTGACTGGAAAAGACATTGTTGAGTTACTGCAGGAGAATGATTCAGGTGAAAGTTATTATTTTAATGAATTCGATTCACACTGCATGCCTGATGATAGTGAAGAGGAACATGTAACTAGTAAAGTAAATCATGTACATGAATTTTAACGCTCACGCAATTTCAGGGCAGATGATATTGCAACATTGTCAAGTGCATGAGGCATATCCTTGGGGAAAAATGGTTTATAAATGGGATATAAACCTTCCAAATCAATACAAGATACAAAAGCGCATGATCATAAAATCTCAGAAACAATTTATTTCCAAACAGTTCTTACCAAGTAGAGACAGAAAATGACTTTGGTTTCACTTGGGGCCATACTCTAAGTGTAAGAGAGATCAAGTCGGCTACACATTAGTTGTCAATGTTGAAAATGCAAATAAGTGAGAGAATTTCGAGTATTACAATAAAACCAAAGTGGATTCCTTGAACCAGACGATTCATATCTACTCCTGCAAAATGAAAAAAAGATGATGACCATTAGAATTATTTACAAATTCAACTGACATATGTGCAATTGCAGCACACATACAATCTTTGCTGAATTGCCTGAACATTTTATATAGCCTCGCATAAGATTAAGGTCAAAGTCAAAAGTTCAGTGCTATTAGTGCAAGTGAGGTATCGCGTTCTGTAATGTGTCGAACATCAGGTGCTCTGTGTGGTTATAAAAGTGGTTCGTGGTGAACATTCAGCGACCATGTATAATCCACTTACAGAGAAAGAATGGTTAGGATTCGGAAGCAGGACATCCTTATTGAAATGGTGTAACCATGTTTGACGTTAAAAGTAAAGATATGTGTAAAACAAACATGAATATTTTACAAATGTGCAATCACTTGTAAACTATACGTATAACTAACAATAGACTTGTTTCGTATGCCTTTATGGTTATGGAGAAAAGAAAAAACAAGTATAAAGTAGATATAATATATGTAATTTGTCCTAGAGTTGTTTTGTATTAAAGATGATCCCAGTAACTTACAATGCAAATGTTGCAACGATTAGCAATGTAAATTATTCATATGTTAAATTTGCTTTAAGTTTAAATAATATTTTCCCTTGTAAAAACAAATACGAGTGCTTCATTATTCCAGAAATACAAAAGTAAGTCTGGGTGACACATTTTAGGTATTTATAGTGAAGAGCTAAGGCATTCCAGGGAGACCTTGACGTCAATCCTTGGTTTCAAAAGTGTTAAATGTTAATGCGAAGTGAGAGATTTGAGTCATTTGTATCTCTAGCGCAGTGATGTAAGAACCGTTTTATAGAGTTAGGAATCCAACGTCCAGGATCGATGATGTTCAACCTTCAAACACTATCAATAATACAATGGTAAAGTTTACATGCTAGTAAAGCAAAAGAAACAACAAGACATTTCATTTAGATTATTTAATACAGCTTTCTAAAGCAGATGTCTTCTATAAAGATAAAGTTCTTTGTAAAAATAGTTTAACGCCAAAGAACATGCTCACCGATTTTATAGAAATATCTAGAAGCTCTCTCCTTCATTATCAATGATATGAAAATGGACTGCAAATTCAAAACTTGGCTGCACCCGCATCTGAATATTTTACATGAAGAACTGCACATTAAAAAGCTTTTTGTGCGTCGACCGACAGCTGTAGATCCACCATCGCACATTAGAATCGAAACAGTAGGCAAACCAAGAAAGTTTATGACCAGTCTTTTCTTTACCAATTGATTATCTTCAGAAGGGTAAAACCATAACTGGGGATTACAGTTCCAGGTTTTGAAATCAATCAGATGAAAAAACCTTGAGAACATACCCGGGATGAAGAAGAAAAACGTTTTTCATCAAGACAAAAGTCCTCACAAATGTGTGTTAGCGAAGTGAAAACTCAACTTGAAAAGAGTTGTGGAACATCCACCTTACTCCCCATAATTAACTATCTCTTATTTCCAACTTTACCCAAAGCTGCAGCTGTTCCTTGCTGGTCAGCAAGTGAAGAGGCCATTACAGCTGCAGAGCAGTATTTTGACCATCTTGCGGCAAATCACTTCAGAGACGGGACAGTGACATAAGAGCATCGCTGGAATAAATATATTGACGTTAGAGGAAATTATGTTGAAAAATAGAAACAATTTTCAAGTCCTTTACAGTTAGGCCGAAAACTTTTCAGGTCACACTGTGGCATAAAGGAAGTTTGTATTGTAGCATTAAGTTCGTAAAGAAGTGGAAATTACAGTTGGAAAATTTACGTAAAGAAAATTAACACTCCTCGCATACGCATTTAGGGATTAGATAACATTCTTTAACGGATTTCGAGAGTCGAATGTGGGCGCTTAAGGAGTATAAACTTGCCGCCGACTGCTCCGGGGTAGCCATCTTGAATGTAATTAATAGTTATTGTTTATAAATACAGTTTGCCTTCTGTTTGTGTGTTCAAATTCCGATATTATCCTAATTTGATCTCGTTTTTAATATGATTAGTGTTGCAGCTACTTTCCTAGTCTGACCCAGTTCGTTAAATAAATGATATTTTAGGCAAGTGACAATATTTCTAAATTGTTTAGATAGATATGGACAAGTTTTAACAAAACTTTCAGTCACTAATCGCCACGCCGCGCTTAAGGTGTTCTTGTTTCTCTTTTCACAAGTGAGTCTAATTTGCACTTTTAGCTGTCATGCTGTAGAAATAACAGAACAGAACCTAACTGAGACACTCAGAAGTGATTGCTTAGAACCTCCCCTCCTCTCCTATCCTCCCCCTTCTCACCGAGTGTAAGGGGGTTGCAGCACCTGCTCTACCGGACACTATCAAAGAGATCAATAAAGAGGGACCTGTCTCGGTGGTAGGGAACATATCCCCATCTTTCAGACCTTCAACAACCAGCATAAGTAAATTGCCTTGGCTTATGTTTAAAAATCTACAGATATTAGAAACCTAAACACACCGAACCTGCATGACCTACTCACTTAAAGGAAATAATTCCTTTCCAAAAGTTTTAGCTTTTCTGTTAAAATGTGAAGGTGCACAAACCACATATGACTCTTGCAATAATGCGCGCAACAGACTCCTTGAAAATGTGCAGTGGAACCGCAACCACTACCTGGAATAAGGCCATGCGAGACACTGTGTATGAACTTTTCTCTCTCCTGTCCACTGCTGAAAGCGGATCTACATCCGTGTGCTGTTATTTTAAGTGACTCGTTGGGTGTCTGGTACGGAAGCAACCAATATAATATTTACTTAAGGAAAGTGCTGCTCAAATGAGCAAGTGTGCTCGTTGTTTTGTTTCTCCGGACAGTCTCTAAGAAGCCTGGAGCGTTTTAATACTGGGCAGTAACTGGCTTCAGTTTCCAGGAAAAGTTGTATGCACTTCATTCTAATTTGAACATCACCTCAGTTTCTCGTCCCCAGAATCATTAAAATAACACAAATTCACTTCCAATGCTGCTATCAAAGTAATCGAAATTATATATGCATGGTTACATAAATGAATTTCTATTCCCTGCATAACCCAAAATCTGATGTACAAACAAACCAAAGTAAACTTTCTATTATTGTTGATGACCTAAAAATATCTAAAAAAAAAAAAATGGTCATAAATGCTATAAAAGAAGACTGAAAACTAAATTAAAAATGTATTTGTTTATTCGCTAAACTAGCAAATTTTTCTGTTTTTCTGAAGACGTATGCAAATTTCAGGTATAAAACTCTTAACTTATTGCAGCATGCGGAGACTTTCGAAATGAGGGAACTTTTGTCAAAAACTTTGAGAAACTCCTGTCCATGTTGTTGACACGGCGGCCTAGATCAGTGGCAGGAAGTATTGACTGGTTAGAGGCACAACTTTTGTATCAATGATTTACTTCTGCAATGCTTTCGACTTTCTTCGATACCTTATTTCCAACTTCTATCCCTACATTTTTCAAATCAGATGCATTTTTTAATAAAGTTAGACAACTTTCCTGTTTTGCACCCCTTTCCTGTAAATATGTGATATTTTTATATTAATTACTTTTATATAGGCCGGATATTCAATTTCACTCTTTTAAAATGGTGTCTTGGCAACTTCCATCACCAGAATTCAGTGTTTCGATAACAGGATTCACCAACTGGGAATGGGGGCTATGTATCTACTAGAACCGCGGTCATGGACTTGAAGAGCACTTTACGAGCTTGAGCCTTCACATAAATCTTCTTCTTCTTTGACACTTGAAGCCACTGGTGTAGTCGATAGACACGATTGTCTTCTTTCTATACATTTTTTCCGGTATCTTTTTAATGATGATGTGACATGCAGTAATTCAGTACGAGTTTATTTGCCTGTAATAGGACGCTTTAAGTTTAGCAAAATTCTGGCGATTTACCGTCCTTCGCGGATACACGTTTTGCTTTAACAGCTGCGTGGATTTCTGTTTACTTGCGAGTTGCCTGATCATAAATGTTTACCTCGACGTACGCGTTATGCACTGTAAATGAGGCCGGTATCTTTGTTTCACACAGCTCACTGCTTCACCGTCTCTAGAACAAATATCTCCGAATTCAGGTGCAATCTGCACGCTTTTATTTTAGGCATGGCTAAAAGAAACTAGGAACAGAAATTCAAACTTTGCTCCTGTAAATCTTCAGTAACTAAAAGTGTGGCAGAGAAAATAAGTAAATAAAAAAAGGTGCTGCAACATTAATAATTAGTAGGACACGTGTTATATCGCTCTTGGCTATAGAACGGCTGTGTTTTCATTGCTAGCGACACCAAAACTGTGTATGCCAGTTATTACAATTGGTTAAAATAAATAAATTATATGCAATACGGCATTATTTCTAATAATTATAATATAATAAATGCAAAAATTGACTAAAAAGCAGAGAAAATTACAAAAAATCGTAAAAGTTCAACAAATAGCCTAAAATTTGGGAGGAAAAAAGTTTCAAAAAATGCAAAATAAAATTTACATTTTTATAATCATAATTTCTAACTCAAAGAGTTTAGTATTTAAGAACAATGCTTACTAGGGAAAAAAGAAAGACGACGTTAACAAAACTCTGTTTATTACATTTCACATATATTGACTACATTGCGATATGCTATTACAGCTTTGTCATCTTATATGCAAATAGCAAAGTTAAATTGACAATGTTCAGGTTTCGTTTCTTTTATATGTTCTCCATTGTATGTTTTTAACATCGACTCGCATAACGCACTTTGAGCACTGCCTCATTTGCACACAGGCTCACCTTTTCGGCTGCTTTACCGGAAAACTCAAGTTTAGGATAAACTTTTCAGGTTAGCTGGTGAAGTAATGCTTTTATGTACTTTTCAGGTTTTTCGTATGTAACGCATTGTTAGCGCGAGGTTTAAATCTTTAGAATAGTATTGTAAAATGTAGCTCTTGTACATAATGATAAACAACTGCTCCTAAACAGGTCACGTTAAAAGGTTTTTGATATTAATTGAATAGCAGTTCATTTAGGGAAAAATACTAGAAAAGAAGGTATTCCTCCTAATTACAAGGAGTTTAAATATTTAATTTTTCCTTTAATGTATATTGGATCTGGGAATTTAGTGTATAGAGTAAAAGTACTTAAAATAACACATCAATAGTGACAACAGTTAGAGTAAAAAAGAAACTGAACAGGTATAGAAACTTTTATTACACAGGAAAGTAAACATTTTACATAACACCATCTTCCAAGTAAACCCCTTTGACAATGACACACTTCCGTCGGCGTCCGTACCACTTTTCGAAACTGTCCTGCAGTTCATTTTTGGCCGTGCGCGCGTTGTATACGTCCTTACCTCTTTGGCCTAAGTGAAGTTTCGTCCGTTGAGCAAGTTTTTGGCTTTCAGAAACAGAAATATCTGGGAATACAGAAGACGAGGAGAGCAGTAGTGTTTATGCTTAGTGAGAAATTCGCTCAACTAGAACGACCGATATGCCGAGGCGTTATTGTAACGAAGAGCCCAATTCTTTCCTTGTCACGAATTCCTCGCACTGCTCCATAAAGACACTCAAGAATGGGAGCATAAACACTTGTCCTTATTGACAGTTTGACCTTCAGGGCTGCATGGTATGTTAGATCGATCAACTACCTACTACTACTCCTGTGCCGCCGCAGTCTCATATATATCTGGGAACACAGACTGTACTCCGCAAAGGTAAGGCAGATAAGTTGCCTGAACAGCACGGCGGAACTAGACAAAAGGAAATGTCTTCTTCTTTTTTTTTATTCACTTTTTCCTTTATTTTTCCACCTTTATTATTATTTGTTTATGAGTATACTCTACTAGTACTATAAAGACTATGCAACTTTCTACGTGGGTCTGAGAAGAAACTGAAAGAGACCAGTGAGCATAAAAGTAGATGAAAATGTCACAACTAGGGGGTAAAACGCAACGCAGCTAATTATGGCAGTTGCTACACTTGTCACGTCCAACGCAATGCAGCTCAATATAATGATTTCAGTATGTTCATTTTAATGCTAATAACTGGCAAACTTTGATCAGCCCGGTTTGAAACTTGAGCTGTATCTGCAGCGCTTCTCACCATACCAGGCAGGCTCTTTGGTTGCTGGCTTTTGTCTCTAACCTTAGTCTCTCTGTTACAATTTAGTTTCTCCAGAAGCAAAAATCATATTACACACGCATAAAATTTTCTTTCGTGTCAACAATAATTTTAAAGAAAAGAACTCTATTTCTGCAATTATATTAGATTTAACTAAAGCTTTTGATATTGTTTCTTATGATATTTTAAATGAAATTTCATATTTTAGGGTATAGAGTTATATCTAATGAATGCGTAAAAATGAATACAATGAATTAACAATATTGTCCCGTAAGAAAAATCTTAGTTCTTTTTTGTTCATATAATGACTTTCGTTATTATAAATCACATAATGCATAATATGTACATGCAATGATACAACCGTTCTTGTCACTCGTAATAAGAGTCAGTTTTTTTCAAAATTTAGCGATATGAGTTTATTGTAGTCAAACAAAAACAGGACATATTGTTTACTGTAATAACAATGATAATTTAAAACACTTTTAGGTTTGTATGTAGTTTTTATTAAAAAGAAATGTGTTAAATTGTCTAGGTTGGCTTATATGAAGCAGCTTTGTTAGTTTTTTCACTCAAATTTTCAATATGGTGTTAACTAAGTATTTATTTATTTAGTAAAAAAGAAGAATTTTGAAATGGATTCATACATTACATTGTAGAATTTAAAATCTGTTTTCCCTTTTTATTTTAAATGATTTGTTACATATAAAAGAAAAGAAACAAAGTCTTCCTTTGGTCGCTTAAGCATTTGCTGCAATGGATATTTATTTATTTATTTTTCCGCGCTCTCGCTTCATATCATTTCATTTGGTTCTGTTACAGGGTCGAAAGTGCCAGGGCACTTGTGCTTTGTAAAGTTTTCTGCCCCGAATTCCGGTACTGACGCGGACCTTCAGAGGGACTCAAACAACTCGGAGGGAGAGCTTTCACGGGAATCTGGAAACATATTAGGGACTCCGTCAACGCAGTCACGCCGTACGAAATCTCCCTCAATTTAACCTTTCCTCCCGGAGGTACCCCATTGGGGGCGTAGACACAAAGGGCCTGTCCTGAACAACGCTCAAATACAGAAGTATCATCTTTCACCCCCAAAAAATTCAATTCAATATTTTAACACGTTCAGTAAACCGAAAAAAAAAAGTTTTAAAACACTAATATTAGATTTCGTTATATATGTGTTTGTTGTTAGTATGAAATTGTGAATTAACAATGTTGTGTTTTTAATATACAACCTTTTTTAATTACCTTAATTTTTGACTGTGAAATGTCTTCTATAACACAATTGTGCAAAATGTTAAACATTTTAACTTACATATATAAACATAATTTGATGTGCTGAATTAAAATATGACAACCATTTTTTATCACGTAATGCTTTTTCATAAATTTCATGTAAAATATAGGCCAGGAGAATAACATACTAAGGTTGAAACATGCAGTTGCAAAAAGAAATGCAATATGGCAAAAAACCGAGCATGTCACTTAAATATCTTTGTTTTTCATAATTCCTTTTTCGCTTTCCCTCAGAGTTCCTTATTGTATTTCTCCCTGTGGCAGTTGCATGTGCAACACCCTACAGATGTTCAGTGATATTTATGTTGCAATTTCCTTGATATTGGTGAAGTTCTTTCCCTACCCTCACCCCTCTCTTCACGACATTGCAACATTTTTTGGAAAAGTGGTCAAAAATTTGTTGTTTCTTCACCATAAAAAGTTAACCAATGCAACAAAAGTTATAAGCAAGTTGGTTATCTTCACTCACTAAGAAAAAGTAACTTGTGCAGAATCCTTACATAGAAGTCTTGCTCCGAGTTAAAGAATGCAACAATGCATCATACAAAAATTCTTTCATTGTTGGGAATGCAAAAAGAGGGGAGTTAGCAATAGCATGGCACAATTTTGTTTTCCAGTGAAAGTTACAACACAAAATCAAATATTGTGTATACCCCTGTACTAATTTTGTTAATATAACAACCTAACGTTAGCGTTACTGAGACTCCTGGCTACGGGCTCCATTCCCGATACCTGCTTACGAATTTTTCCAAGTTACTGAAACGGGGTCCACCCAGTCTGATGGGGCAGGTGAGTCTTTCGATCTCGAAAGTCGTGTGCCAGATTGCTGATCACGTGCCCTCCTGCAATACTGCCCTTTATCAATGAAGTCGTAAGACGGATACAGAGGAAGGAGGTGCTGCGGGGGGAGGGGCCATGACCCGATGTCGAAGAGGAGCAAACTATAACATGGTCTATAAATCAAGAGCCTATCTCATAAGTATAAAATGATTATAAATAACAGTTTGCCATTAATATTATTCACAATTGCTGTAGATATTAATAATATATTAGTTTTCGAAAATGTGGAAAAAACATTGAATTTTTATTTACATTTACTGAAATCGGTACATCTAGATGCGTAAAAATCAGGTTTGCTTTTCAGACAATTTTTGCATGTAATGCTTGTACTCTTTCAATTAACTAACATTTGTTACAATTGTTATAACTTAATGGCTCATTATTATCCATAATTATGAAAGATAACAATAATATCAAGAAGGCTTTACGTTTGGAATTGCACCATCCTCATCACAAAACACGTTCTTTACTCAACGAGTACCTGATTTCATGTGCGCGTTCCTGGCATAGCTTGATAGAAAAATAGATAGTTAGCTTCATAATTCTTTAATCAAACTGGTTGCATATTTCTGATATAACATGTTTGTTTGCCAGTATTATGTACCAACTTATTGATTTGACTACCCTGAACTCATGTTTTGTCTGGCGCTAGACTGGTGCGACTTTACCAACTCTTTGAATTAATACTTCTGCGTTCCCACCTAGTTGTAACCTTTACTCATACTGGTCTATTTCAGCTTCTTCTCACGCTATGCAGTAAGTAGTGTTGTCTTTATAGGCTATGTTTAGTTGTTCCGTTGTCACTTATTAACATTAAATAATTTTAATTGTGTTTATCTACTAATTTACTACAAGAGCTGTATATTGCAGGGGACTTTCTAACGATTAAAGACACCGCGGTAGCAAAACTTACAAGTTGCAAAGTTGGACAGGTTTAGAACGTGGCAAAAGCCAGTGCTAGTAGATTGGAAATTATAGTGATATTCTGGAATGCAGGAGGGTTAAAAAAACAAAATTAATGGTGAAGTGTCGGAGGTTTTAAAATTGGGTGACGTTAGCTGTGGCAGAGACGTGGATTGAGGAAGAGGAAAATATGGAGGTGGATTACTTCGTTTATTTAGGGAGAACAAGTTATAAAGTTAGAGTTTCAAAGGGATTGGGCGTGTTTACTAAGAAGAGTTATGAAATACGTGTGGTCGAGGAAATGGTAGGCTTAGAAAGGCTAAATTTATTCTTCAGAATAAACAAAATAAAAGATAAGGGAGTAAAACACGCACTTCGTGTTATATATAATTCAACAGAGGTATCATAACTTTTGTGATGAAATGTTGTTTATTAATTTAAGTGAGGAAATAGAAGAATAAAGAGGAGAAATTCAAGTGTGGAATTTACACTATTGAGGGATTTCAATGCAAGAATAGGTGAGGAAAAAGTGTTAAATTAGTGCAAATGGAGAGTGAGAGTGGATGGGAGAAAGATGTATTAATTAATAAAAGGAAGGGCTATTAGGAAGGGTAAAAATCAGTTAGAATTATGTAAATTAACAATTTGTTAGTGTGTAACGGAGTAAGAAGGGAAAGTTTTGAAGGGAAATTTACATTTGCACATGCAAATGGGAAAAGTGTCAAAACTACACATTGTGTGTAGTTGAGAGCCTTGTATTAAAAGAAATAATTGACAGCAGTCACTTCCCTTTAACAATGAAATTACTAGTAAATAAATAAACGATGTGTGCAAGGAAACAAAACAATTTGAGAGAGTGTGGGGGAACCAAAATGAAATAAAATGGAAAAGTAGCAATAAAATGCTGATAGCCAGAAGGTGGGAAAGAAGTATAAGTATGGAAAAGTTAGAGACAAAGTAGGCTCTAACTCATGTCATACCTCAAGTAAAGTTGGGTCAGCTATAAGAAACGTACAAATCATTTGCTATTGTGATGAAAGATTGAAATATTGTACTTAGAAGCAGAATTTCTAAAATGTTCAATCGAAAGCATTAATCACCTGGTAACTGAAAAGTATCTCCTAAATCAGGAAACTGCGGGTAAAAACATCATCACAGACTAACTGGAGAAATGCTCAAAGAGTATAATACAAATATATTAAAATAGACGAAACTGTAATAAAAGAATTTGTGCCGATATTCATGCAAGAAATAAACATTGACTGGACCTAATTCTGAGAACCCAGGTAATAAAATTCTGAAGGCAATTTTTTAACTTTTAGTGGCGAATGGCGAGGAAAGTTGAGAGTAGCTCCAATGAACGGGAGTAAAAAAAAAACCTAACCTAATGACTAAATATAAAGCTCGTACAGCGTGGTGTTGAAACCCTGTATCTTTGAAATCAGAATGTTTATATTAGTTTTAGATCTAACAAACATCCCCCTGTCTCAGCTGCGGTTATTGGTGCCGAAGATAGCGCAGCAGTTGTACAGCACCATCAAAGTTTCTAAAATCCAAAGCACTCATTTGTTTTCAATTGGTCGTTCGCTTTAAGTTCAGGTGTTATGTATTGTATTTAAAGTTTACTTTGTTTTGCTGTTTTCCCCTTTCTTTTCTCCCCCCCCCCCTAGAGTCCTTCTGGAGAAACTGCTCACCGAATTCATACCAGTACTTTGAACACAAATGTTATCGTCCACCTTTGCTAGAATTTCACTCGATTATTATTAATGGCAAGATATGTAGTGCCAACCGTTGGAAGTGTTCACCAGATTGGCAATACCCCGTCAAATTGTATTTTCTTTCTTTCTTTTTAAGTAGAGACAAGGAACCATGTTTTACTCTTTCAAGTAGCATGAGTAAGCAAATCAGAACACACTTAAAATTCCAGCATATGAAGCACATGGTGAGGGCACTAAACAACAACACCAGCTTTCAAACGTACAAATTGGCCAAGGAACTAAAGGGTATAAGAAGTCGTGCACACTGAATTACAGAAAACAAGACAAACTGTTATTTGAATTAGGTGAGCTTCAAACATGAGCGAGGCCTAAAGCGTTAATGTCTATTATATTGACTGATAAGAGGCAAAAATGTGCTGTGTATGGACACCCCTAAGTCTGCTCTTGATCCTGCAATCAGTTCCACGCATTGCGGATCTCAAGATTCTGTTCTTAACTGTTAAATTCTTCCTGGGAAACTCAGCCACCAACCCGAGGATTTAGAGCTTGCCTTCTCGAGAGCCACCCCGTCCACCCGGCGTTTCTTGTTCTACTTCCGAAGAGAATTGAATAAAAGGGGGCGGGATTTAATTATCCCCTCCCTCTGGTGTGAAATACGGAGGAGGCGGGATATTCTCGTGACGCAGAAATAATTACAACCTTACCATTTCCGTTCTTACCAAGACTTCTTCTCGGCCTAACCGGATGTGACGTAAAGGCGAGAGAGATAGGGAGTTGAGTTTTGCCCCGTTTTAAATACAGTGTTGATAAATCTGTTAAGCTGAGCTAAGTGGCCCTTGTGAAGTATAAATGGGTTCGTAGAGACATTGGAAATGGACTGTCGATGTTATTCGAGACATGGGAACTTCATTAAGACAGCTGCGAAATTAATATGGCATGTTATCCAAATTAAGAGAGACTTTCTGAAATAACAGTTTGCCTGAGGAACCCATTGTCTTTACAGAATTTATTTGCTTTCACAGAGAAAGCTGTTTTACCCGAAACCAGCTGAACAGCAAGAAGAAGGAGAGAAGTTGAAATGTTTGGCCTACCCAAAATGTAAATATCCGATACGATCTAAGGCTCAGCTTGCCGTGCGCAAGCGCAGTGTCCGTCGTTGTCTGGGAGAGGTGGAGGTAATCTCCCATGAACTTTTCGTTACTTTTTGGGGCTCAGGTTGATTGCGTCTCTGCCCTTTTCTGGAAGTTTGTGGAATTTGAAGCCCAACAGAAGTACTGGAATGCAGACGATATATATATATATATATATATATATATATAGTGTTTTGATATTTTAGTTTATGGTGGCGCTATGAAATAATGTAATTACTTTAATTTAACTATAGATGTCATTAATTGAAACTTATTATTTTTACAATCCCATCTTAAAACTCCCTTAATACTATTTTACTTTGCGCGGGGCCGCGGACCGATTGCCAATTCTTCATTTAAACTGTTTCACTCCATTTCTACAAAATTGCCAACTTCAGAGTAAAGGTAAGATCTGTTTATAGGAAACATAAAAAGTTTCGGCGATACGATAAGAATTCATTTCAGGAGTGGTTGATGCATTTGCATGGAAAATGATGGCAGGATGTACGAACATATATAAGAATGAGTAATGGAACATGAACTTCTTTAATATTTAATTATCACTCCGATTTTAAATTTATTTATTATCATTGTTTTTAATGTTTTACTCTTTATCTTTTTTTGTAATCGTGTGTCATACTTAAACATGTACTTTTTTTTTGATTGTTTTATTTATGGACGCTGTTTAACATCTCAGGTCATCAGCGTCCCATTCAATTCAGGGCATGAAACGGCCGACAAATTTTGCTCAGAGGTGCCTCTTCTTTCAGACTTGAGGTTCTTTTTCGTGCCGTAAATGTACGACACGGGACCCACGGCTTTACTTCCCTTCCGAAGGAAGCCATACTTAGGATTTTTACGCCCGAAAAAAGCCATCGGTCCTGGCCGGGTTTGTACCCGCAATCTTGGGTGTTGGAGTTAAACATATATGGTCGACGATCCATTCATAAACTATATTTGTTATATGTACATATAATTTTATAACAATAAAGATACCACTACCACCTAGAAGTAGCCCCTCCATAGGAGGGAATGCCTCCAAGTTATTGCCATACCAGTACAGTGTGCTTTACTGGCAGAGAGAGAGTGGATTGACTGAAAGAGATGAAGGTATGCATTTAGAAACGAAATATGTTTTTGATGAGTGAGCGGAGTGTATGGTTTTCAGGTGCTGTGGTTTAGTCTTGGACGTTTTCGTGGGGGCCGGGTCTCCCCGAGACCTCTGATTAGGGCACTGAAATTGTTTGGCAGTGGGACCGGTATAGGCTGCCGAGCGGTGTAAGGCGCTCTGTCCACTTCTGACACGTATGTAAGGTCACTGTAGACACAAAACCACTACCATCACTACATTATTATAGTCACACTGCCATAATTTTGCACATTAAAAATTGTATGATAATATCACAGAGTTCCTAGAATATTTAGCAAACATTGCATAATTTCGAAAACCCATGTCCCATGTCCCAGCAAGGGGAAAGTGGAGGATGGAGAATTAAGTGAATAAGTAAGGAGAGATAGAGAAAGGCGGTGGGTAGATTTTGAAGAAAACCTCAGGAGGTTATAGGTGAAGAGATGGAGGCAAAAAGCATTGCAAAGAATCATATGAGCGTCAATCATTAAGGTGGCCTAGGCCAAACTCAAAGGACTGTCGTGATAAAATTAAGATACCCCTAATGTTACATACAAATAGCCAAGCTTCGCTATAAATACATTTTATACACATCGCGGGCTGAAGTACCTGTAATTATGCATCCCAACGTCAAAGACCAATATCTCGTTCACTGTAATGCGCATTTCTCGCAAGACAACACCAACAGCATTGTCGCAAACACAATGTCGTTGACACACCCTCATTAATGAATCCCCGACAACGCAGTGTAGTGGCCAAGGCAACGGTTTAAGTGAGCGAGTTCCACGTCCAATCCAATGACGTCGGCGCACTATCTGCTTAAACAGATACGGCAAGCATTTAAATTATGAAGATATTATATTTACCGATTCTTCAAAGAAATAAGGGCCAAACATTAATGAAAGTTGTTGATGTTCAATGTTATTTTGTTTTTTAAATATCCTAGAAATATACATATTGTATTCGTGTTCGTTTGAAGTCAGCCTTGAAGCTCTTTCGTTGATGTAGTGAAACTTCTCGCCCGCTCTGTAAAAGCTCATTCGAAAGCGAACAACCTTGTGAGAAACATTGGGCATGTTAAAAATATTAAAAATGCTTTTTTCAATCTTATACATAAATAAATGGGGTTTATTTCAACTACCTATATATAGTGATAAATGGCCGTTCATCTTCTAGCGAAGAAACACGTGCTGCTAACCGGTTTTCCTGATCTAAAGCAGTTTGGGCGTTGTCTTTGTATCGCTTGGACGTTCGCGAAATGAAAAGTTTAATTTCTGTGTTATCCAAGAACTCGGTTCGCTTTACACCAGAATGTTCAATAGAAAAACGTGTGGGGGGAGTATGTTCCTCACAAAATTCATAGCCTGTGAATAGATTTAGAAAAATGGAATCTGTTCTAGAGATGAAACTTGGAAAATTCAAAGAAATTTCTAGAAGGCTTGCAAGGAAACAGGAATTTTGCAAATATCCGCAAATTTTTAAGATTGAAACTGCATAAGATAACCGTTGTTTAGGAATTTAAGGGTTAATTTCTGCAACTGAGATTTTAATAACTCCATTTTCAAGACTCCATTACAGCGATCTCTCGTCAGCTTCAATTGAGGACGATTTGAAGGCCATTATTGTCAGCGTGCGATTTCTTTCTTGAAAAGTAAAGTGTATCGGAATGAACCGCATACTTAGAAAAAGTGCATCAACCTCACTAATGCAAAGGTGAGAGAATGTGTGACGGCACAATTTCCAGCATTTTCTATGACAAATGTAGATGATTAAACAATTGTATCAGCGGCAGTCACAGTGCTTCCAGCTGCGCTCTCCATTACAAATCACTGTATATTATCCTTTTTCAGCAACCATTAATAATTTCTGTTCGGCAGTAATAGAACAGCAACTAACAAACACTTTCTTATACATAGATAAGAGATATGCTGGCTCATGATAAGACTCACAAGTTTTTTTCATATGTGCATTAGGTGCGGCGTTAAGCAATTGCATGATTCCCTAACTAACGCTCACAATCTTTAATTATTCATGAAATGTGACTTAAGATTATTTTTCATCCTTCATAATGACAGTATTTGGATCATAGAAATTTACAAAAGCGCATAATAAAAAAGTGTTTTGTAAGGTCACCGTGTTCCGGCAAGCACAGCAGACGATCCATCAACATTATCCTTGAGCAAACTGCTGAATGACTCCCCATAGGCGAGGTGACCCGGGCTGTTTTCAAAAGTACTTCCATAAACCTTCGACAGAAGTAAAATAAACCTCGCTGAGAGCACATGACACATACAGTGAGCTATTTGGTAAACGTTTCTATATCTTTTTACACACCGTGCAGTCCTTGGTTGTTTTTAAGAGATAGTCCTTTCCATATTGACCACGATGATTATGTTGAACAGTAATCTGTGACTTGAACGTACCTCGAGACACGCAAAGAAAATACACGAGGATAAAAAGCCTTCCCTCGCCAGAAAGGTGCCTATTGTGAAAGCGTACTTTTGAATTGTAATATGCTGTTAACATAGCAGGCATATCAACATGGGAAAGGGGACGCTAAGCGCATACGTGAAAAGATGACTCTTTAGCTTTTAGATGTCTCTTTCTCGCGAAACGTGAAGCCCACAGTGCCAGAGACATATTAATTGCTCAAAGATGTACATTTTAATTTTTAGAACAGGGTGTGATAAATTAAAAGCGATTAAACTCTGACTTCAGCCCTAATGTCAGAGCTACTGGTGAGTTTAGCGAGAGCTCTTTAAATTGAATGTTTGGTTTTAGATAATTAGTAAGGTAACACTACTCTCTATTCCCTTTCCTTGTTTGCCGCAGAACTCAGTAGTGAATACTTCCAAATTCCGTTGTGACTTAAGTAGTCTAAGGTGACAGAAACCAACCAGGACACTACGGCACCTCATCCACGGCTATAGCTGCCGACATATTCAAAACGGGACACATTTGCTCAGTTGCAAGTATGGCTATCACTACACCACCAGGACCGACATTCACACAGTTTTGGAGAAAACTAAAAAGTATATCCGCATTTATTCAGTATTAGAGTAAAGTCAAACCCTTAAAGATTCAAAAAAATGTAGTGCCTTTACAATAACCGTCTTTATACTAAGAGGAAAACCAAAACAATAAAAAATATTAACGCTTTGGAGAATAGAAGTATTAAAAAACTCTCATAAATGAAGCATACCTTCATAATAAAACATTACTCAGAAAAAACTACCTTATTTACAATAATTTTACGGAAAAAATTAAATACCGATTATGAAAATGAAAAAGGTGTGCATTGTTATATAACCAGAACAACTGGTCTGTTGTCATGGTGATGGTCATAGTAGTATTCCAGTGGCACTATTAGATTAAGGCTTCTAACGACCGTCGTCTTATAATACAAGTTTGATGTAACACAATGTATTAGATACTCCACAAAATTAAAATATATATTTAACAATAAAATGTCATATAGTAAAGATAAAAAATATACAGGTACGAGTGTTCTTCCACCTGTTACCAGTCCTTTCAGAAGAGTTGTTTCATTTTCATAGGAAAGTTACCTGTCTTTTCTTCTTCTTGACTGCCTGCCAACAGAGCCCAGCATGCCCATTTCTCTGTTCGATTCCGTGAAAGTTCGTGGTAGAGAGTTTTCTTTACACTATACTTATATATCCACGAGCCCTTCTCACAGATGGGGCAAATTCTCAACCCATTATTGCTTGTGATACTTGTAATTTGCAATGAAGAACATTATAATCAAATACGCTAAACAGACAACACCGATAAAGCACATATGACACGATATTTCGGATAACTGAGCACCCTTGTTCATAAGCGAAGATACGCAGTAATCAGTTTTGCATACCAGTTTTCAGTGTTTTATTAGAACGTCTTTATATTTCGTTAATATATAAGCATTCATTTATTTATATTTTACTACTAGTGCATGCCACCCTAATACATTCATTTTTCTGCGTCGCATTTAGAGCACGTTACTGAAGATTATTGCGAAGGAAATAGTCACACCGGGATCATCAGCACCGTCTCCCACTCCCTTCTCGCTTATTTCGAATTTTCACGTATTCCCCGAGGGAAGAAGGGTATAGGAAAGGGCCCGATGAAACAAAAGCAGTACATACTGGTAATGAATTGCCGAGCAGTTGATAAAGCCAACCCGCCGAGCACTTTTAATAACTTTGGGAATACGTATTTTACAACACAACCGCTGTTAGCATAGTGATCATTTCCCGTAGATTACGTCACTTCCAACCGCTCGATAGACGAGAGTATTTGGAGCAAGAAGGTCACACACCTTATTGTCCATTTCAAAGTGATCACATTCCACGTGTTTAGTAAAAGACGACGTATTTAAGTGTAAATTAGTTAGGTAATGGTACAGGCCTGACATGTGTTCAGAACAGTCTGGCCATATTGATATTAAGAACTGATATATTTATAACTTCGTTCCAATTACATGTAAAATAGAGAGGAATAAAGCGAAATGAGAGTCCGGTTCATCTTAACTGCCTATCTGTTTCATGCACATTGAAAAGCTTAACTCTTTAAGAAAGTATGCGAACAAAAGAGGATAGGAAAAGAATACGCAAAGGTTTTCTGCGTAAAACGTAAGACAATTTAAACTCTCGGAAAGTGTTACATTCGTCAAATTTCCTCGAATCTACTGCAGTGTTTATGCAATTTGCAATTTCAACTGTAAATTACTCAAGGAGTACACTACCACCAAATTCTAGAAGTTCTTTTGCTTTCTCGGTCTTCTGAAACAAACATACCTTCAGCTCGCAAAGCAAGGAACAAATAAAGAATATTTTGTTTCACGGCAATCAGTAGCTGCCGACAGATACCCCGACTTACTGGGCTGATTGTGTTAAAGACTTTCTAAAACTACAGAGTATTTCATCATCTGTTAAAGTCTGGGGTTTTATCTCGGCTTTTTGTTCCTGGGTTCAAACTTCACTCATCAATTTAAAAATTGCACTTTTCGATGGAAATGTTATTCCTGGAAATTTAGAACGAAATTATCTTCTAAAGAACTTAAAACAATAATCATAATTAAATGTCTGTGTTCTAGCGTATATCTCACTTTCAACGTGTCGGTCCTGGTGGTGCAGTGGTAGCCATACTTGCTTTCTAAACCCAAGGTCGCGGGTTCAAACCCGGCCAGGATCGATGGACTTTTTCGGATGTAAAAATCCTAAGTATGGCTTCCTTCGGAAGGGAAGTAAAGCCGTGGGTCCCGTGTCGTACATTTACGGCACGAAATAAAACCTCAAGCCTGGAAGAAGAGACCTCTGAGCAAAATTTGTCGGCTGTTTCACGCTCTGAATAGAATGGGACGCTGATGACCTGAGATGTTAAAGAGCGTCCGTAAATAAATAAAATAACTCTCTACGTACTTCTCAGTGCACAAACACATAGTAAAAACATGCACTTCCTATAGAAATGTAATTGAAACAGCTGGCGTGATTGAACAATTGTCTACGTCAGAGGGACTGTAATTCTAGTTTTGCCATTGAAGTTCAACCGGTTTGCGCTAGTTGCGTACCTGAATGAGAGCATGGTATAAAGCAAATCTTACGTTGCTCGGTAGGTAGAAGTTGTCTTCCATAGGCACGAATCAGTGCATGTTGAGTCATTATGATAACGCCCGCCCCGACACTGCAACAAGGTACAACAATGTCCTTTTCTAGAACACGTTGTCTATCTGGGACTTTCACTGCAGAAGATGTTTCAGCATCTTCTATACATCCGGATAAATATCTTACGCCCTGCAGATATTTTAAAATGACAAATTGCTTGTTTGGTTCTGATTTGAATACAATTATAAATGAATTTATTACAAATTACCAGAACTATTATAACATAGTGTGGGCAATAGTCAAATAAAACCTAACAATGTTACTACATATAGTAAAACAATTCAAGTTTATTGATGAGCCAGGTTTTAGATCTACTTAACTTACAGAGTGACCATTACGAGGTAATCTATTGAACATGTCCCAAGTGGTTTTGCTTAACCTGACATTAAGCCTTAACAAAAGTGATCGTTGCAGATTAGTTTTGGTTATGACTAAACATATCCTGGTCAATGGTAGTAAAACTTCAATAAAGTGACAATGAGCATCATGTGGAGAACAGTTATAACATCTGCTGCAGTAATAACATTGACTTTCTATCCTTGCCCCAAATGTGTAAATCATAAGATGAAATATTATGGAAAAAAGAGTTCATAACACAGTGTCTAATATGAGTGTTCATAACAAGTAAAAGACCCACAAACTGAGACAATATGTTACAAGTTAGCTTGGAACCCGGTGTAAAGCTAAATAATTTGGCATCATGTCGTTATTGTTCAAAAATTATTTTAAAGTGAAGTTGTCAATGTTTGGATCAGCTTTTTTTTAATATTTTTTTTAAGAATAAGGAAAAATACCTGTGATCAACATTGATAAATAGAAAAAATTAACTGATCAATAATGTAGGAAATCAGTCATAACTAATTTATTGATACGTCCATAAATATCTTTATCTTTTAAATGTTGTCAATATTATAAACTGCATACTGTGTAACAGTTTTCCAATAAAAACTATTGTGTGTTAATTTGATATTGGAACATAATTTCACTGAATTAGACTGCTGTGAGATATGCTTAACAGAATTTATAAAATGATTATCGCTTTAATGCTCCAACCGGCGTGTGGTACCGATGACTTTTCATTTATTAGACAAAATATTGATATATGTCATTTATCCCTATATCAAGATTGCGAAGATAATTTGCGAGATTGATAGCAAAGGATGATGTCCACTGTATATAATTATGAAATGATTTTCAATTTATCAGTTTCAACTTAAACGTCCTTTTACTGGACAATTGACTCGTTTAACAGGAAAGATTTTTTTTTGATTGATTTATTTACGGACGCTCTTTAACAGCTCAGGTCATCAGTGTCCCATTCAATTCAGGGCGTGAAACGGCCAACAAATTTTGCTCAGAGGTCTCTCTTTCAGGCTTGAGGTTCTTTTTCGTGTCGTAAATGTACGACATGGAACCCACGGCTTTACTTCCCTTCCGAAGGAAGCCATACTTAGAATTTTTACCCCCGAAAAAATCCATCGGTCCTGGCAGGGTTCGAACCCACGATCTTGGGTATAGGAGGCAAGTATGGTACCACTATACAACCAGGACCGACTTAACAGGAAGGCAATTATCAAACCTGCTTAAAACATACAAGTAAAATAACAATAAAATAACAGAAATCTTAAAAAGTGTGGCTAATCAAACGAATTAAGATATTCAATAAATGCCAGCTCCATGTTTAATCTTGTGAATAACCACGTAGTGGATTCATAACAAGGGCGGTCGGTAGACAACACTTTGATCAATAAGACATTATGATTAGATATAGGAGTGTAAATACAATGGGCATGCGAAAGATTAGTAATGACATCTGGTTGGGATAGTTTTAGCACATCTTATAATATTTAAAAATTGCAACCTCTATAAAGAAGGGCGTAAGACAACAGTGCCGAAGTTATTGTGTTATAAAAGATGAACTTTTGAAAGCCACAGGACAAGGTGGCGAGAACATTGGAAAGGATCTGGATGTTTATTTTTGAAAGTGTTTTAACGCCCATTTTCACTACTCTGGCATCACAAACGGTGGCTACTGGTGACAGGAAATGAAATGATAATTTAGGAAAGATTGAGTGAGGGAAACAGGAAAATGTCTCAATTGGGGCTGATGGTCCTGGCGGGGATCTAAACCATAGACCTCAAATCCATGAGTCTGTGCCTTAATGGCCTCGTACTGATCCTGAGTTTTTTTGTAAATAAAATTACTTCGCCTTTTAGGATAAGGAAAGTTCTATAGCTCCGGGGCACCAGTTAAAAACATCTTTGACGACAACAATGAGAAAAAGCACATGACGAGAAGAGGAAAATGAAAAAGATAACTGACTGCCACGGGTGGCCGAGGTCGTTAAGGCGCGGACTCGTTAGCGGAAGGTCTGGGGTTCGAATCCTGCCAGGACCGTACTCCCTGACTGGGTTTTTTATTTTATTTTATTTTATTTTATTTATTTATTTTTAGGTTTTCCTCAATCCTCATAAATGGCAAATGCCGGGGAGGTACCCTTAATTTAGGCCTGGAACACTTCCTTCCTTTAAAATAATAAATAAAACCTTTCCCGATATTTCATTTCATCTCATGTATCATCAGTGTCCACCGCCTGTGGTGTCTCGGTAGTAAAAACGGGCGTTAAACAGCATTCAAAAAAAAAGGGGGGGGAAGAAATCAGAGACTTGGAATAAGTACACGACATGGTCCACTTTTGCTTCCAGGGCCCGGAAATGAAAGCAAGGAAGTGCGGCCTAACGACAGTTTTGCTCTCTTTTCCGGACATGCGTGCCACCAAGCATTTAGCCACCATCATGAGGCGCCAGTAAAACCTCCGGACAAGGGATGTAGGGAAGTTTTGATCGACCCGCTCTTTATTACAGGCAGTATTCTTGTGCATGAGTTTACATTACACTACAGCCGTTCGACGACAACCCGGAACCTTAAGCCAAACATGAACGTGTTGGTCACGTTGAGTAAAGAAGTACTTGCTAGTGGGAGATGCAGATAACCAGTAATCACCTGATATATGTTTATTACATAGATCTTTGCACTGTGTATTCTGTGCTATTTTTCTACAACAGAGTTACAAAAAATGAAATAATTTACAATGTTTAGAGTTCACTGCAGAGGTTCGCCAAAATTCTTCCAAGATATGTTTATCATCCAACATCCCAAAAGCTAAAAAATGCAGCTTTCATTGCAGTGGTGATGCCGCCTAAACCCAAGATCGCAGGTTCGATCCCGGCCAGGATCGATGTACGTTTTGGGAGTAAAAATCCTAAGTATGGATTCCTTCGGAACGGAAGTAAAGCCATGAGTCCCGGCACGATAAAGAACCTCAAGCCTGAAAGAAGAGGTCTCTGAGCAAAATTTTCGGCCGTTTCACGCTGATGACCTGAGATGTTAAAGAGCGTCCGTAAATAAAAGAAATCAGCAATTGTTTCCCCAACATTTGAAACTTATTATTTCAGCTAATGACTCAAATTTGTAACAAACAAATGCTCCTGTCGCACAAATTTATGTCTCAGCCTGAGACGTAAAACAATGATAAAGACTCCCGTGTTTCGCTTTCCATATATTTTTAAATATTATCAGAACGATTGTTGCATAATAAATGCATGGTGGAATGATAAAACAGAAGCCCCAATTTCTAGAATAAATAAGTGAATTGGCCGCCCCACATAATAGGACCTGTGGACTACACTTTCATAGTATGGAACCAAGGAAGCCTGCCCTTCATGAGTTCCTGTAACATCTGAATAACTTCAACCCACGGAGGTGGTAGATGGTTTGATGTTCCTGGATATTTTGGTCAACAAGACGAGTGATGGTACGCTCGGACACACAGTTTACCATAAGCCTACATACATCTTCATAAGGCCTCGAACCACCATCTGAGGCAAAACATTCTATATTAAAACTCTTCTAGATCGAGCCTCTCGAACCTGCGATTCAAAGCTCCTGTGACGAGAGAAAGAAAGGGGGAAAAAAAAAGAAAAAAAAAAAACACCTTCAACAAGTATTACGAGCTAACGGAAACGGAGACAAGGAAGTGAGAACAGCC
Organism: Metallyticus violacea; assembly: GCA_030762175.1. Taxonomy (NCBI): domain Eukaryota; kingdom Metazoa; phylum Arthropoda; class Insecta; order Mantodea; family Metallyticidae; genus Metallyticus; species Metallyticus violacea. The sequence goes on along the minus strand of CM060830.1, from coordinate 108,605,185 downwards.
TTACATCCCAGAAAGAACATGAAACATGGACAAGACATCTTCCGTTTCTGAAAAACTGCAACACCAGCTAATTAGACGACATAATGTACAGCAAAACACAATTTGTTCCTTAAAAGACACAAGGAAACCACTTTCCTTAGTCGGTGTCTACGGAATAACATCTCAGTGGTGTGTTCAATTTTAACGGTAAAAAGAAGCTCTCAGCTTTACAAAATACTCAGGCAAAGAATGTACACAAACAACTAACACCCCGATGATCCAATCAGAGGTCACTTCCACTATATATACCGCCTCCAAGATGATTTGTCGAGTTCACCACTGATGATGTCAACTGGGAAGATGAAGGAGAAGAACCCCATTGGACGAATGTCATACAGCCCGCAACACTCAGTTTACATAATTAAACTGAATTTTCCTTTTTTAACTTTCTCATGGTTTGCTTTCAGTTCCTTGGCCGAGGACAGTATCATTAACACAAGCTGTGTGTCTCCTGACAGATCTTTCCACTGAGATGCACAACCGCCACGGGTGACCAAGGTCGTTAAGGCGCGGACTCGTGAGCGGGAGGTCTGGGGTTTGAATACCACCAGGACCGTCCTCCCTGACTGAGGTTTTCCTCAGTCCTCATAAATGACAAATGCTGGGGAGGTACCCTAAACTAAGGTCTGGAACGCTTCCATCCTTAAAACAAATTCTTTCCCAATATATCATTTCATCTCGTATATCATCAGTGTCCACCGCCTGTGGTGTCTTAGTAGTAAAAACGGGCGTTAAAACTATTAAAACACTGGGACTCACTCAGTACTGCATACGTATGTAGAGGAATTCTTGGTTGTCGTTTCCTCGAACACTTGTGGCATCTTCAGCTTGTGCAAAGTCTCGCTGAAATCAGCTGTTTTCTGCAGGATTGTGTTACGGAATGCTTCGGGTGAGCTACTTCCACACTGAATGCAGTGACGTTCCCCCCCTAGCCCTTCTTCAGCTTGTGCAAGATTTCTGATTCGCTGAAAGCAGCTGTTTTATGCAGGATTGTATTACGGTATGCTTCATTGTCGACAGGCGAGCTACATTTCACACTGAATGCAGTAACGTTCCCTCCTAGCAAGACGCCATTCTGAATGCTGCTGTTCTCTGCCAGAGTCCCTACGGGAACAATACTGAAAGTTGGAGAAGTGGATTTTCTTCCTTCTTACTTCACTTGAAGGTCTCCGAGTGCTGTGGAATCACACACTGAATCTCTTTAAGTTCCTACTTGAATCGTGCAAATTCCTTCTGCTTACTGTTGGTAAGCAACTGATACTTTTCACCCCCAGCTGAGACTCCATTTCCGGTTCTGTGTTTCTTTTATTGTCCTCAACAAAACGTTCTAGTGCACCACTCTCAGACTTCTGTTGCAATCTCTTTCCTGGGCTCCCAATACCAGCCTGGGGATTAATGACCAAGAGCCGATCGTTTTCTTTTTCTATTAGCATCTCAACCTTTTTCTTCTCTCTAAGCTGATTTTGTTCTTTTCTTCGCAATTTCTATGTTTCCTGCAATAGAAGGCTTGTAACTTTAAGTTGCTTTTATACACTTGAAAACGAATTTTCATTCCTGCAACTAACAACTCTTTGCATAAGTTGGTAAAACTAGCACAAGTGCTGCAGTGGATCTGGACATAGAAGAATAAAGCCTGTACTTCTCTTCAAGTGTGTATTCTGACGTGGTAATCGAACAGATTCATCCTCGTAAAAACTTTTAGCACTACTTTTAACATTTTTCTCTAAATTATTAACACTTTGGTTCTGTTCGGAAACGCCTGTGCTCCTTCTTTAACACGAGTATCTCTGGTTCTGCTATGGTGTGTCTGAAAAACTGCAAAACAATTACATCTTTCCTTCCCTGCTTTACATTGTTACATTGGGAATAGTCAGTACACATTGAGCTGGAAGTCGCAAATTCAAAATTCCGATTATTCAATACATAAGACCACGGAAGGCCTTTCATTTATTATTATTATTATTATTATTATTATTATTATTATTATTATTATTATTATTATTATTATTATTATTATTATTATTATTATTATTATTATTATATTTTTATTTATTTATTTATTAACTTTTAGGTAACAAATTCCTGTCATTATGCTTTCTACTGGTTATGCTTTGTCTTTTAATGTTATAAAGACCGTGGATTTTTATTTTTCTAAAACTTCTTTGTGTTTCAATTTATGCCTAGATATCTGCTTTACGTTGGTAGCAGGTAGGACACAAGCAGCCTCGCATTTTTGCTTTCGTACAGAATTGATTTACTTTTACCAGTCTTCAAATTCCGCACCTGCGTCACCCGAAATTAGTGATATCTCTGTCTAAATTCTTATAGCTTGACGTACCCGATGGGACCTGCTTTGTTTTTCGGATATGGAACATTTATCACTATGCCCGCTAATTGAGCCTTGCGCTTCAATAAAATAAAATTTAAAAAATAATACAATGAATAACGCTTTTTTTTCGGAAACTAACGGATTCTAGCCCATTTCCGGTCTAACGTGTAAAAATGAATGTTATGTAACTTTAAAACACCTGCAATCCTTTCTTGTTTCCCAGCAAAAATGCAACATTTCCAAATGCTCCATTAAGTTATCATTCAGCAATTGTTATGCATAACATTTCATTTAATACAGTGCTAAAGTAAGGACTACCACTGAGATAAAGTTCATATTTTCTAAAAATAAACAGTAAATTAAAATACAAAATGTTCCTTTCGGGCAATTTTTATCACTGATCGGCTAAGTGACCTTGTCTCTGCCTCAGGCACATACAGATTATGGTTCCCTTTAGACACTTCATTACACATTCAGGTTTACAGAGATAAGGGAAACATTGTAGGGAATCGATCCCAAAATATAACCTTTTCTTCACTTAATAGACTTGGTCTCGAGACCTATGTCTATTTCTAGAATCATTCGGGAACTTTGTTTACCAGCCGTGTTGCAACCCTCGAACACAGCAGTAACCACAAGTTCTGCCAAACAATTAGCGGATACAATTTTTCATTATGTTATTAACACTCACGCCAACCCGACTGTTTATAGCTTTATACTGTCACGCGCGGCAGGAGTACCCGCAGGTGTAATTAAAGGCGTTACTGCCATTGCTACTTCTTATAAGGTGCACACTTTAAGGACTCCTCGATTGCTGAAGGCTTAGCACTTAGTGATTTGATAGTTAAAAGTCAGGTCATTGAAGCCGACAGAGCCCTTACCTTAGGAGTGGTGCCGAGGGTGCAGAGCGGCTAGCAGCAGCACAGGCGTGTCTTAAAGGATCTGTTACCTCCTAATATGATTTCACAACCGCCTAAGGGTGTCTGCTACAGCAATGGGGGTAAGAACAGTCAAAAAGCTTTAAAATAAACCTGAAAAGTGTCGTAGGGAATAATTGGATAGAAAATGACTATGGTAAGAAAAAGTGAAAGCAAACAAACGTAAATCAAAATGTAATTAAGAAAGCTTCAGACAATTAAGAAAACTGTCAAAGAAAAGCAGAACTCAACAAGCAATGTGTGTGTGTTTTTAGCACACTATAAGTGCCCTTGATTCTGAATGCAAGACAAAACAATTGTGCGGAACTGTGAAAGTTATGGAACAGGTAACTCAGTTACTTGCACTCAAGTGGGTGCGCCAAGGTCATGATGTTTGCTTCCCATTCCTCTCCTTTTTCTATTTAAACGTTGGTGTAATTGAAAGTCTTAAAGTTCTGAGCTCTTTATTTTTTAAAATACGAGAGTTTCAGCCTTGACAACTTTTAGGTCCTAATAGAAGGCCGCAGCTCTTATAAAATTCCTAACCTGGATAATGGGGTTGTTCGAGAGAAATTATGTTTACTTGGACTGGTTAGAAAAACGTCAGACATTGGTATTAACATTTTCCCTTCCCGTAAGGTCATATATGTTAGAAGCATATTTTGTTTATTCCTCTTGGTAACTGTGGAGCAATATTTTCACACAGTTCTTTGTTATTAATATCCACGGTGTCCGTTAGCCCTTCATCCCAAGCTTCTTTGTCTTCGACACGAAATGATTTTTTTGGAAAGTCGACCAACTAGAGCTGCTCTCAGTAATGTCGTTACTTTTTAGTCACACTGTGGCTGTATGGAGATGGAGGGATGCTGAAGTGCTCTTTAACACGTCGTTTGTGGCAGAGAATGGCCCCACACAGCGTGGGGAAAGCGCTTACATAGTTGGTGTCCCTTATCTGTACGATATACTTTGCGTTCATCGGTTGCGTTATAGATGTCAGTTACGCTCTTTCGATTCAGCTGCAAGTGTCGCTTACAAGACAGCCGTTTCGTACATTCTGTAGAGGGCATGTCGTTTGCCATGCCATTTTGGTTTAAAATATCTCCCAAAAGGCACCTACTGCACGTCAATAATATTCTGTTTATTGCCTTAAATTTAATGTACTTGGTATACATGCTAATAAAAGAAATGGTGTTAGTAAATTTCCATTAACAATAGTATACATTATTTATATTTTTACAAAATATTAATGTTTTACAAAGAACATTTGTGATTCAAGTACTCAATTTTATGCTTGTGTTGGTACTAATATATTTAACAGTTCTACGATATTCACTGGAACTCTACCGTTATCCTCAGCACTAATGGCTTACATTTTAAGGAACTGAACTGATTTAACAAAACCCCAGGACCTAGTTGTGGAAAGGTTTTTGTACCGCACACCATCGGAGAGCAAAACGTAATTTCTAACACAATGCTCTAAAATTTATTTACCGAGACTTCAATATACTAACATTAAGAAACGCACTCCTTTAGAAAGTATTTTCTTAATTCTAATACAATGACGAGAAAGAACTACCCCGGATATTATGAAATTGCGTCTTATTATGCCAAAAAAGAAAGAAAATGTTGACAAAATACACAATAAAGAACGTTTTGTGTAAATTTTATTTTACATAGTTTAATCTTTGTAATATTTAACAACAAATTAAACAATTTTACATATTTAGTATTATTGCAGACTTAGTATTAATATTTAGTATATTATTACATGAACCACATCATGCAGTAGAATTCACGTGTTTTACCATTATTGCATTTCTCAATGTTTCTCATTCAAAGCGAAATTATTGAAGTAAATTGTTGCCAATAATGCGTCGTTTCAAACATTTTTGCTTTCCAACTAATTTCCTTCTCTTGTTCTAAAAACACAACAGTCAGTTCTTAATCACGCCGTATTTTCATTACCGTGCAAACCGAAAACATGGATTTTTATTGACAGTGTTTCACAATAGAATGACATCGGTGACGAAAAATTATAGAATGTTAATGAACTGTACCTTAAAAGGGTGATCTTAGACAGGAAATTTCAGATAGGGAATCCAGGATCAAAGGTTTCAAACATATATTAGGGCTTAAAGTTTCAAAAAGGTATGCAATCCAATTTTGTTTTCCATTTGTCTAGCAACAGATTGAAATATGTGAATGGCTTATATTATGGAATATTTCTCTGTAGATCTCAGTAGTTCTTGCAGCACAGCCTCATTTTCCCACAAATCAGGTGTATGTCGGAAGTTGGGGAAAATTGATTTCTTCAACTTGCAATTTATTTGGTAAATTATTTTGTCCCATAAATTTTGATTATAAAACTGACAACTATTGCATGAAACAATTGACAAGCTATTCGCAACATTAGGGAAAAAAGTAGAATCGAGATTGTGTTTCTATCAACTAAATTCCAATTAGCAGCGGCTTGTAATCACGTGTTCAGGCTGATATTTCGCAGACTATTTTACAGAAGCGCATTTTAATAATTTCCAAAACCAAAAGCTAACAAACTTAAAAGAAACACATGTTACTATGGCAAAAATATTGCCGTTATAGTAACACAGGTTTCTGTCTAAAACAAATTAAGGTTCTATATGAAACATAAGAAGATTTATAAAATAAATTCTTTTAACAAATAAGATTTTATGTTCCTCTGAATTTTTCATAAAATTTTCCATCTACCCGCAAAACAAACTATACTTTATTTTTAAATACCGTGTGTACATAAGACATCTCAGCAATATAAAAGAATAATATAAATTTTATCACCTTTTTACCCTACCATTTTATTTTCAAAAGATGTTGAAGGCTTCAGTTCTCCAACTTCAATGCCCAAAAGAAAAATATTCAATAATGTACAAAGTTAATATCCCGTCTGATTTAAATTATGTCTCATGCATTATAAATGTAAAATTACTCGCTATCCGGGAATATCTAAACAATAACCACTTCATTTATTAGCTTAAAACTACGTTTATTTGTGAGTAGTCTGATATATGATCTATTGTGTTCAATAATATTTACAGCTTATGCTTTTAAATACTTCCTTTGAAATACCCCATTCTAATCCCTTCAAAATGTAAAATATATATTTCTACAACTTCTTGGAATATATTTTCTTTGTTGTGTTGGCTGTTTACTCAAAATTTGGTACCATTCATGCTACAGTGAGATTATTTGAGTTACGGGCCGGCAGAGCGCGGCTGCTTTCTATACAGTCGTCAAGACTGTATACTACATGTGCATGTAACAGCTTGTAGTTTTGTTGAGGGAGCTTTGTCAGCGAGTGGTTGTGCGTTCGTGTGTTAACGGTGCTTTCACTGTATGCTAATTGTTCACTAGTTGTCCCTACATAAATATAGTGTTGAAGAACGGGCTTTTATGTACCATACACTAGTCTTGCACAGGAGTGGCAAGGCGATTCAAAGAAAAATATCTTAGCAATCGTGTTCCAGGTACAGAAACTGTTAGCCAACTTGTTAAATGTCAAGAAAAACAGGATGACAAGAAACGTGTTCTTACAGACGAAAAGCTACATGAAATACAGTTATGCCCTACGCAGATTTCGAGGATGTATTGCCGATGAGATATACGATTTATATTTATCGCATTATTTTCCATAGTTCTTATAACACAATTTAGTGCTTATTATCACTTTAAAATATATTATCTATTTAAGTTTTCAGTAAAAATATAAATCTAAAATAAAAATACCAATTTTAAGCAACAGCGCTCAGGCGGTTTGTAGCCTCACTGTAGTTATTTTACATAGAAAGAGAGATTTTATTTATCAGAAACGAGTTTAAACACCTTCGTCAAATGCTTAGCGTTGCTGACTGCTGCCCTGGAGAACCGGGTTAGATTCCTAGTACCTATTTAGGACATTTTCTATGTTAGGCAGATCTGGAACGGGATCCACTCAGCCTCGTGAGGACAATTGGGAAGCTGCCTGATAGGGTGGGGGCATGCTAATCACATGCCCTCTGCAATACTGCCCTCTATCAATAAAGTCGTAAGACGGAGATAGAGGCAGCGAGAGTCGCTGCGGCAGGCCAAGACTCGCCTCGGGCTGTAGCGCCAAATTGGAAGTAGAAGAGTTTAAACGGGTTTTTTTTTTTTAATTTGTAGGAGTAACAGCATTTATGATAAACGCAGATACATTCTTTTTAAAAAAAAAGAAGTATAAATGAAGGCGAGAACAATTATTAAACTGCATGTATCGTCTATGAAAACAAAGGAATAATAAGCATTCCATAATCATCGACTTACTTGAGTTAGGCTTAAGGCTAGTTAGTTGCACTTAACACCTACAGATGTCAATAAGATAGTTAGAGCAACGCCTCAATGTCGTCTAATTTGAAACTAAGGAAATTCTTTAAATAGGTTTTCTTCTTTTGCATTTTTTGTATTTGAAATAGAGAAGTACTTTCTACTGCAGTTTAAGCGTTTGACAATGTACTAAGTGTTAATAGCGAACATGGTAAACAGTGTCGTATCGTGTATAAAAGTATTTACTAAGTATGTAAATGTAAATATTGCAATTGTAGTATCGGGTAATTAATAAAGACCTCTAATTTCAAAAGTGATACTCATTTTTTGTGACAAGAACAGGGTGTCACTGCAAAGCCTAAAGAGCACTTTGTTATGAAATTCCGCGATGCACCTTACACATAGAACGTTTTTGACTTCTGTCACTTCATTATGAATGTAAGGGTGCACAAGGGTTCTAGATTAATGCATAAAAATCAATGGTCGCCTTCCAGACCAATACCTCCCTGAATGCACACCTTACGTTGTACTTTCAGCAGAACCAATTAACTGGATTAATTACTAATCGTCGAACCATTCTGTCAAAATATTGTCACATTCATAGCTCGGTGTAAAAAGAGGATAATATTACGGCAATCGATGAATGTAAAGTTACATAAAGCGAATGGTCATAAAAGTTTACTTACTACATGTTAAGTCAGGACATTCAAAACTGACCCGATATAACTAGCAACACTTTCAATAAAGATTGGGTCAGAATTTTAAAAGTAATAAACTCGAGTGAGGTCTTAAGGAGTCTCCCCTCACTCATTCTTCCGACACGGTAAGGTCCAAGCCACGAGGTCCAGAGGCCCCGAGCTCTGTCGCACCAAGCTACGCCTGAGACACCCCCAACGGTAAGATGTCTGTATTGTTTTGTATTTAATCACTAGCGCCTCTACATTCTTTTGTGCTTAATTGCACGCCGCTAGCCATCATGGCAAAATTAGACAATGCTTTTTATACGAAACATTTTTATTAAACCATTTAACCCTTATCATCCGAGTTATTCCGCTCTCACGCTTCCAAACTTGAACGGGACGGTACAAGCACCCGTACAATCTCGACTGGCGTAACAGAAAGCGGGCGAAACCCTCTAGTGAGAGGGGGAAAAAAAAACCGTTCGAACCGAGGTCCTGTAAGAAATGCAACTGGAATGGGCAAAAGCATATTACTGGTGATGCAATTTTGTAAGTGATTAGAAAGACAGATACAAAAATTAATACATTGCTTGATATATTTATTTATTTTTTTTTTACTTTATTAAAATAACTTTTTTGCTGTTCATTAAACTTAATAGTAATTAATTTTCTATGGTTTTTAATTATTAATAGAAAAAAGAAACATTTTTTTTCAAAAGAGCGCATTTTTTAAAACGTTCCCGAAGAATAAATTAACCGCAATGTATTGCGAATCAACAGATCTCAGAAGACGTTTAAGAATTCGATACTTATCCATGGTCTGACATGTCATCCTCCCGTGACGATAATCCTACGATCTATGACAAATCAACTACCCTTCAGGGATTCTTTTCAATTAAATTGCAAAAAACGACAGCTGACATCTGTAATGGGAACTAAGGTCCATGTGACAACCAGTGAGAGCAATATAACAAGCGATTATCAGCAATCGATTTATTTCCATCGATATGTCTTCTCCACTTACTAAATCCGGCACCGCTGCAATTTCAAACGCACCTCCCACTGTTCAATTAAAAGTTTGCGGGTGCTGCTACCTGCAGGCAGATCCTAGAAGCTGCAGGAAAGTGGCAAATTATATCTGGAGAGGCAGCGAATACAATGGACGGGAAACTGGAGTGGTCCAATTTTACTCAACAGGGCTGCCTACATAGACACAACTCTCGCTGCAGGATCTGTATCCTATTATTGCTTGGCATTTCGCGTCGACAGAGAGAGAGGAACATAATTGTTTTAAATGAGTCTGGGCTCACAGCAGCTAAATGTCTCCCTACATTTTTTTTCCAGCTTAAGCGTTGCTAGTAAATATATTTAATTAACATTAACTACAAATGCAATATAATAAACAGATAACCATAATGCGCGTCTGTATATTTATTCATTACTTACATTTTAATTCATTATATAAATCTGTTACCAAAATGCCGAAGTTAATTACATTCCACTTTTAAACTCCACGTTTTCCTTAAATTAATTCTTAGAAGAAATCACTCACCCCCCCCCATATTAATATTTATTGACATGGTAAAAACTCGTTTGTTTTTAAAACAGTGCGAATGTTCTGTAAAGTAGATGAAAATTTTGTCGAAATGCCTTGCAAAATAAATCTTTTGTAGCCAAAGCCAATATCAAAAAGAATTCTCTACTGACATGGTGGTTATTAATGCCAACTCGTTCGCCAATCGAACATTGGAGTTTCATGTGCAGGAAGCAGAAGTTAAAAATGTGTCTTAGCACATCGAGTCGGTCCTGGTGGTGTAGTGGTAACCATACTTGCCTCCTAAACCCAAAATCGCGGATTCAAATCCGGCCACGAATTTTTTTGGGGCGCAAAAATCCTACGTATGGCTTCCTTCGGAAGAGAAGTAAAGCCGTGGGTCCCGTGTCGTACATTTACGGCACGAAAAAGAACATCAAGCCTGAACAAAGAGGCCTCTGAGCAAAATTTGCCGGCCGTTTCACGTCCTGAATTGAATGGGACGCTGATGACCTGAGATGTTAAAGAGCGTCCGTAAATAAAACAAATAAAAAAAATTAGCCTCGAAATTCGGTCATATTAAAACGGACACAATAATGGCGGCCTTATAAAAGGAGAAATCAAGTGCCACAAGTTTGACTCACCAACTGGTTCACAAGGACAGGCAACTGCAGAGCTAATCAGCATTGCACAGACAGTTACGTAATGCCTTAACCGTCGAACTTGATGCGGGAAATTCGATCATTCTATTCCCAACATCGCCACTTTAGTCGATAAATCAGTAGGTTGTGTCCGACTTTCATTCGCCCGATTACAGGAGCAAGGAAATGAAGGTTTAAAGAAACGATGTGGGAAGGCTTTAAAGTCTGGATATTTGCGAATTTCTTGTATGTGTTACTGTTTAGACGAAAGCGATAACTGTACATCCGAACTAGGTGAAGTAGGGCCAGGTTATTAAGGTTTACCGTCACAGCAGATGTTTAAAGTAATCGCCACATTGGCAGTGCAAACGTTGCCACTCAGCGTGGACTGTTGCTCCTGGTAGTCTACACGCAGGAACGCTGAATTGCGTGGGAAGCGGATGATTTGAAATGTTAAGAGCGTCCGTAAATGAATAAAGAAGTGTGGACTGGTGAATTCTCTTAAGCATCCCGGGTTCCTTTCGAACAGTATCACAGTCGTCAAGCAGGTGCCCCAAACCCTGCACGCCAGTAACCACTCAGCATACGCAATTCTTCATCTAAGTATAAGTCGAGATGATTTTCATTCTATGGATCCGCGTTCTTCCAGAGAACATACGGTCGGCTCAAATAGAGGCGTACAAGCTGGGGCTCCATTCTACATGAACCACGTGTATTGTTGTACATCAAATGAAGCGTTTAGGGTAAAAGAGAGTTTCCCTATTGCAAAAATGAAACATTTCCGAAGATATGTTTATAGGATGTTTCTTGATCCGTGACCTGGCAGCAACCATTCCCCGAAATTGGTCCCCATAATGTAACTGAATGTTACATTCAGCACAATGTAACTGAAAAAAGCCAAAAATTTAATTGTTACGTTACAAGCATATTATTATGTACGTTATCCTTATTTGTTTTGAAAAATTGTCAGAGATTGAGATGAACCTTCAGCTATAAGATTTTTTCCCCCTTTAATTCCGCCGCTTTCCAAATTGAATCTGTCCCAGCACGCTTCGTTACTACGCTTCAGGCAAAACAAGTTCTTCTGATTTGTTTCCCCTTAATCACTTAAGCCCAGTAACTTATTCCCTCAAGAAACAGCGTGTCACACTCCGTACACCGCTACTGAAAGATCTGCCATGTCAACTGAATTCTTGTCGTGAAACCTCTTAGGAACGTTTGTTTGAATTTGTACCCTTGCACATATCAGATGGCCTAACAAACTCTTTGTGATAAAAAGAAAATGGGTATAATTTTCTCTGCGGTCAAAGTTAATATGTAAATACTAATGGTTTCACAAAACAATTTAGTTCTGAACCTTTGATACTTTTAGATTTAAACGTGGTTATTCCACCTACATATGCGCATTTAAATTATTAAATTATCACGCGATGCTACATAAATGCCTTGAGGTAAAAATTATTAAAATTTAAGGGCTTATTCGTTGACTGGCCTGGTGGCAGGAACTACATCGCCAGATAAACCACCGCTCACAACCAGTGTGGGCGGTGCTCGAGTGGTAGTAGAACACTATACTCCGTTCATTCTTGTGTAAACATTAACCACGTGAAACACGCTTTATAATATTTTATATTCATACAAATCCTCGACATACTAACAGCTATTATTCATTTGTATCAGAATTAGAATTGTTGTTTAGTAAATAAAACAAAATGGCACACCAATGTGAAAGTTCAATTAAACACAAAAGAGGTAAGACTAAGTAATGATGAGAAAACAATAGTTATAAATGTGTTTAACATTCACAATAAAATATATTGAGCATGTTGTGACATTAGAACAAAATAAAATTTGGAAAGTGGACAACCTTTGTGTTCACATAAGGTGAACCGACATCTTCAAACCGAAGTGAGTGGCGGGCGAATGAGAATTATTAGCCAGCTTCCCTAAGGAGCCTCCTCAACTATTGGTGTAGCTCACACTATACAGTCATGTGCTCAATAGTATACTTTGTCCCGGTGTGCACAGAACTATTTTTTTTTTTTCCGAAAGGATACAATTTGTTTCGTTTGCATTAGGATCCACACTAAGAATGAAATAATAGTGTAATAAATTAGTCATTACTCTTATTAATGCAACATTATAGAAATTTAACTTTAGCTTAGGTAACTTTGTATTGAAACGTAAGAAATTCGCGTTTACTGAGGACTGCTAAGAGATGTTTATGGGAAGTTTCTAGGCGATGTTACCAAGATTTTCCTCTACTAGCACTATATGTCTTCTTCGCTTTTTATCTTGAGCACTAACCTTTTCGTGAAAACTAATGCCCAATTGCATTACCACTTGGAATTTGATCACCTAGAAATTCCTTTTCAAATCTCCTAACAGCGTGCAAGAACTTGGTATGAAATAATTAGATTTGGTATTTGCCATTCTTAGCAAACTTTACCCTAGGACTAGACACGTGTTGTTTCTTTCACAATTCAAACGAAACCGAGAGTCAAGACCAACGTAACAGTTTGGTAAACCTGCCCGCATTAACTGTGTAGCTCCAATGACCACCGCGTCAGTCATCAGAAAATTGGAAGACTTAAATTTAAAAAGCATTAAAAATTAAAAAGTTTGCATTAATTTCACTGGCACTTTGTTTTTAGGTGAATACATTTCTTTCAAATTTAATAGCTGTTTAAAGTGAATTACATACCACAGTTCGCCTGCAAATGCTGAATACTTTACGTAATAATTGTTAAGATTTAAATGTTAAATTAATAAAGAATGAAATAACTTTATTTTTAATTTTTTCCTACTTCCACCATTACAAAAGAGGATTGCACATAATGCATGACAAAGAACACAAGACGTACACGTCCACAGGTGTTGCTTTGTCTGCCAAAGTTGCAAATTCGAGCCTTGGACGGAATCCCGGCCACGTGGCATTTTCGTTATGAACGAGTGTGGCATTGCCGATTACGATCACCTTTCTGTCCCGATAAAGTTTACTTTGCAACTTATAAAATAATAAAAGTTGCAAAAGGTACTATCTTATTAATTGTAAGGATAAATTTAATTACTTTTAGGAAAGGAAATGCTAAAACTACCCCCCTCTTTTGTTCACACATTTCGATAACTCCGCAGACAACCTTCTGGCAGATGTTCCTCTGGGAAGTGAGGTTTGTTTTATAAACTTTCTCATATTAATTTAGTACAAAAGATAAAAATGTAACCGCAAATTTTAATAAACCTGTCCTGGTTTGGCACTCTTTATTTTATTACTATGGCAATGATAAGAGTTCTGTTGCGAGTGAAAAATAGATTTTTACAGAGGCATCAAAAATGTGTGTACAATGAAGGAAACCAGTTTCAACTTCTCCCTTTTTAACAGAATGAGATAGCAAGTGCTTGTTTCATAATTCTTGAGGAAACATAGCAGCGATCATAATACATAATTAGCTTAGCGTTGCGCTCGCTCATGACGTGGTCAGTAATCTACCCGCATGTTCTAAAGTAAATGCATTACAGTTCCACTTTGGTTACTGTGAAAAGCATGCAAACCATAACCTGGACAAGAAGAAGAAAATGTTAGTGACAAAATGTCGTCGACTGCATTTGGCAGAAAGTGTTAATAGCAAATATTAATATTGATTTACTTGTTATATAAATCAATTGATAGGGAAGACTTGGTTATGTATGCATTGCAGGTTCTCACCTCTTCGTTTAAGTTTCAACCATTTTATGTACGTATGTGGTGTTAGTTCCATGTTGTTTTTGTCGACAACATTATCTCGTATCATATGAAATAGTATAATTATATTTATTATAATAAACTTGAGTATGTATTAACTCTCACAAAAATTAGTTAAAGACACGACAATAAGCATCAGTCAGTCATTACACCAGCTGTTTAAAGTTGCAGCCATTTGCAGCAAGCTTCCCATTGTTGACTTGATGTTATCTTACGAGTAACTCGACTGATAATTGAGCATTAACAATGAGCTGCTTTGTGCTCCGGGTTTTATTTATATATTTATTTTTATTTCTTTCCATTCTGTACACCTTTAACGTGGTGTTATTTTTACGCTTTTTATGCGATTATTTCATATGTAATAAATATTGCAAATAAAATATATGAACAATAACAAATACAGCATTTCTTACAAATGAAAGTTCTGTTTACAGTCTATGTATTATTTCATACAAAAATTGATTAAAACAAACATAAGTGCGAACCTCCATAGCATACGCACCGAGTCCAAGCTCTTACACGTTACCAGTTAATCGAAATTAAAGAACTTATAATAATGTTTAGCGCTGAGCCATTATGCGCTATGCAGCGTTGCCAAATTATGAAATACAAATTGTTGGACGGTATTTTGTCTCTCATTGGTCCAAAAACTGCAGAAGGTGGTCCATGTTCGTGAATTATGGGACATTCTGTACCTTTAGCATTATTTTCTCCTCGTCTTCAAAGGTCACCTAAACCATTAATTTTACATGAAAACTTTATTATACTAATCCGTTCATTGTTATTTAATAGTTTTTCTCGATATTTCAAAGATTCTTCTAATATGTTATCCTCTATGATTTCAAAAGTCTGTACTAATATTTTAACTAGTTTTTTAAAAGGGCTCTTTACGCAATGAACCCTTTCCTCGCTACCATCTCATTTCCATTTGCAGTTGCACTTGGAAAGCTTGTACGTTGATTGAGATCTTTCTCCTGTCATGGAATATAAGAAATTGCTCTGACATATGCTCTCACTCTAGCGAGAACAGAAAATGTAGCTGTAGTGAGCAAACATCGCACGTTTAGTAAAACGTCACTCTTATTTACAGGCTTTTAGTGTATGAACAAGAATCATAAAAAAGGAATCATTATGCGATGAAATTTTATTTTGTTTTTTAATGATATTATTAGTGAGATTTATATTTTATATTTCAATGCAACGTGTACCTTTAAAATTGTTTTAAACTTTCGTTCTTAGTGTTGCTTAAAAAGTATAATTTTAAAATATGTAATAATTATTTCACAAACTATATATTGTTGGCAACGCCAACAACGTGCAGTATTTTTATCAGTAACTTCACTCAGTTGCGTTGTTTGTTGGAAGTCACGTAAACTGTCTGAGATTTTATCAGTAGTTCTGTTCTGTTAATCTGCCAAAATGTAAACTCAGTAGGGGGACTGTATCGGCAATAGATAGCGAACTTTCCTTGTCTCAGTATAGAGAGGAGGTGTGTCAGTAAAAAAGAGATTCAACATGAAAATATTCCATACAGATATTAAAAGCGTTAATAAAAATTGGCATTATTATTTGTTGTTTACTATTACCTAATTTGTTTCGTATAACAGTTCTTAATTTTACTCTTGTTTATATTTTATATAAACAGTACTTTTACAAACCGGAATGACTAATTAATTACGAGTGACAAATAAAATGTTTAAAGAAATCTCTCTAAAATTAGATTTTTACAATTTGGGTTTCAGACAATTTTATCGTTTATGAAATATTTATAGGGAATATACAGATAATGAATAGCTTCTTTATCATTATTTCTTAAGGTTAGATGTTTCTTTCAAGCAGTGATTCGTCCAACACTGTAATAAGTTTTCATTATTAAGATAGGGTATATTATTCGCATATAATAAAAATCATGCTTACTTATACATGTTATATTTGTTTCGCTAAGCACGATAAAATATAATGTATATTTTGCCCTATAATTTTGAGATGATTAGCTGCTTTCTCAGACTAGTTTGTTTCAATGTCTTAACATCCGATAGGTGGTGATTAAGCATGGAACTTTTAGACATTAAAAGCAATGGTTTGGGCGTCTAAATAAACCTCTAAACGGTAATAAATAGGCATTACACTCGTTTTGCTACTTTTACAAAAGCTTAATTATGACTTCAGTTATTAAATTTCAGACACACAATATGCACCTACACATACAACCCCTACTTTATTAATACTGTATATTTAAGTTAAAAAGTTTGTAGAAAAATTTAAAAGTGCAATATTTACACTAATACAATTAATACATTATCTAAAAATACATGAATTTGGTATCTGAAAAATAGAAATTAGAAAATGTTATAAGAATATTTTTATCATTAGAAAAATCACAATATCATTCCTCTACTGATATAATTTATAGATTGGTTCATTATTTTCTAGTAAAATTCAAAACTATCTCTTAGAAATTAACTTTAAAAGAGGACATGATTCGGTTTAAAAAATTACAAGTGTCTTTTTCAAATTTAACCAAAATATTGCGTCATTTATCTGTAAGTATAAATTTGAAATCAAAAAAAAAAAAAAAAATCCACATCTACAGATATCATAACACAGTTACATTCAGTTAAAATATTTACCGCTACTACAATAATGCAAGTCATCAGCTGGTGCGGTAGCAACACGCTTATTTATTTTCAGACAACTATCTACGTTTCAGAAGAGCGAGCAATGCATTGTAGCTTGTACACGTGGTGGATGTATATAATGTATGAGTCCACAATATATTTAATTAGTTACTCATTTTAACAAGCTAAATGAGAAAGAAAAAGCAATGGTTTGAAATTGAATGACATATTTATTGCCTAGCCTGAGTTCTTTTACTTTCAGCCGAACCACATTCAATCCTTCAATATACAAATTATAACAAAGTATTTATTATTTAACTTTACTGCAGTTGTAGTTTTATATTTTAAGCACGAAAGTAAGGAATACTAACATTAACATTGACATTTATATGTACTATAAAACTACAAATTTTATGCTTGTACTATAAATATTCCCATTTTCTTAATCATGTCTATTAAGGCAGAGTTCTTGAAGATCCGCTGGTTGTGGAGTATCCCTGACATGACGAATGCTGCATTAACAAGTGGCAATATAAATACTCTCATTGTATAGTTCAATGTTCGGGCACACAATTTCCGTGTGCTTCTACCTGGTTCAGTTCTCGCTAAGACCGTTTTTAACCGGGGCTTCTCCAGGTTTTCCACAAATGGCCAATGCTGGGGAGGTATCCTAAACTCAGGCCTGAAATAATTCTTCCCCCCCCCAATTCTTTTTGTACGTTTAATTTCATCTAATATATCATTCCCTATAATGATGAAAACGTGTATTTAAATTTTTAAATAATCTGCAATAATTAATATACATTGCAATGGATTATTAGTAAATGTTTAACATTTACTAACGAATGGTTTTCTGTAGGTGGGTAACACAGTACCTCAGTATTAACTTCTGAATTACTAATAAACGTTGCAAGTATTCCGCAAATGGAAGGCAAAAATAGCCCTGCTATCTTCCAGCGATTGGAGAACTGCCAACAACTTAAAACGAAGTGTATTATAAGCAAGCGATAAATGTGTGTTAAGCAACTACATAAACAAGCGAATCTATTTTAATTGCTTACGCTGAAAGAAACAAGCAAGGCCACGTTTTGTGACTGCTGTTTCCAACATCTCTCTGTTTTGCACAGAAATATGGCTGCTCCATTACACGCCTCGTCTGCCAGTCGGAGCGCGAAGAAATATTGAATTAAAATGCTCGATTGCTCTCGAAGAAATTAGAAAAGCCAGCTGTCGTCTGCAGAAAACAACCCATGTAGACAGGGCATAAATATCGAATTGGACACGCACAGGTTATAATAATAATAATATTAATAATAATAATAATAATAATAATAATAATAATAATAATAATAATAATAATAATAATAATAATAATAATAATAATGAGGATGATGATGATGATGGCTCTGCGCTGAAATCAGGCGCGTTTGCAGAAACATAAAGCATATTTACCTTCCAAACTCTGACACATTACTTACCACATATTCAACTATTGTATAACATTCTTGACTGGATTATTTAATCGCTCAATCAATATAGTGAGGTTAGGAATGATCAGGTTTTATTGAGTGTAAAACGTTGTTTTCAACGTTAGGATGTTTATGCAAAGCTCTGCTTTTAATAAGATTTAATTTATCCTAAAATACAATATTTTTGCAAAACACATTCAAAATAAACGATATTTGTATTACACATTACATGTGTCATCCATAACATATTATACAATGTGGACATCCATGTTTATGAACTACTGTTTGTCGTAAATGAAGTTTATGTGACATGGTAATTTTTCATCTTGATTTTAAGCATGGCCGCCATTCACCAAACTAATAAAAGTCAAAATTCGTAAAGTTCTGAAAACGTTGGTGTTTTTATTATTATTGTATGGTGAATGTTATTTCTTCTTCTTCTTTCGGAATATCAGTATAGAAAAATGTTTATACCGGAACGAGTGTTTATTGTCAATACCAGATGTATGCAGAAGTGCAACAAAAGTTTATTCGAAAATTTTGGATAGCATTGTGGACACTGTTGCCTTCCAACAAGACGAAGCACTTGCACAAATAGACTGAAGTTCACTTCGAACAGGCTTTGACGCCCCAAATCACGAAAGTAAGAGATTTTCAGGATGAAGCGATTTTAGGCTGCATTAGAACGCTGGACAAAATGCTTTGAAATTGATGACGGCCATGTTTAATTAAGGGAGCAAGGTACTCTACAATGACGAAGATCACATTTATTGATTTTAGCACTAAAGGGGTATTTGAAGTTTCTAGTTCAAGAAAGTGCATACTTTAATAGCCGCAATACAATTTTAAGTATTTTAATATCCTTTAAAATATGACTTGCTATAATAGCCACTTTCTTATACAATAGAATTATCGGAGTCAATTTTTGTTTGATTTTGAAGTTAGTTGTAAAAACACTATGATGTTTGTTTATTGTGTGGCTATGCAAGTAGTTGTGATTTCTACAGTTTTGTTAACACCAAACGTTTTCATTTTGTTCCTAACATGTCCAGAGAAAAGAGAGTGTTTAAGGAAACCAATATACCACTAAATGAAAAATATAACATTGACCAATCCCCATGTGGTAAACAGTGCTGAAAATGAAAGTGTGCGGAGTCACCTAAGAAAGTAACTTTGTTACAAAAAAACAAGTGATTTTTTAATTTATGGACGCTCTTTAACATCTCAGGTCATCCCATTCAATTCGTGACGTGAGAACGTCGATAAATTTTGCTCAGAGACCTCTTATTTCAGGTTTAAAGCTTTTACGTGCCGTAAATCCCATGTCTTTACTTTCCGGTACTAAAAAAGTAATCTACCCTGACCGAGTTTGAACCCGCGATCCAACATAATGGTGGAAATTGAGCCCCCACTCACGAGTCCGCACCTTAACGATACCGGCCACCCGTGAGGTATGATTCCTGTTATTTGATACCTGCATCGTTCAGCTTTACGAAAAGTAAGGTTCGGCTAGCCTAAGACAGGTTTGTTCATATAAACCTATCTCAAGGAACACTTATTTATTAGGTTTATTTTAGTACGCTCTTCAGCAATTGTCATTAGCGTCTCGTTCAACTCAGGGTGTTTGTTCAGAGCTCTCTTCTTCCAGGTTTGGGGTTACTTTACATGCCGTAAATCTACGACAGGAAATCAACGATTTTACTTACTTCTCGAATAGGGGATGGCCACATTCGAGGTTAACCTCTACATATCCATCTGTAGGAAACGTCGGTTGAGATGTTTTCTCGCATACGAAGCAATGATAGTCATTCCAGACTATCTGAAGTGATAGCCTGACATGAATAAATAAAAATATCCAGGCTTTATGATATTAGTTTGAAATGCATGGCGGTCATGCTCAACTAAGATTAACGTCTATATATAATTAACATTTCATTTATGACAACTTTTTGTCCATCCTGTATGTAGTAAATTATCATGTTCGTTACATTTGCTTCTAGTACTTTTAAAACCGTACTATTTTATCTCTCCTGTCCTTCTGCCAGGAACAGTTTATGTTTACTCTCTTATGTAAAAAATGTCAAAAAAAATTTCGGTTTGTTACCCTCTTTCTTATTCCATCTGTTAACTGGACAAATACTCTGACAAATATCCAAATTAAAATGTTTCTACAAAATAAAATCTTTGTAAGGTCGATTCTTATAGTACTAGCATAGACGTCTTGTTTCTTAAGAGTCTTGCGAGATGCAAGCAAACATTCACTCCCTTCACGCGTGCCTATTTACTTATCGCAATGTAATACCTTTGCTTGACTACCGGAAGTTTCCCTCTGGATGCTATACGAGCGAAGTTCACTTTTTAATGACATGAAGTTCTTTGAAACTGACGTTACAGATCGCATTGCTCGCAGAACGAGGTTCATCTCTTCCCTTGCGGAAATGATAACATCAATCAAAATCTGGAGATCTAGCAATAGTCTCTGCACTCACAGCTTTCTTTTTTTTTGGGGGGAGGGGGGGCTTTTTTCCTATAAAGTTCATTCTCATTACGGTTCAAACCAGAAAATGTATATATTGTTCTTTAAAACAATTACACATTTATGTATCATTAACTTACACATTCTGGAACTAAAGCGTTGCCCACGAAACACGGGCCCGATCATAGCAAACCAGCATCAAACTCATAAAGGCGATCATTTTAATGCTCAATTTAAATTCGTGCGTAGGTATTAAAAGAACATTTATTTAAAGGAATATGTGTAAACAATTACCATAACGGCCATAAATGATACGCTCGCCCATAACGAAAGTACTGCTGCCATGGCATCCCTATTAACTACCGGCAGTTCAAAGAAGGTTTCAACTGATAAACTCTTCCGGAGCTGTAGGTAAACTGTCACTTGACACTACTCTCATGGGTTTTCCTATTGTAAAACTCTATAAAGTTATTGGCTGAAACTAAAACAGTACTGGCGCGGTCTCTATCTCTATCTCTAGTAAAGTAGACCGCTTGCTAACGAGGAAAACGCGGCAACACCTGTGAAACACCGCGTTTCTTCGATTTTCATATAAGCCGTCAGTGACTACAAGTAATAAATTCCCTCTCTTAACGCCTCTGAGCCACAAGAGAGTCATTTAGGTTTCAGAAACACTCACAGCACTTGAATGATTAAACATCTCGTTTCCTGGAATGTCAACAGAAGTCTTTTACCAGATTAAGATTTGGGCTTTTGTCACCGTTGCACTTTTCAGGTTTTCTTTATATCTCTTATGAGATTGAAACCTATCAGTCTTTAGCAGCAATCTTACAAGTAGTTCTTCGATGACGTTACCTTACTTGACAATGTATTATTTTTTTATGCAAAAGCTTCCCGTGCTTTGAAAGCGGTATAAACACATACTAAAGTACGACATAGGTGATCGAAAGTTTTCTCATTTGTTTAAATGCAAGACTGTAACCCTGGAATTCTTGTGGGTTAATTAATCTTTTATATAGAAACTAAAACGTTTAGGTAATCATTATTTCGTGGATTCTCCTTCTCTATTAAATGCTTTTTTGTGGATTAAGTTCACGGATCAGCTCCAGATAACATGACATATGCATGCATGTTGACCTCATTACCAGTTACGTTTGTTTATATTCTCCTACCTTTCCTCGCACATTTCAAATGTTCTACATTGTTGAAACGTAGTATCGATTGTTGCGTAGATTCAAATTTAAAGTAGTACTTCGTTTGAAGATAAAATAATTCTAATATTCAAATCTTTGGTTGTTTTAGTCTAAAACTAAATGACTGTTTACAATAAAATAAAGATATATTAGATCATAATGCCGATGGAGTTTTTTACTCCCAAGCAAAATAGTTTATCGTCATATGTAAAGAGCATTTCTATCATTATTAGGTAGAAAGCAAAACATTTCCCCGATTGTTATGCAAAAATTCTACATGTGTGTATACTATTATCAGAATATCTCTTTTTCATTTCAGTAACAATACCAGCACATTCTAATTCTGTGATCTATCACGACAGGTTTGGCTTACTGTACTCTGTGTAAAGGAAATACAATGTAAACGAAAACGTCGCGTTGCGCAAGGCAGGAAAGTGCGGTGCAGTTAAATAATTATTTAAAAATACTACGGTTTGGAATTTAGATGTTTCCCGGATAAACTGCAAAAACTCGTACAGGTGAACTTTCCCTAAATTATAGACAAAATAATGTTTTGCCTAGCAGTCAGGTAAATAATTGTTTTGTTGCCTATCATCGTGCGAATTCTCTAAAAAGAGCCTCAAAATCCATTCCCATATTTGATATCTTGTTAACTATTTGACCTAGAATCATACAAAAACCCCTTTAACATTCTAATTTTATTTTCTAGAAGTCATTAGATATGGGTATGAGTTTTTGATGCAACTTTAATTGTTTGGAAACAACAGCACCTTTCGTTTTAGAGATACATCGGCAAGAAGTGTGTAGCTTATGCCAAAGTTGATAACTTCTGGAAGAATGTCATGTTCATAGAGGAGAGAAAATAACAAGTATAAATCAACAGAGACGGGTAATGTGTGTTTTTAGTATAAGAATTAAATGAGCATTTCATTGAGAGCGTTATCCCTTTATCTTTAAAGCGTGGGTGGCATGCACGTATTTAGATACGACCCAAAGCATATGGGAAGAGTTGGCTGTTTTATAACACACAAAATGGATGCAAACCACCACACTCGCTGATTGAGAATGAGTGACACATTAGAAAGTGTCCAAGCATTAGAAACAAAAATGTTGGTGGATAATTTTCCAGAATATTACAGAAAATAACAGGACTCATCAAATACTAAAGAAAGACTATAATTTCTGATTAATGACTGCAAAATATTTCACACAAATATTACTTGAGTTTGAAATTGATTTCCGTCAACATTTTTGTTTGTTTAAACGAAGGCGTTTGTTTTGCATATGGTGTATCAAATAAATATATTAACACGGCTAAACTTATCAATTCGATATTTTCTCTACTCAACAACAATAACTATAATAAGACGAACACTTTCCGAAGTTAAGCCTTTGGTTGTGATGTAGTTATTTTAAGGTATATCTTCTTGCTTTCCGCCTCCGCAGGATCGATCATTCAACTATGCTGCGCGTTACGCCTACTGGAGACCGCTCGATTCAACCTTTAGAGCCAGAGCTAACTTTGGTTTGGGACATAAAATTAACCGTCAGTTATGCTTAACTTGGAAAGTTATATAAACATTAATCCAAGATTATTTCTTAACCTCAAATTAAATCTAACACGAGATATTTCACAAGTAAAACACTTAGAGTTTAATAAACTTCATGTATAAATAAAATGGCGATTCCTGTATATTTTAATTTCATGTAGGTAAAGTTTCTCATACTTCATTTCCGCGTAATAACAACAGAAGCGCTACGTTCAATTGAGGTTATGTTAGGCTAATTACAAGCAGTATGTTGTACCGATTTCTGATTATTCCGACATCTCATCGTATGATCAATTTCACCGTGTTCCTCGTGTATTTCATGAGAAATAATCCGTTGCTGGAATTGAATGACAAACAATTCAAAAATACAATTTCGCTTAGCAAAAAAATGTCGAACTGGAACAGATGTTACGTCCCCGACTGCAATCACAAACTAAGTTAAGTCCTGTTTTGATTGTCGGTCCCGGTGGTGTAGTGGTACATACTTGCCTCCTAAATCCAAGATCGCGGGTTCAATCCCGGCCAGGATCGATGGATTTTTTTCGGGCGTAAAAATCCTAAGTATGGCTTCCTTCGAAAGGGAAGTAAAGTCGTGGGTCCCCTATCATACACTTACGGCACGAAAAAGAATCTCAAGCCTGAAAGAAGAGGCTTCTGAGCAAAATTTGTCGGCCGTTTCACATTCTGATTTCAATGGGACAGTGATAACCTGAGATGTTAAAGTGTCCGTAAAAATAAACAAATAAAAGGTTTTTAAAAAAGCTTTGAATTCGGTGTTCAGGATACCATTAACTTTAACGTTCTGTGCGACAGGGAATAGCAGGTACATTGTGGAGAAAGACCGGCCAACAGAACCATCCACAAAGTTACTAGAGCAATAACAGCTCTGAGAACTCGGTTCATTAAAATGCCAACCTAAGAGGGTGATGCCAGGCTTCTGTTAACATTCGCAACTTTCCCGGAGTTTTAGGTGTTATAGACTGCACACACATATCCATTATATCTCTTAAGTATGCAGAAGTCTTCCAAATATAATTATACCCTTTGGCAGTTTCCCCACATATACGTTCTTTATCCTTATTTGAGATCCAATCTTCTTTTTATTTTCAGTTACTCCCTTATATTTTAGCACCAGATCGGTAATAATATTCTTTTCATGTTTGCTACAATTTGCCGCTACTTATCCATGTTGAACACCATCTCGCTCTAAACACGAATTTCCCCATCATAGGTTTGACGGTTATTGTAAACTCAAGGTTATGTAGTCTGAGGTTATTTTTATGTAACAGAAATGATGACTAACCTCTGGTTTATTTTTAAATTACAATAAAAGTAATCTTTCATACAACTGGCCCAGTGTCTTAACAAATCTGTAGCCTTGGCATTGTCACAAGACCGTTTGAAATTCAAGCAAACAAAAACGTATAGTAAGTCTGTGTCCCGGTGAAGGTCGAAATCTAGTTACCTCAAACAAGTCAACCTGGCTGGATTCTCATGTTTCGTTCCTTTATTCAGAAATGTCAAGCATTCCCGAAACGTGTCTGTAAGTGAACTGTTGAACCTAAGAAGGCTGTTTAACACGTAAATGAAACAAAAGTATTATAAATAATTCCTCCACTAGAGAAGTGTATACATTTTACCTTATAATATTGGTTATTATTAATGACGGGAGTAAGTTTACTAAAATGTTTAGCAACAAACAATTGAATGCACGGTGTTTTATATGTCAACAACTTCAGATGTTTGTTTCAACAGTCACACAGCAAATAAAATTTTACGTATTCACTGAAAAAAATACTGTAAAATTAAGATAACGTAAAATAAAAATATATTCCTTCATAGAACGTGAAAGTGGAAAAAAGTAGAGGCCCTTTTTCGGAAGAGTGCGCGCCGTACTAGCTAATAACCGAGTATATTATCTCCTAATGATGTCTTTACTAACTCTTCTGTTATTTTAGGTATGTTTAAAACATTCTTTCCTCCGATATACCTACATACTTGCCCAGTAGACACGAGTTCGCGGATTCGATCCCGGACAGGGTCGATGGATTTTTTCCGAGCGTAAAAATCCTAAGTATGGCTTCCTTCGGAAGGGAAGTAAAGCGGTGGGTCCCGTGTCGTACAAAAAGAACCTCAAGACTGAAAGAAGAGGCCTCTGAGCAAAATTTGTCGGCCGTTTCAGGCCCTGAATTGAATGGGACGCTGATGACCTTAGATGTTAAAGAGCGTCCATAAATAAACCAAACCAACAACTTTGGTACACCAACGTGCATGTTTCAGCAAAGTTACATGCAATTCGTGTGTTAAATACAGTTGACCAGTCTCAGACTCTGCTTATAGAAAATTGTGCCGGAATGATAACTAATTATGTTTCAAACGGAAATGAAAACCCCAAGAAAAACTATCGTTAAATGTTTTAAACTTTTTCACAGTTAATCGGTTGGGTTTGAATTGGTGATCAGTTCTCAAATGATTGAAATCAATAAACTGTACTATTTTAAACAATTTCTCGCTTAACAAATGTTACAGAATTATTCAGTTATAACACATGTTCATCATTGTATTCAAAGGTAAAAATGAACGATTCATTCTAGACATGCCATTACGACATTTCATTACTAGTGTGCGTCACAGATCATTCGAGTTTAGCAGTAGTTCAGAAATGAAGCAACCGGCTTTTTATAAAATGCTTGTAGATTGTTCGACTAAGCCTTGGGATTTTAGAAAAGGCGGCATCTCCTGGCTATTGCTGATGCTCTTTTACTTAATATCTTCGTCCAACTATTAAGAGCGTTTAAACGTCTAACGAATTTCTAAATCGCAGATTTTGTAATATCAACATTTCTATTTTGTGTTTATGATAACAGTCTAGTTCTGTGATCTCAATATTTTAGAAATGCATTGCATTACGTGAGTGAAGAGTTTTCATGTCAAAAGACAAAACATGTGTACATAATTAAACCCAAAACATTCATCCACACTGAGCTGTCAAGAATTCTGTTAAGAGAATTTTTAAAAGATATGAATTTACCTAATAATATAATTCTGTTAGGTGGGCCGTACCTTGAACTGCGGGAGAGGGCACTCTTCTGGATAATTTTAATGAGGTAGTCAGTCTATACAAATCATTCCCCTTCTAGTATTCGGTGTATATTACACTGAAATCCGATTACAAATTTTAGGTTATCAACTACATAATAACACAATAGATTATATACCTAGCTTGCGACCTCAAATATTTTCGAAATGAAAAGATGTGAAAAACCTAGTTGCACAGAATGCACCCATGTCAGGGGCTCTCACTATGGGAGGGTACGCCCAATCCAAAAAAACAAAACAAAAGCCCGCTTTTAACTTAACATTTTTTTAAATGGAGTATGTGTTTTTTCTGGCAAACTGAAAACTAGGTGTCCAATTAATGATGGATAACAGAATTGGTTTAACTTTCCAAAACAAAACTACTAGTTGCCTATAGCTCAAAGAAACTTCGTGTTTGTAAATTATGTCCAGCAAAGAAAACGCATCACAAATAATTTATTGTGTCACTCCGATGTTCAAAGTGACCTCCTTTTGCATCAATACACTTTGGAGACGGTGAACGTTGCACAGATATTAGTGTGTATATATATAGATATTGCTGCATACTCTCGTGTCGCTGGGAGTAGTTGCTGATACAGAGAAAGCAGTCTAATAACATCTGCGGGGCGACGTTTGTAAACTTCTCTGGGAACATGGGCGAAGTGTGCGGGGCACCCATCATGCTGGAGCCCAATTGATAGATCTTTTCCAGTCCCGTGTCTTCCATGAGAAGAGGTAGATGCGTATCGCTGTCCGTTTAATGTTCCCACCTATAACCGGTTGCCCGTGATAACGCACCAAACATTATACACTCCTCTGGTGTTGATGAGAGCAACCTCGCGAAGCCGTGACCAGTCGGTTGTGTATTGGTAACCATATTAAACCGAATAGCGCGGGTTCGATCGCGGCCAGAAACAATGGATTTATTTCGGACATAAAAATCCTAAGTATGGCTTCCTTCGGAAGGGAAGTAAAGTCGTGGATCCCGTGTCGTACATTTACGGAACGATAAAGAACTTCAAGCTTGAAAGAAGAGACCTCTGAGCAGGCCGTTTCATGCCCTGATTTGAATGGGGCGCTGATACCTGAGATGTTAAGGAACGCCAGTAAATAAACCAAACCAAATCGAAGTCAGTGCGGATTTTACACGGGCCATTAGTGTATGCTGGTAAAATTCACATTATCATGATTTGAGAACAAAGCTTTATCCGTAACAGAGCATTACTTAGCAATGTCTTGCAACCGCTGCCAAAATCAACACGGAAAGTATGTAGTAGCTAAGAACAGAAACCGCAAAACCGGTTACAGTACTACTATTTTCCTGTTAGCAGTACAGCCCACCAGATCAGGAGACATTACTACACTGAGAAGACTGATAATGCATGCTTTTAGTACAGACAACCCACGTTCTGTGTACAGTACTACGCTGTTTGCATAACGTCAGAAACGGTGTATCCATGCCACACTTTATAAGTTTACCTATTTCAGAAGGTATGTGGTTTAGAAGAGTGAAGCCAATTCTGTTATCACTAATTTGATCTCTAATTTTCGGTTCCCTAGAAAAAAACATGCTTCTTCTTTTTAAAAATATGTAACTTTGAATTGAAAACAATACTTTTTAATTTCATACCCTTCCATTGTTGAGCCCCTTAGACGCGTACATTCCTGCGCAAGAACATTTTACATCTTGTTTCATTTGTAAAATATTTGAGGCCGCAAAGTGGGGTGAGACACCCGGTATATCGTGTGGCAGTAAACATATTTAATTTTTTTGAAAAGAGGATTCTCTTCCTTTCCTATACAGATTATTCTCGTAGCTTTCTTTGTACAAGAAACTCCTTTTCTCTACAAGAGTTACCCCAAAAAGTAATCCATATTCCATTACAAAATGCAAAGTACACCGTAAGCAAGGGCGTCCTTTGGTAACAGATCATTTAAAAATCTTATAGCAAAACAAAATGGAGTAAATTTGGGAACTTGTGTCTTGTAATCCTAAGAATTTTGCATGGCTGACTTATTTTATGTCTGATCTTGATAATTGGTTGAGAAATCTGATCTATATATTTGTTCTTTAACCTGAATTGAATAAAAGTTGTATATTTAGACAATTTTTGGCTTGAAACCATACGTTTACTTCATAAAAAGCGTTTGTAGCTCTATATTTGATAGAAGTTGAGGAAATCGAGAAACTCTTTTCTTTAGTTGTTCAATTCATTTGAACCAACCACGTGATTGTACGCCAAACTGGATATTACGCAAGTTTATTTAGAAAAAAACATTTTTTTTAACATTTTCATAGTCACCTAAAAGTTGCAACTATAATTAAACTAGCGTTCTCATGCTCGCTGAATTTAATTAGTTCTACAATTGACGATTTATTAAATGGAGTTCAGTGTGAGAGCTGCACAAAATATTTGAAGTAGACTGCAGCAAGATAAGGAAATATCAAATTCGATACGTTTAGGTTTATTTAAAGTACGGAGTATTTTATTTATTTGTTGTCACTTTGACTCCACTGGTCTGCTCGATAATTGTAGAATGGGCCTGAATACTTAGGTATAAGTCTGAATGAAATGAATTAATGATGGCGCAAATGAGCTCGAGTTCTTGGCGTCTTTAACGTTATCAGCATTCACCTTTTCATGGCAAGGAAAAACTCCGAAAATAACCTTTCCCAGACAACTTGGCCTGACCGGGATTCATTGTTTTAATACGTAAATGTTACTACTAGACGACAGAAACCGTCATCTATTTTTGTTTCATCAAAAGAAGGTGAACAGTCTGCCCTTACGTATTTATAATATATGTTCTTTGTTTACTATTTTGTTTTGTTTACACGCTACATAAAAAAGTTAATAATGAGTACCATGGATAGACAGGCACACATGAAACAGGTGTACCTTACCTAACCTAACCTAACCTGAACTAATGTCATTTTTGCACGAAACAAGAGAACACTCATAAGCGACATGCATAAGGGAAGTTCTGAATGGCGTACTCACAATGTTTGTTCTTCTCCGAGATTCCTGGAGGTATTAGCTGTAGAAGTAGGAACAGCAAGACGATGAGGCCCATGGGGGGCCCAGGACCCCGCCAGGACGACGCCAGCGACATGCTACTAGTTACCGCACCATCGCCATGTTGCTACACTAGTTCCCGACGTCGCCACCAAGCGTCACTACTTCACTCGCACAAGTCACAGCATTTCGAAGGTTGCTTAGCACTCCTAGAAGTTCCTACAACTCCTTTCCCTCGCCTAAGAACCCTCCCCTTGTTCGTCAAGCACGAGGAGAGCCCATCACGTTCAGCGGAGCGTCAGTCTGTTGTAGCCTAGCGCTCTCCATGGCAATTTGCGTATCCCTCCCTCCTCCTCAATTCACCAGTACGATCCAAGGCCACACACCAGACGGGTTACGCTATTTGCAGTAAACTTTCCACCATGGCTCTCTGTCATGAATCTCACTCACAAATAAAAACGGCGGCGTCATGGCCTCCCCAGTCCCAACCTATCGATCAAGCAAGTTCTACCTCCACCATCCAACTGCAAGGCGCTGCCATCTGCACCTATATACTCTCTCCGTTACTCTCTTTAGCCAACTTGACGCAAGCGCACTTGTTGGATTGTCCTCCCATTCCCCGCTGGTCAGAAGCTACCCCTAGAGCAGTGGTGGCTCGTTCACCCTCGAGGATGCAACGCGAGTTATTCGTGATCTCAGACTCGTTACAAAAACTAAACGAGTTTAAATATAGAGTTCAGAAATAATATTTTAATGAATATTAAGACCTTTGAGCGTAATTAGAATAGCATTTTACGTCATATACAGGCTTTAAAAATTAAAAGTTAACCAATTTCTTGGCATCCCCCTCAACTTTATTTCTAATATATTAACTTTAAGTATGCTACCGATAACTAAGAAAGATTATTTTACCTCGGATGGATAAGTATCGCTGCTGCAGTGAAGTACGTGTGGGTCAAGTTGCATGTGGTAATTTAAGGCATAAGAAAAAGTTTTTAATTGCACGCTATATTTAGATGTTGTAATAATAGGACTGTGTTACTCGTACACAGTCGATCCTGGTGGTGTACTTGCCTTCTAAACCCAAGATCGCGGGTTCAAACCCGGCCAGGATCGATGGATTTTTTCGGGGCGTAAAAATCCTAAGTATGGCTTCCTTCGGAAGGGAAGTAAAGCTGTGGGTGCCGTGTCGTACATTTACGGCACGAAAAAGAACCTCAAGCCATTTGTCTGCCTTTTCACGCCCTCATTTGAATGGGACGCGGATGACCTGAGATGTTAAAGAGCGTCCGTAAATAAATAAAATCAACAATTGCTCGTACAGTAAGTGCAAACACTCCCCATATAAACTTGACACGAAGCGTTAATCATCTTTTACAACTTTATCGGTGCAAGATGCTTTGTTTTTCCCGTTTTTTGGAATACGCTCTTTAGAAACTTGCACCAAATAAAATGTTTTAAAAAAATAACTCGTTATTTCAAAGGAATGCTTAAGACAGCTATACCAACGTAAAAACCAATTGCTTGTCACCTATAGTCAAGTTCTAGAAATTTTAAAAGCACCTTCTTATGTTTATAATATCCCCATAACTATTAATTTAAGTTACAAGGCATTGCCCGATTTATGCACTTTCTCTCACATCTCTAAGACATCAGAATTTCGTAATCGCCATACTTTGAGGTAAAGAGACTAGAAATCCGTACTCAACTATAACTCTTTTTCTCAGGGTCTACGACATTAATTATTTGAAACGCTGAAATGAGGGCACGGCTGCTCAGTGATAGAGCATAGACTCATTAAGCTAAATTCTTACTTATAAGAAATAATAACATCTCAAATTTCAGCCAATAATGCCAACGTTTTGAAATCATTAAACTGTATAGAAACATGTGCGTAGCTTCTATCCAGATAAAGACAGTTGACCGCCGAGAGCGGGGGAGCTTAGGGAGTAACACTTGGGACTCCCGGATTCAAAAACATAGTTCAATGCTGGTAGTTCTTTCCTTTCCAAGAATTATATTTTATTTCATGTTATC
The DNA here is from genome assembly GCA_030762175.1 of Metallyticus violacea. Taxonomy (NCBI): domain Eukaryota; kingdom Metazoa; phylum Arthropoda; class Insecta; order Mantodea; family Metallyticidae; genus Metallyticus; species Metallyticus violacea. Next base: position 108,573,551 of record CM060830.1, on the reverse strand, counting down.
TTACTGTGTTGAAATTTGGTGACGCGGGCTGGTCTGGACTTTAGAAAAGCTGCTTTTATTGAAGCGGCCTTTATGAAGGGCTCCAACTCTTTGAAAGGGGGGTCTCAGTCGTCGGGTTGTTCTACCTGGAAACATTATTATATGTCCGTGCCTTAAACCTAATTACCCGCTGTCTGCCGCGCCTCAACCATATTTTATGTACTATACAATTACTATCAATGCAGTGTACATAATTTTAAACAATGTCTTTTGTAATGCAAACCTTGATCACATGCTCTATGCTCGTAGTACTTTTATAAGTGAACACAAATGTCCTGTTATTTCCTCCGGGGAAAGTGCCAGCCCCTGAGCACGGCTAAGTGCAGAAATACCTACGCCGTACCCACCAATCCAATCCAAGATAGCCGATAATTTGATTTCTAATGCGTACACCTACAAAACTTTTGTATGTCTCTCCTCTAAGAGCAAAACAACTCCTTAGCGAGTTGAAACCAAAATCTGTACCTTGAGTTAGACATAAAGCTGACGGTTTTATAGCATGGAGTGAAGAAATCGCCTTAAAAAAAGTTTACAGCAATGATGACTTTTGGCAAGTCAATTTTTTTTATTTGCCTTATTTACGGACGCTCTTTAACATCTCAGGTCATCAGCGTCCCATTCTATTCAGGGCGTGAAACGGCCGACAAATTTTGCTCAGAGGCCTCTCTTTCAGGCTTGATGTTCTTTTTCATGCCGTAATGTACGATACGGGACCCACGGCTTTACTTCCCTTTCGAAGGAAGCCATACTTAGGACTTTTACACCCGAAAAAATTCATCGGTCCTGGCCTGGATCGAACCCGCGATCTGGGCTTAGGAGGCAAGTAGGGTAACCACTACACCACCAGGACCGCAGGGGGAATGTTTTAGATCCCCACCAAAGATACTGGGAAATTTTACAGTCTTCTTTTTATTTCTCTTATATCTTTTTATATATTAAAAAGAGATTACATCTAACACACGCATAATAAATTAATGTTATTTTTGCATAATTCACGCTTATTTTAACTCTTTAGAGCACAATGTCTGACTCTAATAAAATTTGCAGACAGTTTCACTCGGTGATAACCAGAGCCTGGAAGTTATGTAAAATGCCTTTTCTATCATGGTGGAGATATTTAAGAGTCAAATGGAAATGAACATGTTTCCGTACATTTGGGGTCGGTAGAGCCAGTTTTTTTTTCTTTTTTTTTTTCTTTTCTTTTTTCTTTCCTTTTTTTCTTTCTTTTTTCTTTTCTTTTTTTTTCTTTCTTTCTTTTTTTTTTTTTTTTTTTGCTATTTTGGCTTGTGTTGCCCATTTTAAGGTTTAAAACCCCTTTTTTGCCTGTTTTGTATCGATATGGATTTTTCTGCAATTGTTTGCGCATTTTAAAAAGCAATATACCTAAGTAAAAAAGGTTATACAATTAAATGACACGTTTACCTCACAAAAATATAAAATGATATTCTTTTTATACATTTAATTCTTCTCAAGCGCTCAAAAACTCTCTCTTCGCTTAAGTTCTTTAAATAGCACAACCTTCATTAGTAAAAGAAACACACAGTAACCTCGGGCATACGAATACCAGGAAATAGAATGAGGGAAGTACTTTAATTTTGAATAGTATTGATGAATGGAATGTATCGATCTGCGCGAGACAATTCTAGGAAATCTGTGGTGAGGGTAACTTCTCAGCTGCAGGCGAGAAAGATGAGAGCAGTACAGCTGGGCAATAAACCGTCTCTATAATGTGTTCAGTACAGAAGTAAGAGAGATACTAACTGATTCCCTTATAAAGGCGTAAATAGAAAATAAACTGGACCAGAAACCACTGCACATCTTTTGCTCATTCGCCAGGACTATTCAAAACTACATCAGTTTATCTTCATCAAGATTTCTACGAGTTCTGAAAGGTAAATGTTCTGTTGTAAACTGGTATGAGTTCTTCCGAAATAGCTTGTTTTAAATATGCTGCAATCGTTTCAGTGGAAGTAGAGCGTTCTTTTTCCATGATAAAAAAAGTTTCCTCTCTGACAAGTGGCTGATTATGAAAATTTATACCTTGAAAAGGCATCTTATTGTTGCTTGAAACCAAGAAAAGTAAGCTTAAGTACTTTTATTAAGGAACTGGGAAAATACACAGGTAAGGTAAGACAAAAATGGTTATGGGTGTCAAATACTTAGGAAAGGTGCTTGAGAAATTGTATGGAATTGTCAGATAGTGAAAGGAGGATGAAATGAGTATGGGAGGGTATGGAACTAGTTATCTAGCATCAGTTAAACAGGATTCTTATACACCAATAACCAGGGTGTTAGTCTGTATAAGGTCATAAGGAATAAGTAACTCTCAAGGAGATAAATTTGGCTGAATGAGTTTAATTAAAAAAGAAGGAAGGTTTAGTATTATACAAAATATAACTTAATATTGTATTGAATGTATAAAATAATTTTTAATGTTGTTTTGTTTTTGGTTGAATTGGAGACCGGTCCCCTGGATATTCCAGCACGTAGCCGCTAATGAACCGGGGACTGGGAGACTGAGCCAATGAAATTGGAATAAATTTTGATTGGAGTTGGTGCCTTCTGGAAATGCCGAAGGCACTGTTCCTAATTGTTGTATTTAAAAGGGAGATTTTTTATTTGTGTTTATATTGTTAAAAAATCTGATGTTGATGCATGAGAAATAAATACTGCTACTACCACTACTAGGACTACTACTTTAATTATGTGTTGAAGAAATTATTAAGTATCTTAAACGACTATTTTCATTAATAATGAGAGATACTTGCTCTATATTTTCACTTTTAATAAACGCCTATTTTAATATATTACTACCTATTTTCAGTATTTTAAGTGTTTTTTGCCTATTTTAACCAAAATAAATGCCTGAACTCCCGGGCTCTGATGATAACGAAGGAATAAACTACAAACGAATTTCATAAGTCAATTGTTTCCACAAAATTCCACTTGCAGAGTAGAGTGCTTTGTGTCTGTCTATATAAAAATAATTACGTTGTTAATAATGGAAATGAAAATTAGACATTTTATGAAGTATTTTTTAAACGGGAATTCATAAGATAACCTAAAATATATAACACCATTAATTGCTGCGCTAAAATATATTTGAGAATGAATATGACAAATAAAATTGATAATATTGTATTAAAACCAGAATGGTAGCGAAATAGATAAATGTGTTTTAATTTAGCTAGCTGAGTTGAGGCCATAAGACCTTCAATTTCACTCAGCCTTTCCTAATTAGTACAATGAAGGATGCAAGACAAACACAGAGTGATTTGTATAGAACACATTGTTCTTTCCTTGTCCATTTATTTATTTCAAAACTAATGACGTTAGCCACAACTCATTACATATGAAATTGTAGAATACTTTGGGAATTTATTAACCTCTATACAAAACGTTGAAAATGTTCTCCCTCCTACAAAAGGCCTAACATAACACGACGCTCACTGTATAAAGTCCTTCTTGACTATGCGCACTCACGCCATTGTCCTGTCCTTCATGAAGCACCAGTAAAAGTCGGGGTATGGTGTCCTCACAGAGAATAGGAGGAACTTTTTTTTAACCAGACTTTGGACACTGTAGAGTCCCGCAGGATTTTCAATGAGTTTGTTGAGCAAATCGGCGATGTAGGGCTGAGTTACGCAGATTTTCAACAAGATGGCACTATGAAAGTTTCTTTGACGACCGTATAATCTCCAAGAACCTGTGCCCACCGAGATCTCCTGATTTGACAAACCGGACTTCTTCCTGTGGGATTACTTAAAATACAAAGTTTACACCACACGCCTCCAGACACTGTACAACATTACACAGGAGATTAATGATATTGACTCCAACGAGCGGCCAGTAACATGGAACACGTGTTGTGTTATGACTTATGTAGAAGTGAGAGCATTTTCAACGTTTTCTAAAGGGATTAATAATCGCACAGCACACTTCACATTTTAGGTCAAATAAGTTGTGGATAACACCATTCATTTTGAAATAAAGAAATGTGTTAGTTCTATATAAATCACTCTGTATTTAAATTGTCATCTACACTGTTAGGTTAATGTCACACATCTTGAATCAACATTAACAACTGACTCACATGATGTGAAATTACTTATTAACCCATCCGTGAATGATAATGAAAATCAATATTCACTTAGAAGCTAGTATTTGTGATTAAATTTATATAATTTAAGTGTGCATGAAACTTGTTTAAGCCTATATAGAAAAACCAAAGTTATATTTGTAAGTTAAATTAAATAGTACATAAATGTAAGAAAAATAATAAAGAAAGTAACAAAACATTAACAAGTCTACATCTAAGGAATCAAAAAGAGAAGGAAGAACATAGCACATGGTATTTTCATTAAATACTTATCAACATTTAAATGGAAATCGATATATTAAGTAAGAATTGTTAAGCTTAGTTTAAAATAATGACATTGTCCGACAACCCCATTCAAAAGTTAAAAGATGATTCGGTTAAAACACGTACACCAAGGTCAAGATGGGGCAGGAGTTGAACCAGTCAATGTTGGCTTCGAAACAAAACTAACCCAATCCTTGAAATAGCAGAAGAAAATTATTGAAATGAAACACATCGTTTAAAGGTTTTATATCTTTCCGGCATGAACCTTCTTCAAAATCATATCCGTAAGATTTCCCTAAAAATGTTCTTTTGTCCTGTGCTTGGCTAAGAAACCCTCAGCAGTACAACGGGGCTTGTAAACATACTGCACTCAACAGGAGGTGGATCAATAGGAAAGAGCCACTTTCATTGCTTTACATACTTCATCCTCCTCCCTCCCAATTATATATAGTTCTCAGACCGACGTCTATTCATTACGCTTTGTATTGAATATGTCACTTGAAAAATTCGCTTACATATAATGTCGTGTAAATATTTACCATTGGAACTATATACAACTTATAATGTGCATCTTCGAAGCTTTCCTTTGGAGAACATAAAGAAATTCAATGACTATCATTCAGAACAGCTGAGTTGTATGCAAAACCCCATACAGAGCATTCAGTTGAATTTAGAGGACTTTATAATAGTAGACCACACTCTAACTATTTAATACGTGCCTTAAAAACTTCTATGGTTAATGCTAAAGTGCCCCATCTTGCTGAAATATAACATTCACGTTATTTTATTGCTAAAATGGCAGCATTGGATTTAGTTCAATATATCTAACGTAAATCCATAATGTACTGCGGCTTCCGCAGTGCACAAAGGTTACATAACACACTCCATCTCTCTCAAGATCACAGGAAATATATGGCTTTTCTTTCACCACACATTTAACTGTTTTCACTCTTTAACTAACATGAAAAATCGATTTGTTTAAAAAGAAGCCTACCCTTATCATGCTTGCAAATTCCAAACGTCGTTTGCAGGTGATCATCACATAATGTCTAATAAAAAAGTGTTATATATTTTTGTTAACAGGGAGAACAGTTTTAAACTTTACTTTGACTTACTTGCGCCAGAAACAGGGACAGCTGCTTCGCTTTGAACAAACCGTTTACTTCAAATGACGGTTAAGTAGAGAATCTACATGTGCCTGTAGATATTACTGGAAACTGTCTTTGGGACACTAGTCAGACCTACGATGACCTAAGGGGATGGGAGCAAACATTGAAAACTGTTTGGAGGTTGGGGAGCGGATATTCGGGGTCTACAATGAGATCATAGTATGTAAATTCAGAGTATTGGCTGCAAACTATTCATGGGAACCAAACTTTAATTAGGGCATGAACAGCTATTGGGATGCAATATGACATGGGCATCCAAATTAAGAAAGGGGTTGAAAACGATAGAGGATGACGGGACAGAACGAGTGTATAGAGGAAGATTAAGAACTGCTTGAGGGATATGAATAGACCAGAGAGACCACAGACAGATATGGAGAAGATTTCACTAGCAATACAATCGGGTAAATATCTGGATGGAGCAGTATATAAACACAGAGGCGAAATTCAATAGCCAGGATTCGCATGGCTTAGACTACGAGCATGGTGGATGATTAAGATCACCGACGATGAAAATGGTTAAGTATTTGTCTCATTTATGAGGAGGAGAAATAGTGACTGTTGTATAAGTACAGAAGTACCGTAGGATGAACTTGTTGGGCCTGCAAGAATAAGCAAGTTTCTGATGAACGTGAGACAGCTCAGCTGTTGGAAAATTGAATGAATCCAGCTGTGTGATATTACTATGTTTGTTTTTATTTTGTATATTAGTTTTTTCTTACTGTTAATTTTATATTTTATTATGGAATATCAAATAACCAATTTAATATTCACAGACCCAATGTATTACGAAAGCACGTATCCATTGGATGCTTGCGCCTGTTGAAATGTTATTGCCACTGATATAAACACCACCACCACTGTCACTATTACCACCACCACTGGCAGTATTACCATCACCACTACCATTATTACCACTACTAATTTATTACATTATTACACTCATTGTCACACAAGTGACGAAGTATATGCATTTTCGTAACATTTTTCTATTTGTATTTCATATTTTACGCTGATTTTCGCTGCACAGTTTAAAACACTCGTGTCTTAGGACAACTTCAAAAGCAAGCTAAGTCCCATTGTTAACCTATTTTTACATCAATGTTGCAATTTGTCCAAATCAAACTAATCGATCTCTTTGACATTGAAGAGTATTTTGAATAAAATTACTCGTAAATAATTTATAAAAGTATTAAACCTTATTATTGTTAGTGAAAATAGTTTCCCTAATCAGAAACATTGTGGCCGGCGCATGTTCACGACGACGTACAGCTTGGCAGCCTATGCCGGTCTTGTTATTACATTCTGAAAGCTCCTCTGCCGCCCCCATCCCATTCTCTCCAGAGAGCCATTACCAGCACAAAGTGGGCCTAATCTCCAGAGAGTTGCATCGTTGTTAATCTCAACTCAGTTCCACATGTTGTCCACGACAAGATTGCTCATCTGTAGTAACTTGCTGACAGTTTTTCAATCCTGTAATGCAACAAAGTAAATTGTAGCCCCCCCCCCCCCAGGCGAAGAAAGCATCAAGTCCAGCACTACAGTTGGTTCCAGTCTTTAGAGAAGTAATGAATGATATTCTGAAGTGTGTGTACTCAATATGAACTTATAAATTACATTTCGGCAGAATGAAAATGCCCCATCCAGCCTGAACATCTGGTGGTCAGTGTGGGCTGAGGTAAGACTGAAGTTTCACTCGCAGACGAACAGTTTGTGGTAGGTATCACAATTCTTTGTTTAAAGTTCAAATCTGCAATCTCCCGTTTGGATCTTGTTCGCAGCGATGACGTTTCTCTTCCTTATTAATACTAATAAAGTCTGTTAACAGCCTACGATGAAGTGTTTGCCTTCTTTGATCACTTTGTCTGGCATGTGCTATTTTACCAAAAAGATTATTGCAACAAACAAAGCCAAATGTACGAGAGCGACATGAAAAGTTCTCAGTCCCGACTATAGGTGGCCAAACCATGCTATGATAATTGTTTTTTACATTATCATTCATTTGAAATATTGAATAATTGTTTCACTTGTGGTTTTCTAAAGTAAAGACTGGGTCTACTTCATAAAATGAAAAAAACCGAGTACCTTGTAGCAATAAAATTCTTGTAAAAGATATTTTTAACCCCAAAGGAAATTCATACCGTATTTAAAAAGGTTTATGGAATCTCTTCTTCATTTTCAACGATTAGAAAACGAAATATTCAATTTAAGCATGGCTATACCAGTTTTGTAACTTGAAAAACGTTCAAAAATGCAACTAATGCATTGTATTAGATGAACGAAAGATATTTAGGTTACATTTTACATGAAGAATTACTTATGTGCTGCACTTCCTAGCAGGAACGTGAACACCAAAAACAAGACAGCAGACTAAGTCAGGACATCAGTCCTTTGGGATGCTAAAGGAAATTTACTAATTAATCATTTTGTCCATACGACTCCAGTGTTTGAAACCCCCCCCCCAAGATCAACATGTTCCCTTTGCAGAAGAAGAAACAATTATATTCATTGATACAATAACTCTAAACAGCGTTGTCGATGTCCCCTCCATCCGACTCAATGCAATCAAATCAAAAGGAGTTTGCAGCTAAAGACGAGTATTGGCAGACCTTAGGGAGGTAATAGTGGCATTGGAACATCGCCGGAACTAATGCATTGGCCTTAAAGGAAATTCTGTTAAAAATAACTCAAGTTAAAACTTGTTCCTTCATTTTCACACCATCCCCACAAATTATAAAAACACAAACTTCTCATGTTGTGTATTAAATTTACCAAAGCTGTAAATATCTAGCAATTCATGCATTTATTGTAGTGTCGTTACTTTACACCGGGCATGGTTAGCTAGAACAGATTTGCCTTTCTACTACCTGTCGGGGTGGCACATGAGGTAGCGCTTGTTATTACATCCTTTGTGTCGGCCATCCTGTTTGATGCGGTGGATTTTTCTTATCCATAAATTTTTCCGCTTTCCCATTTCACTTCATTACATTCTGTTTTCCTATTGCATGATTAAAATGTCGGGCGAGGTGGGCTGGTGCGTTTCTGCCGTGACATCTGGCGAGGAAGTTATCCCTTGGAGGGTGCGTTAGGGGTATTCATTAAGTAGGCTACAAACTGATTCGACGAACTACATGTTTAAATGAGACATCTGACACAAGATGGCAGTATTAGTCCGGTGGCAAGTATTGACATTCGACATTCCAGGCCTAAGACGATTAAGAATGCGATGTACTGTCACAGATGATGAGTGTTCAGCATTACCATCCCGAGACAATGCAGTGAAAACAACCTGCGTCACGAGTGATACCACCCGGCGGGAAAGTGATGCTCACAGTTCCAGGCTCAAGGACAAATCGTAAATGTAGACTTCTATTGTAACATCATCAGAAGACAAGCGACCAGGGCTGCTCAGACTTCCAAGTGGGAACGTCCCAAGCGACTGTCATTTGTTAAACACCATCTTTCGGGCGAATATTTTACCAACGATGAAGTCACCGACAGCAACCCAAAATGTTTATGCTGCTGGATTTCAGGGACTTGTGAAAGTGCCTCAATTTACAAGGAGATTGTGTTGTGTTATTTGTTTAAGTTGTATATCAATTTGTAACTTAAAGGTTTACCCTCATATCTGGAAACAGTTCTAGGGACCCCGTGCACATTCGTATCCGATGGTCACTGTGTCTCCCATATGTCATACCTTCCTCCCAGAGGTCCTCTAGGCATAGACAGTCAGCTCTTAAGCACGGCTGAAGTACCAGAAATTCCTAATTTGTCCCTAACAATACATTCCAGCCGACCACCTCTGGAATTCTTGCATTAGCATTACCACAGTGTGGCTCGCTTTAGCAAAAGGAATCCTTTCCTGAGGAGGATGCTGAACGAGTTCCTGTTTCCGCGGTTGTACTTTCCCTTCGTATGTTTTAGAACAAGAAGACCAATATCTAACGTCTTATCTTTTTAACATGTTCACTGTCACAAACTGAACTAATGAGTGACAATATCCGGTGTAGTGTTCCATTTCATCGCGTAATAAAACGTAAGCAACTTTAACATTGAAATTGTAGGCAACGCATATAACCATAGAAAACAAAATGAACATCATCTCAATGCGTTACCATGGAAACTCTCCTTACACACATTCCAAGTGAATCCTCTGCAGCGACCCCTCTATCTCAGCCGAAGAAACTGCCGCAAAGCACTAGTCACATAAAGAAAAACTCGTCTAATAAGAAAAAAACAATGAGTCAACTCGCACAATACAGCACCTGTTAAAATATCACCATCTTACCTTCCTCTGAACTCAATTCAACAGGAACACCAGACATTTTGAAAATAGCTTATACATACACAGATGACATTAAGAGCCTTGCTGAGACTTTTCTTCAGACAAAGGAATTCAAAATAGAAATACTAGGATAGCGAAAGCCTTACTTACTAAACTCATAGCAAATCACACTCAAGTCCTGCTTCAACGAAATCTAAAAGAACTTAACTCCCAGTAATCAATATGTAAATGCCGCCATCAAATAATCTGTTTGCAGGAAAGCAATTTCAAAAATAATTCTGCAGTAGCGTAAGACAAGATCCGTACAACTATCTCCCTTCCATGTGGGTTGATTTTGTTTTATTTACCGACGCTCTTTAACAACTCAGGTCATCAGCGTCCCATTCAAGTCAGAGCGTGAAACGGCCGACAAATTTTGCTCAAGAGGCCTCTTCTTTCAGACTTGAGGTTCTTTATCGTGCGACACGGGACCCACGGTTTTACTTCCCTTCCTAAGAAAGGCATCGACTCTGGCTGGGATTGAACCCGCGATCTTGGGCCTACGAGGCAAGTATGTTTATTATGACAGAACCGATGTTCCAGATGGGTTGGCTACACTATAAGCAAAGAAGTAACCAATTAAAGTTGAACCGAACGGATCGGAATGAACACACTCGCACTACCGAGTCATCTCTGTATGACGCCCACAGCATCAACTTCAGAGAACACAACACAATCTGCCAGACCTCACCTCTTTAAATGTATATAATGTAACACATGATGAAATTCATGTAATAATATTACATTAATGATAACTATCTGCCATATAATATTGTTAATTCTATAAATAACATATTGTCGCGATGTGACTATCGTTGAGAGTTAAAGCGACATAAAAAATTAAGTAGATACAAAAGTATAGTTATTAATAACAAATGACATACAAAAACTAACCTAAATTGTGTTCTTCCATGTATGTAAACATCAAGGGGAAACTCTTGCATAATTTGATTGCCTTCTGGGAATGTTTCATTTAATCAGAGGAACGTTTCTGGCATAATCAATAAACTCAATCAGCAAAAGTTATGCGCCATTCTTGCACCCAGGCGAGATCCATATCGCAGTATAGCTGATAAGCTGATTAATGAAGAAGCAATAATAAGCTCTCTTAGCCTTGTGTCCGCCGTGGCTCATCGAGTAAATGCGTTGGTCCCACTTATTCGAGACCACTGCAGACATTGTGTTTTGACCCACCCGCTCCCGCCATTTTTTTATTTCGCACCCACAAATCTCATATGTTAGCTCTTTGTCGGTAGTTTAACTGGAACGCGATCCGCCACTGCCTGGTCGAATGCGCATTAAAAGTTGAGAGACTGTTAGAAACACTTCGGTATCTCTAGGCAATCTCTTCAAGAGGGAAAAAGTCTGATATAAACAAAAATCAGGGTTTTATTTCTGGGGCACTTTACGATTAAACACCCTTAATATATTCAAGAGTCACGTATGTACTCCCTTCGCTTTCTGCGCGGTGTACACAAAACTACTCAAACGTCTATGAACAACAAAAATCGCGCTCATTTATAAAATATTCATTTTTTTATGTATTGACTCATCAAATTATCCGATATATAAATATTTTAAAATACTATTACATAATTCTAATGAAACAATATGCGCACCCCAAATGTGAAACAAAAGCATAGAACAAATACTTCGGCACATTGATGCGCGGCGTCTTAGAGACAAGCCCGTTCGCTTCATAAAGCAATCAGAACATAAGTGGATATTGTTACATCTTGAAGCACGTAGGACAAAATCCATCACTCAGGACAGTTAGCGTTGGTCAAATGTTTTTTCTTATGGTGTCACTAGCCACAGGTTGCTCGTTCTTCCTGCTTCATTCCAAAAATTTTTCTTCAATGTCAGGATGTCTTCCTTTGCGAGGACCAGTGAATTTCTTCCTATCAGCTTTAGTTGCAAATAATGTCAATGTCTGCTGCCGCCACAAGCGAACATTTCTCTCAGCTACATAGAACTCTCTTCCTGTCTTTCTGTTAACATAAACAATTACTTTACGCCTGAAAGCAGCGTCATAAGATCTGCCTTCCATTTCGTGATAGCTGATATCCAAATGCTCTATGCAAATAATAAATGTAACGAAATCTGTAATGTATTATGACGATACATTTGAATGAAGAACGGAACAGATTTGCACTCGAATCTAATGCGCGTCACAATTTTGAGTGCTACATTTGGACAAAAGGTATAAATGCGGTATCAATGGCAACACAGTCATGAATGTATTAAATATGTAAAATCCAGCACTTACTGCAACATAATGTGTGCTCTCATGTAGACACTTTACAGCAGCGATAAGCGTAGTCAGTTGTCAGGTAATGGCAGGCTAGTGAATTGCTTTATTTCGTTTTGTGTTCATTAAATGTAAAGAAAAGTTACATTTTCAGCCTTTTCTTTGGCACTATTGGAAGAGAAATTCTACAATTTCAAGTATTAATTTGGGTCAAACTGCGCTCTCAGGTAGCACACAGCCTTTCTGTCGAGACACTTCACAAAGGATAATCATCTTTGCATTGAGAACCAGGAAACAGTTTTCTCTTTAAATACGAGTTTATTTTATTACATGCTTTCTCTCTCATTCCGTTTCGTATTTTCGGTCAGGTAAGCACGAGTGTTTAATCCCAGTTGCTTCTGATATACACATTTAGCAGTTGTGCACCCAGGGTTTACGCTATCGCGAGTCGCCGCTGATTAAGTTTCCTTCATAATACGTTTTTGAGCCATGCAATAGCATACACCATGATTACTGTTCATATTTAAAGGGCTATATTTTCAGATTTATTAAAAATAACAACGTAGTTGTTTAAGAAAAACACATATTAAAGGTATCCTAAAAATAACATAGGCCTTGATTTTTATTTTTTCTTTATGCATTAATTACAATCATTACGTCATTTTAAAGGATAAACAATGAGGTTAAATATGTGACAAATGTTGTCACTACTCAAATGACACCATGGGTAGTCTAGGTCGTTAAGGCGTGGACTCATGAGCGGGAGGTCTGGGGTTCGATTCCCACCAGGACCGTCCTTCCAGATTGAGGTTTTCCTCAGTCGTCATAAATGGCCCATGCCGGGGAGGTACCCTCAACTTAGACCTGGAACATCTCCTTCCTTTAAAAACATTCTTTCCCAGTTTATCATTTAATCTGGTGTATCATCAGGTTGCTCCTAGTGCGGGCTCTGCGGACCCTGAGTGCCCGTGGTACCTCTGACGTACTAGAGGGAGCCGGGCCGGACTTGATTGGAGTTGTCCGGATTGGGTTGGACTCGGCTTGGCAGTGGACCCGTCACTCATGGGCAATTGAGGACCTACGATGGCGGCGTGTCCCAGGGGAGTGCCTATGGCGTGTACCCTGGGGGCCGGTGCCCCGGAATCGCCGTTGTTTGTAGGGAGAGTGGTGGCTACTTTAATGCTGGGGTGACTCACCTCTTAAACACGATAAGGTCTAAGCTAGTATGACCTATCCACCAGTGAGAATCTGGAAGCTAAGGGAACTTAGCGCGTCTGGGTGACGCAATCGTCTGCAATCGAAAGGCCGGTCGGTTTAGACTCTATGTGCCGTCCTAATGCAAAAACCCACGGGTAGCACAGACCTCTGTGTTATACCCCTGGACCCAGGGGTTAGTAGTACCCGAAATAACGTATAAGGTCCATGCCTGTGATGTCTCAGTACAGACGCTAAACATATTAGAAAAAATATTCATCTGACAAATTGTTCAGTTATGTTTGGCATAACTGCGACTCAGTTTATTAAATATTTCTGCTGTCATTATTAAATGTTTCTTAGCAATTGCCAGAGTAAAGGGAAGTCGTGATCTTCGTTACGTGGGGTGGGTTGCAAACCACGTACAGTTTGACCGGTGACTCTGAAACCATTTATCCTCCAAATTCATGCCGTTCAATTGAGACCACAAGAACCGTAATATCATTTCGCGATAATGTACACCGCTAATAGTCACTGCATTTTTGGTTAAAGAAGCGCTGACCGATCACTCCGTAAGTCCAAAATCCGCACCAAATGTCACTCGTTGGCCCATGCATAGCCGTATTTGAAAGAACCGACGATCTTCCATTTCCCCAATGTGACAACTTTTCTTGTTAACATGTCCATTGAGGTGATTTGGGATATTTATGGACGCTCTTCAACATCTCAAGTCATCAGCGTCCCATTCAATTCGGGGCGTGAAACGGCCGACAAATGTTGGCCTCTTCTTTCAGACTTGAGGTTCTTTTTCGTGCCGTGAATGTACGACACGGAACCCACGCTTTACTTCCCTTCCGGAGGAAGCCATACTTAGGATTTTTACGCCCGAAAAAATCCATCGGTCCTAGCTGGGATTGAACCCACGATCTTGGGTTTTCGATACAAGCATGGTTACCACCACACCACCAGAACCGATCCCATTGAGGTGGAAATGAGCTTCAATGCTAAAGATAATTTTAAGCAAAAATCGCTGTTCACTTGCTAATTCTACATCACTCAAAAATCGAATACTTGTTTGAGGCAGTTAATCTTGAAGAAGTCTATTACAAATGCGGGTCTATTACAAAATCCGTCGCAGACTCAGTTGCAGTAAACGAGAGCATCGGCTTGTCGAGGATCGAAATGGTAGGACAGAGGAAAGATATACAGGTACTTCAGCCTTGCTCCAGGGCTGGACATTGTGCCTGGGAGAAAGGGATGAGGTGAGGGACACACCTGCAAACTTGCAATAGGTTTCTTACAATTGTTGTGCGCTCCATAGAACTGCAATATCGTAGAGTGCAACCAAACCAACGGAACTAATATGGCGTGCAATTTAAATCTTGCGTTATTACTACAGCATTCTCCCCAAATTTCTACCCGTCTCCTCCGGGAATTCGGGCCTCAGTTTTGGCATTTTTAATGTCTTCATAAACAATTTACTTTCCATTGTTTCGTGCAAAGTAAAGTTGTTACAGAGAAATGTATTATTTATATAAAAATTCAGGATGACTTAGAAGCGATAATGTTTTAATGAAGTTAATTATTAGCATCTTACAAACAAAATTAAAGGATGTAATAATAAAAATACATCAGTGGCTTTTTATTGCTTAGAGAAAAGAGTTCGCAGCTCATATGGCTTGTTTTCTAGTCTACCAAAGTATCTTCTCCCATATCCAAATGTGGTGCTCTCTACCTTCTGTAGATGTTTAACTCGCCGATTCTCGTAACTATGAACTTGATGCATGAATGATGTAATTTCTAAGTTCTTCAGTATCATTTCATGATCTAATTTTGTACGTCATTTTAACTTGTGCAAAAGTTGATAATTTCTCTGTCTCAGAACCCAATTTTCAAAATTTTGTACGTCATTTTAACTTGTGCAAAAGTTGATAATTTCTCTGTCTCAGAACCCAATTTTCAATACTATGTTACAATGTCATAGTCTTATAGAATTTCTTTAATAGTTCTTCTTGCGATTGTGCCATATTAAGTTGATATCTAGAAAGTTTTATTCGAAGAGCTGCATCTTAACGTAAGATTTGTTGTTTTCTAATTAACTGAAGTGTGGCACCTGCTACATTATTATTTCCTCTAAGTCATTATTTCAGGTTTAGATGTTGATATTTTGCAATTATTCTGTGTATTTCATCCTCTGGATATTGCAACGAGAGCCTTATCACAACATGTATTGATATTCAAATTACCCTTTAAATGAATATCTCTGCCAATTTATGCAACTCTCTCAGCATATCGTCAAAATACGAGACAGTTTCATAATGTGGTTATTGAACTGCAATCTTTCGTTAGAGAATCAACAACTATTGAAGTAAATATTAATTAAATCTATATTTGAACAGAATAACGCGGAACTTGTTGCATTATGATGAAAAAATATAAACACATACACTTGGTCAGAACATAAGTAGGCGCCGACTGCTAGGGGGTCTGGGCACCCCTCCCCCAATATTTCCAAAGGACGATATGCCAATATGCCAAATAAAAATACAACGCAAGATCCTGGGAATAACTTTGAAGTACAAAGTGCCTATAGTATTAATAAATCAGTTATCTCAGACAACAGACATCGGACAAACATCTACCAAAAGCCAATAGCAATAGATCTCCATGTGTGAGCCCCCGGATAGGAAAAAGGACACAAGACAGACCTGAGGAAGATGGACAGATCTCTTCAAGAAACGTGCAGGTCAAGGGTACCAAGAGGAAGAGAAAATGTAAATCTCTCGAGAAGCAACTAGTGCAGTGAGAAATGGAGTAACCAAAGAACAAATCAGTCAGAGTGTCTTAAACAGCATACGAACAACTAGCGTGGAATAGCAAGCGAGCTTTCCCTACTTGTTAGGAGGTCTTTGCCCTTAAGGGACACAATAGGCTATCTTTATCTGTTATATGTATTGTTTTGTAGGGACTGCAAAAAATAAACATTATTTCGTGGTTTCTGCACAGTAGGAAACGTCGCTTTCCGAACGAGCGGCGAGATGTTTGACGTAAACATTCCAGAGAATGTTCTCTTCCCGGCGGTGGCCGTGATTTTCTCGGCCTGGTTTCCCTGGTTGCTTAGCAACGCATATCGGCAATTCAGCTGTCGTTAATGGAAACCTGTCGTTCCTCGTGCTGAAAACAGGTTGCTGCCAGGCTGCATAAATCATTATCCTTTAAAAAAAAGACGGGGGAAAAAGCACATAACGTTAACATTCCGGCCTCGGGGAGAGAGCATTTCGCCTTGTATCAAGGTCAAGCAGGTGGAGAGCAAATGATAAGCTCCGAGATACCAAGTGTGGCAGTAGTCAAGCAAGACAGCTTTACGCGAGGTTAGTGTGTCTTGTAAAACCTGTCTGTACTTTATTTACTTCAGTAGTTCTAAATTCATATCCCAAGATTTCCAATATCACGTCAAGTTCCTCTGTGTAAGGCGAGAAAAAATGACGATAGCGTAGCGGCGTCAGAATTGGTGACATTATGTAGAGTTTTTATTCCAGACAGTTTCCAGATATTCGGTTAAAGCGGAAGCGGGAAAGTAAATAGTTACGTTATCTTCAGTAAACTTTTAGGAGGAACATTATAACTTGTACAAAATAAGAACTTTACCACTTGCCTTCCGCCGCTCTGCACGTTCTATCGGTTGCTTCTACACCATTTGCATCAATCATTACAGTGTAGTCATGTCGCTTGTAATGTGGCTACGTTACTGCCCTCAGGCCGCCGTGTGAGGAACTCCAACTTGGACAAGCGTTGTCACAAATTACGCCTAAAAGATATGAAGTCGATAGTATTTAATCAAACAATTTCACCGTGTGTTGTATGATGTGGGCTTTGAACGTTTAATATCATTCATATATAACTGAAGCTTAAATTTTTATTGCATGTTCATCTATTGTGTTGAAAACTAATGTTCATAT
This sequence comes from Metallyticus violacea, assembly GCA_030762175.1. NCBI lineage: Eukaryota > Metazoa > Arthropoda > Insecta > Mantodea > Metallyticidae > Metallyticus > Metallyticus violacea. Next base: position 108,556,255 of record CM060830.1, on the reverse strand, counting down.
TTAAAAATGTTGCATGTCTGTAGGTCGTGGCATAAGTGCGTTATATTTATAATGCATAGAGCTTAGTCAGCTAATGACTACATATTTAAAATAAATTTAATTTCGGGAGGTGGTACCCTTATCTTCGCGATGTCATTATGTCATGTTTACGTACATATTGCACAAGAACCACTAGTGCTAGGTTTGTGAAATTTGGTATACACATTAGTGAATATGTTTTGTATCTACTGACTTTAGTTTCATTAAGTGTATATAAAAAGTGTATATTTATAGATATTTTATGAATTACATATATTTTATACATTTTTCAGAGGATTTAATTTAATAACTACCACAAATATTCAGATAGGCGCGCAAAAAAGTCAGTAGATTAAATATAATTTATGCAGAAACCGGTTAAAAGTTGTGTTCCTCCATAAATATTTTGTGAGTTATGGGTAACTATATCGCTTAGGAAGAAGTTTGTGAAAATTGAAATAAACAATATTGCAATTTGCATCCAGAATTTTCCCTTTACAAAAATTGTACAAACCGCTTGACAGTAAATTTAAATTTATTATATTGTTACCACTTGTTACTCTTACCTTCTGGATCATTTATATCCAAACTATCATTATATACATTAGAACTAGAAAACAATTTTCTTCTAAAGGTGTTTTCATCAGTTGATTCAACGTGCGACTCACCTAACCTAAGCCCATCATGAATGTTTACATTTTCCACACTTGTACATTATTTACAGGATTAGTTTTGCATCTTCCAGGACCGCCTATATGCTTTTTGAATAAAAGTTTATCTCTTCGCATTTGTAAGCTTCTACAGCTGGTTTCAAAACTTATAGGAAACAGCGCAGGAAGTTAGAAACAGTTGACAATCCATGAGCGTCCATCAGTGTGAGCAATAAATAAATATCCCTACTAGAGGAAAATATTACCTAAGCTTGTGAATTTCAAAATACAACTGAAATATTTTGAAGTAAAGAAGTACAGAGGAAAAGGGGCGTGTCACCATTTGACAAACGACTTTTAAACCTTCTTTAGAGCGTTTTTGACACAAATTGTGCCTAATATATTATGAAATAAACTATTAATGATGTAAATATGCAAAAAAAGAAAAACAAATTTCATATTTTTGATCATATTCATTGTACCGCCTCCGCTTAAACAAAACCTGTACATATTGGAGGAGAAGCTTACGAAGGGGTATTGGTTCGTTCCTAATGTGGGACTCTTCCCATAAACACGACGGAGTGAGGATTTCACGATATAGAATTCTGAGTGATCATTTCAGGAATTTGACCCATTATCTACACATGACTCTGCATAAATAAATCGTTGAATACAAGCATTTATTGCTATTTTTAATGAATTAATGCCTATTAGGCATGTGCATGCCATTAAAATTCTAGTAATAATTCTATCGAATGTAAGCATTTCGAAAAATTTACTGTTGACGCTAAAGTGCAAGTCAAACTGAACGATCTTTTGTCATCATCATCATCATCATCATCATCATCATCGTCATTATTATTATTATTATTATTATTATTATTTCAGATTTTTGTGTGTGTGCGTGCGTGTGTTAGAATGCTCTTAGAAAATGAATACAGAAAAATTAACAAATCGAGGTGAAATTTCTGAATTGAAATTTGCTTTTGAATAATGGTTCATTTTATATAGTAATTTTGCAGAACACCGCCCATGTCTCTTTATGATATTCTTCTTTCCTTCCTTCCCCCACTTGGTTATCAAGATGGGTATCAAATGATAAAACTAGGAAAACAATATACGCGTTTCAGAGATTTGTCATGTACGGTAATGATAAAACCAAGCTACTCTCGTCAGCTCCCTGAACCAACTTTTTATGTCAGAAACGTTATAATTCAAAAACTTGTTATATTGTCACAGCTAGCCATAATTAGGAATTTAGTAGAAAAATAAATGACAGTAATGCTTAAAAATATTTGCCCGTCATTCAGAAACCACCAAAAAAGCAATCAAAACTGAAAACCAGATTAAGAAACACGATTTGCCCACCTTAATTAATATGGTGTTCAACATAATTACCTTTTATGCCAATATCAAATATAGGAATTTCATATATATCTTTAAAAAGTGCTTATTCATCACGGATAAATTTTAATTAACGAATCGTAACTTTCACATTTACGGCTGATCGCTAAACTACGATAAAGTGTCACCTAATAGATTCAATGATAACTACAGCCAATCAAGTCGTACATCAAAGGTATTGATACAAGTTTCTCTACTGTGATAAACAGAACCAAAAACTGTAACATGGCTACAAGTTTGTTGTTTTGAAAACGGTACCTTTTAATCTTTCTGCAATTTTGCCGTTCCATCCAGTTTCTTGCGGCAAATAGATCCCTTGCATTTACTCGAATAACTCCCCATATGCCACACTATTAACAATTGCACATGCAATAATATGCAGTTAAATGCTGATACATACAGATTAATGTAAGTATATATAAATGAATCGATATTTTGAATAACTATTTACCTTTCTTCACGAACTGAAAATAATTCTAATAGTGTCATGCATTCATAGATGTGTAAAACCTGCTTGCTTATCACTATTACATAGTCACAAAATCAACAACTTAAATGTTTAAAGTGTAATCCCCTGATTGAATATTCGGAACTTGCGTCTATTGTATCCCATAGAACTAGTAGACTTGATTTCTATAGAGAGCAGATGGTCAATTTCTGGGCGTATCATCAAGTCATTCGATGAAAAACCGGCAAGTTAACGTCCCTAAAATGAGTATAAATAAAACATGAATAAGAAATGCACGCAGACGTCTCTAGAATGAAATAAGAGAAGAAAAAAATCTGTGAAAAAATGTTAGATTTCGTTTTTCATACTCATTACACAGTGAAGGAACGCTTTCTGTCTGCCCATTGTGTCATTTACTCTTTCTAAAATTACAATAACGCTTCTTTTAGCTGCAATTGAAATTAAGTTAACCGAAAGGACCAATCTGATACAATAATTACGTAGTAAATCTATTTACGCGCTATATTTTGTTATCTCATTAACAAAGCAAGGAACCTTCGCCAACGGCTGTCCCTAACGACTGCGATAAATTCCCGCCCGAAAAGGTTATGGAAAAAAAAAAAAAAAAAACGCAGAAAAGATATTTGGAATTTACTTGTTTTTACTTTTAAGTTAATTATATTCAGTGTTTGTATTTCATTCACTGTTCCTCTTGGATGGTATATGTCTTTTGCTTTTTACCCCTGAAAATCCAAAATTGACTTTTCCACTTTTATTTCGGTGTTAAAAGGTTTTTTTCTACAATTGAACGAACATAACCGTAATTACCAATATGTTTCAACTTATTGTTAAAAGCGAATTCTACATTTGAAGGTTATAAAGGAAACACAAGTGCAATACTCTATCTACGAATTTTACAGCTTCGTGTTCCAAAGGCACCTAGTTAGTGCTTTTTGACACAAAATAATAAACTACAGTTTTTGACCAAAGTGTTCTTCAAAGATCTTCAGGGCATCCGATAAAATGTAATTGTGTGCTGAGGAACAAAAGAGACCAAGAAAATATTGAGCCGTTGAACCGACTTGCTAAGCAAGTACAAAGCCTGTTCATTATTTTGACAATGTATTTGTTCTGATATTTCCCGTTGGATGCAATGCACCTATCCCGGCGTTTCTGCCAGTATGGTCTAATACATTAGTAACTTGTAGTTATTAGTAAAATTCTGTTCCACAGACGTTTCTGCTACACTTGTACTTTACAACTTTACACTTACAAGTGTTTTTTCTTTGTTAAGAAGTATTAGTCGGGCACTGGTATAGGAATGTTGGTAACTTCAAATACTAGCACATCTATTATCTTTTTAATGATTTTGGGAGTCATTTTCCTCAAATGTGCTAAGTATTCACTAAAGTGACAACATGAGTAGGAATATGTATAAAGAGAGAATAAATATTTGTGTACAATGGTAAGGTTAGGTTAAGTGCAATTATGACTTGACATTGGCGTTTCCCGTTTCAGACCAGCATCTTTAGTTAATGTATTTTTAAGATTCTTGCTACATGCCACAAAATATTTTCTTTTCATTATCTTTTAAAATAATTTCTTTTGGTTAAATTTTTTCCAGTTTATTGCTTAGAATGAGAACGTGATTGTTTAGCAATATAAACAAATAAATAAATATAAAGGATAAAATAGACTAATAAAATAAATTACGGAGAGCAATTGGGAAGCTCGATTCTTCTGCCATCTCTCGACGACTGAAATTGATGCTGCCAAATGGGACCGTCGTCTCAAAGTGGACTATTGTCCTTGAATATCTAGTGAAAAATAATATATCTGAGAACAAATACAAGATCCAATGACAATGTGCATTAAAGAGTGGACATTCAAGGTATGACGACGTATGGCAAACAGCTGTTCCTCCATTTTGCTCTTATATGATCTTTTTACTAATACTTGACTAGTGTTTCACTTCTTTCATGGAACAGAACGTTACAAAGACATGTATGTATTAGACCATAAGTTTGAGGAATAGGGTCCTTGGAGGCCATTTTTGAAAGGTCCTTCAAAATCGCCTCCGCAGTTTTCATCACTGCTTCTGATAGAAAATGCCTCCCACGAAGTTGTTTTTTAATTTGGGGGGAAAAGAAAAAATCACATGGGATGAATCATAGGGAAGATGAGGTACACATTTTTGTGAGATATTCAGCAACAACACTTGTGATGTTCACAATGCATTATCGTAGTACAGAATTCAGCTTGTTGCTTGGAAAAAGTTACCTTCAGTGTGTGATATGGCAATGCAGAATTTTAATGATATCTCTGTAGTATTACCAATTACCGCTGTGTGTGCAGGTAAACCATTCCTTGAATATTAAAAAACGAGATTAGCCATATATTTCCCAGAAAAAGCAACCACTTTTTTTCTTTCTTTTTCATTTTTTCTTTTTCTTCTTTCTTTCTTTCTTTTTTATTTTGTGTATGCGCGTGTGTGATGGAAATTTCTGCACAGAGCTTTGCAGGATCGAAATGACGCTGCAAAGTTTCGTCCGCTATCTTTGGAGGAAACTCCGTAACATGTTCAACATCCTTTAGCAGTCTTGGAACTCAAACATGTGGTTATTTACTTTTTTTAACTAACTGAATCATAAACTATTTTTACGCGAATCCATTTACCCCAATCTTACTTCAAGTTTTCTTTCCTTAGCCCTTCCTTTCTATAGACATTGTCTTATTTTGGAAACATTTGTATGTTGGCTGAAGCACCTTGCTTGGTAATATAAGTGAGAGTACATTTCTAGTACAGCATACCTTCCCTTCTTTTTGATGAACGGTAGCCAAGAAGCTCCGAGGCTAGGGAAAATTTTCGGCCTTTTCAATTAGAAATTTTCTTTGGAGCCTTTTTACTCTTAAAACCAAGTGACCCAGGTATTTTAGGATGCGAAAATGTTATTTTAACCATAACCTTTTTAATAATTAGACTTTGAATTCTAAATATTTTAAATCAATATTTGCCATGTTACTTCAACATTATTGTAAATGAAATTGCCCTAGTAATGAAGGGAACGTTCTTTGCCTGCAGGACTTTAATATCATATTAATGGAAAGTTTTCATGCATATTTATCATTACTTCGCCCAAGAGTTTATAGAGTCTTGCAGTTGAATGGGTCAACTCTTTTATTATATATTTCTTACAATACCAAACCTTTTTTTTTAACCCATTTGGCCAAATTTATATCTTTTAGAGCTGCTTATTCCTTTGGGCCTTATACACACTAACACCTGGTTATTGGTGTATAAGGATCCTGTTTAAGTAATATTAGAAAACTAGCTCCATACCCTCCCGTACTCATTCCATCCTCCTTTCACTATCAGATAATTTTATTCTCAAGCACTATTCCTAAGTATTTTACACCCATAACCATTTTTGTCTTATCTCGCCTATGTATTTTCCTATTTCCTTAATGTTTTCATCTGACTTTAAATTTAAAATTCTTCTACCTCTTATTTCATCTGGTAGGTTTTCCCATTTTCTTAATAAGAACTGTTCCCTCCAAAACTTGGTTTGCTTACATTCTAGTATGCAATGCCAAGTACTATCTGGTTCTTTACACATAGGACATTTCCCCTTATTGTGTCCATTTTTTAATCCACTTAAATATTTTACTCCTGTTCTAAACCATGCCAACCCTTCCCTTCCTATCTTATCACAAATTTCAACATACCTTTCTCTTCCCCACACATTTAACTCTTTTATAATGTAATTACGTTATGCAAGTCTTTGTTTTAAAAGTTGTTTTGAGAATATTTATCATTTTGGAAATGCATTATGTTGTAGTAAAGGTACCAGATTTCATTTTATTAATTCTGTTTTTCAATTCTAAGTTGAACTAGGATACTTATATTAATTCTGTTTGTATTCCCTTAGAGTTTTTATTCTTATTAAGACATCGTAAACACCCCGTTTCTAAGGGATGTGTCAGAAATGCATATTTTGCATTTTGATTTTTTAATAACATATTAATTTATAGAAATTTACTGTTGGGAAATAGCAGTAAAATAATTAAAATTCTTAAATTGCAGAAACAGGCTATAAGAATTTTAACAGGTTCATCATATGATGCTCATTGCAAGCCTCTATTTATTTCAGAAAAAAATATTATCTGTAATCAACACGTATGTTTACTACTATTTGAATAGAATAGAACTTAGTTTAACTAGGTTATCATATCATAACTGCAATTCAAGATATAACTGCGAGATTTTGCTGTTTTGGTGAATATAAACTATTTATATGGAAAACGACTTGATTGTTTCGAAAATAGCATCATTTTTTTGTAACACACACACAAATGTTTTGTAATGTGACATTCTATTGATTATACGGCTATATTATGGTACAATAGCAAAACATGAACAACTTTAACACACACAAATACAATGCAGAATACAAAGCAACCTCTAATTTCTTTCTTATTCTCTGCCATGTGTTTAAAGTTTGCAACATGACTTTAACTTATCAACACATGGGGAACTAAATGCGTCGTAGTCTAAAACCTCAAGTCGTCAGTTAAAATTCATTAGTGTGCGTGTGCAAACAGCCAGGACTTCAAGCTGTGGAACGCCAAGACGGCAATGTATGAACAACCCAAACATTTCTGTTTCATATGTAGCTTGTACTTGTTAAAAAGCAAAAGAATAACATTACTGTATTTATCAAGAAAGCATATTTTACGTATTTCAAAGTTAAGCTTGCAAATCCATTTTAGAAAAAAGTAAATACCCGGAACATCAATGGCTACTGTGTGGAGATGGTTTTACTTGATCAGCAGGGCAAGTGTACAAAGTTTCCTTGCTTTTTGTATAAATGGGACAGTAGATGAAGGAACAAACTGGTCAACGAAAGAATGGCCTAAGAGACAAAATGCAATACGTGTCAACCTAATTGACCCAAGATGCTATTGTCTCCGCTTCATATTAAACTTGGTATCATGAAGCATTTCGTCAAAGCGCTAGACAAGAATGTCTCGTGCTTCAAATAATTGTATCGAAAACTTCCACTTTTGACCGAGGCAGGAACCTCACATCAGACAGCTGGCGTGTTGAACACTATGAACGATATAGAGCTTCAGGTATGGTGTGCTTTCAGGGATGTTATCAATAAGTCCCTTGAATATGTAAAAGACATGTAATACAAAGAAACTATAAGAAATGTGTTGCAAAGACTGCAATATGAGTTTGAAACTTCATTTCTTGAACTCTATTTCACTTAATTTGGGACTCATGAGTGATGAGCAAGGTGAAAGATTTCATCAAGAAATTAAGGAGATGGAAGGAAGCCATGCTGACGGACTACTGTTGGTGCTTGCAACCGAAATATAAATGTAAATCAACACAACTGAAAATATGCTGGCTGATCTGACACCGAACTTTTTAAATGTGCCTGTTTTGTGCATTAGCTATTTTGATTTTATTTCACAAAAATGGATTTCTGTTAAAAGTCTTTTTTTTTTCTATTTATTTAAAAACCTTGCGTGATGTGGGAAAACGGATTTCAGTATTGAATTTTACTAAAATTAGTAAAAATCGCCATTCGTATTTGTGACAGCAGGAATGTTGTCCCCCCCCCTTTTTGGCTAAAACAAAGCATAGCTTTGAAGCAATAGCCGTTACTCCTTTTAAAATTGCTTATGGAAGTTTTTAAGAGATGTAATACTGTTTATTAAACCACTCCGTTCACAGTGTTAATGAATTTTTAAATTCAAACCCTGACGTGTTTTTCTTGATAAAGTTATTTATATATGATGATCAACTTGACAATGCCCAGAGCATCAAACGCGATGCTCATGGTGTGTTTATTCGAGAAATCAATTAAATAATTAAGAGTGTATTATACTCATAACAAAAATTGTTATTTTATAAAGTTGTCATTCGTCTCCCGTATTGTTGAGTTATCTTTGCAGAAACACCAGTGGGGTTTTCACTTCAACACTTACACAAGAGAATGCTTGCAACAACATGATCAAATTTCACAAACATCGGGTACAGGACTCTTCGGGCATAACAGCTGTAGAGACCTCGGCGTGTCGTTCTCGTAACGAAGGTCCGGAAGTAGCGCCACTTTTTCATAAAGGACAACTGAAGACGGAATACAATGAATGAAGTGCGCATTCTGTTTGTTGTCAAACAACATCTGCGGTGATGTGGCGACCGTTTACTCTCAAGATACGCCGCCCAAAACCGAACCAGTGAAGAGTGTCCTCTGGGTATGTATGACAAGTAAAAGACGGCAATTGTAGGTCCCGCTGTTTCCAGAATCTGTAGAGAGAATAGACATGGAAGAAGTGTCTGGTATGGCAAGGAGGAAAACAGAGAGAGGCAGAGGTCTTAACAACCCATGTGTGTATTCGAGGAAGACGATGTATCGGTTACAGTTGCAGCGCCCGTTTTTGTGGTGTGCGCACGCGCGTGTCTAAATTATTCGTAATCTATCGAGTTTCTCATTGACCTTGATATTGTTGCATAACATCATCCGCCGGCTGGTTGTTTGTTAGCTCTGTCATATATGAAGTAAAGAGCAGTTGCAGGCACTTCTCGAATTCCTGCTTTCACTTGGAAAACGATCTTTAATCCCCTAATATATTTAAAACGTTGGTACGTAATCGTTTTTCTTGAAAAATAAATAAAATGAATATACATAAAATTGAAATCTACAACAACTCAGAAATAATAAATAAGAATCTTCAAATTATTTGGTTTCGGCTTTCTATGAACTATTTACATAGGTTGTCTAGTAAATATCCGGACCGGTTTATTTTCTACAAAAGATGACACCTTGGGAAAGTGTTACATTTTTGTACTCCATTTGAAAGAGAACTATATTAAACAATAAATAATCTCGACATCTAATAATTGTGAAGAATAAGACTTTCCAGCTGTAAGGCAGTCTTAATTATCAAGTTGTAATAAAGCAGCTTAAGCCTTTTCCTGTGGACAGTTAGGTGAACGCTATGTTGGAGAAGCAAAATTTTAAACTTCAAGAAAAGTAACACATTTCAAAATATGTTTTTCCTGCAGAAGCGATCACGTGGCATCTCTTTTCACTTTCTTTGAAGATGCAACGGTTGTTGCGATGCTGTGTGCAAGACCAACTTTATGTACGGCCGTGCTCAGCTAGGAACCTTCGAGATCTTTGCTTCTTTTACCGCTAGTGAACGCCGTGTTTTCCTATTCATTGCTTATCTTTCCATTAGCCACCTTGAACTCCGGGTTGGCGCTTGCTTGAGGCGGAAGTCTGGACTTTTCTTTGATGACGTCTTCAGAAAGACTTGCCCTCAAAATTCTTTATTCAAAATTTGTACATGCGAAAGACAATTTTATAAAAAGATGCCAGAAATGTGCGGATGTAACAGGACAACAGTGCAGGGTATTTGCGCGAATATCACATCCGGTTTACTGCTCTGACTTCCACCCACCAGATACCGTGAAACGGACGCAATACCGGGTATTTAGTACTTAGAAAATAAAGGCTATGACTCAATTGTAGACATGCTACAACCTTAGAAGTGAGCTACAGCCCCTCTATTGGCAGACATGGAAACCAAAATCCCCCGTTTATATTTTTAATTCCCGAAACCGATCACTGTATTACAATATTCCAGATAAATGTTCATACCTTTACCTATCTGGTAGAAGGGTTCGAGAAACTACTAGAAAGAGCAATTTAATCAAATTTTAAGAGTCAGTTTTTCTTTCTTTCTTATCCTTTTGCAATATCCGGGGAAGGAGGGCCCTCTAAACGCCCCCACGTTTGCTGAATGCCACGCTCGCTAATAGGATGACCTCTGCCGCTATTTTTACAAGGAAGCGGTCGGCGTCTTATTATGTAACGCAGCATATGTTACGTCAGAGGTCCGAGTATTCCTTTGCTTTGCACTCCGTCCTGTGTTTACACAAGCTCCCAACGGGAATTGAAACACTTGGCCAGCTCCCGTACTGTTTCCATTTCCACAAAGCCGATCCTGGGAACGAACATCGATTATACAAACTAGCCGACTTTCATTTGTTTTACCACATCAAGCTGCACTCATTCTTCCCTCAGTATTGTCTTTGAACAATAAAGTCCTAATACGATTTCCCATCGCCAAACATCTGTGGGGTAAGAGTCTGACGTAGGAGTGAAGTCAAAATCAATATTATTTTCTTCTGTTCTTAGAAGTAACTCGTCCTCTTTAAAACATGTTCTTAAAACTAAAGGAGACTTTGGAGATTTTACTGTCGGTTTTTGTTGAGGCGACAAATTTTCTTTGTTAATTTTGTTATTTTGTCTCTCCCGAAAGCTATAAAACTATGCAGGAAAGCTGAACAAGTATTGCCCACTCGTGCCTCCGTTTTTCATGCTTCATTTGTTGTAGTTTCATAACCGTTTCTCATCATAAAAGCATATAAATATGTTAATTACTTATCAGTTTTAGGAAAGAAGATATTGCAACTGTCACATTTTTACCATATTTGTAGTTATTTGTTGAGAAATTGAGACATCTGCTAATGGATATTAATTTTCTGCTGTTGATCTCTACCCATTTGAAGGTGTTGAATTAAAAAATCACAGTTATTTTTAAAATAATGTTAATCTCTTTACCAGATTCGTAAATTTCATTTTAACAGTATTGTTATTGCATAGGGAATAGTTATTTATGTAATTCTATTGACGGCTAGGTCAGTTAAGTCCACGATCACAGGTAGTTAATTAAACTCATTTTATAAATTGTTTTGTAGAACAATTTTTTTGTATACTAGAACTATAAGAAGTATTTATTATTGGTCAAAATCGTTAATGAAAATACCATACAATTACGTATTTTTTATTTTCTAAAATGAATATTAGGTTGTGGTAATATTACATTTACTGAAAATAGAGTCAAACAGAATCCAGTGTATTCTGTAATAAGACACTTTATGAATCGGTTGTGTTCTTTCTGAAATGCATTATGCATTGTCACTGTATTAATAATAATGAACGCTTTTCAGCTTGAGTTAATTATTTTTTCTGAAATCAAATTGACAAACGAACTAAATAATCTGCATGATACCATGACATTATAAGTCATTAATTTCAGAGTGTTCATGAGGAAATCAATATTAAATTAATTTTATTTTATTATGCAAAAATATCATATGTAACAAGATTTATTAGCGTTACGCAATTATTGCATTCGTAATATTACATTCGTAAAATTTATGAGTGCTTACATATTTATGCAATCAACTGTAATATTATAAATAAATATCATAATTAACCAGCCACGGGTGGCCGAGATCGTTAAGGTGTGGACTTGTGAGCGGGAGGTTTAGGGTTCGAATCCCGCCCGGACCGTCCTTCCTGACTGAGATTTTTTCCAGGTTTTCCTCGGTCCTCATAAATGGCAAACGCCGGGGAGGTACCTTAAACTTAAGCCTGCAACATTTCATTCCTTTAAAAAAAAACTCCTTTCCCAATATATCATCTCATGTTTCATCAGTGCTCATCGTCTGTGGTGCCTCAGTAGTAAAAACGGGCGTTAATCACCATTAACAAAATAATTAACCATGATTTGTGTACTTTACTAAAGTTGTGAAAATTAGCAGGAGATAAAATTTCCTTTAAATGATCGAGATAACCTCATCATATTAATATCTTGTATGAGTGAAAAATTGTTTAACATTATATACATTGACATCGAAAACAGTATAGCAATTGACTTTTGGAAAATTAGTAGATAAAAATCTTTACTCTAAACAAACTTAAGTGAACAATTGCATCCTCGGTCTTCCGTAAGAAGTTAGGTAAATACTTCCTGTTTTATTTTATATGAAGAGAGACGCTATTAAAAGTACCTGTTCGGGATACGGTTGACCTGTGGTGTATTTCCCACGCTACTGCCGGCATCTTCATCCGTGAATTTCCGGCGCTACAGCACTTCACTATTTTGAAAAATTCGATATTACGTGTTAAACTATAAAATTCGGTACTCACCACCCTCCCCCTTAATAGCAAATGTTTCTTTAAACATTACCCTCATCTTTTTAAGCAACCATGATTTTCATGATTCCTTATGTTTTAAAATTCTGTTATCATTTCAATTGGTTTCCAGCATAGTTTGATTATTTTAAAGCGGTACAATAATTCTACTTTTTTAAATTTTTAGAAAATTATTTCACAGCTTTTTATGCTGTCCTGTATCAAGCACTCAGAACAGTAATAATATTGTAAATATTTGCATTAGAGAGATATTTTTTCTAGCTGTTCGGTAAATAAACAAATAAAAAGAAGAAAAATACAGGATTAAAAACAAGTGACAGACACTTTAAACCTGGAGGTTTTCAGGTTCTATTTCTTGTATACAAATTTCAATTTTCTTTTAATGTTTACGATATCTGCACTTTTCTATATAAATGCCACATTACATTTTAAACTTGTTTGCTTGAAATATTTCCACATTTTTTAACAGAGTTACAACTAATTTACTTAAAAATATTGAAAATAATATATATAATTATTTTAAAAAATACGAATGTAAATAATTTAAGTATTTAAAAATGTGTAACTTCCTTAATACTCACTATATTTTCTTCCTTTTTCTAACCGCCTGTAGTGCCTCAGTGGTAAAAACGAGCGTAAAACACTATTTAAAAAATCAACCACATGAAAAAGGTTAACAAACCTACCTTACAAAAATCAACTATCTTTAATATTTTATGAGTTAATACGTAACGTATATGCTAAATTTAACATTAGGGGCATTTTGACTAAACTTAAAACTTAAATGTTCGAATGTATTTTGAGTTTTTTAGCAGACATGTTCAAATATGGTCTTCATCCTAAATGTAAACATGATTTTGCCATATTCTTTTCCCACACAGAATCAAAAGCGTGTGAAAGGGACAAACTTGGAGAAGTGTGTTCAAAACCCAGGCCGTGCAGCAAGAATCAGAGAAGATGCCTCAGTTGTGAGGTTTGAAGTTGACTGTTATCAAGTGCATGTCTAAAATTAGTTAAGCAAGCTTTATACTTAATTGAATTGAAAACATAATAAGCATGTATGAAAATAGTCTTGCATTTTATATATTTAAGCCACATAAACCTGTGTAAATATTTCTTTTCTGTGAAAAAGTGTGTAATGGAACAAAATTTCTTATTGCGGAGTTCTTAAATTTTAGTCACCTTAATACTTCACAATTACGCAGTTCTTAACTCCCGAGTCTTTGCTCACCCGCAACTGTTTCGTCGACAGTGGAAGCAAATGTCACGCGATTGGTGCACAGCTGTATGACTCAACTAGTATTTATTTCAGCGGCCCCTACAAATTTCAAAGAGCCTCTTTCGGGGTCAATCAAGTGCACTGTCTCATTCTTTTTCTTCTCGTCCATGACCTGAAAATGTTCTTTCAATGACGAAAATGACTTACGTAAAGCTAAATGCGGGCACTAGAGAAGTGGATAGTTCTAATAGACTTTGTATAATAAATGTACAATTTATTCATATGTATTAAAGTACTATAAGAAAGTGATTAAACGCATGCGCAGCAAGGTCCTTCTGACTGCCTAGTTATATCAAAGCCACTTTCCGAAAGATTCAAACTGGTTTGTTGATCTTATGGGATGATATTTCCTGATTAGAATATGGCAACTAAATATACACTGAAGTTTTGAGGAGGTATACATTACATAATTTCCGATTATTAAGTAAGTGTAAAGTTCAATATTCTTGTTAAGACTCTGTAAAACTCCCATCCATATGGTTACCACCAGGTAACCATATTCCTATGCGTCGTAGACCTGTCACCGGTTCAAACATGGCCAGGCTCGGTAAAGATCGTAAGTGTGGAGGGAAGTAGCCATAAGCCCTATATTATAGATTTAGATTTATTTAAAAGAACCTCATGCCTGAAAGACGGGGGCCTCTGGGCAAAATTTATTGGTCATTTCACGCACTGGGTTAATTACCAAAGATACTAAACAGGGTCCTTAAATAATAATAATAATAATAATAATCTATAAAACCAAAAGATTAATATTTATTGCAGTTTGAAAATGACTCATTTGTAAAGTTACACATTCATTGTCTTAAGTCTTTAAGCTTTAGAAATCCTATATAATTATAATTACAAATTAAAAAATAATGTTGTCCACAAATTCCACAAAAATAAAAAAGTGGTACAAAAGTTCATAGAGCATGTCTTCCAATGATATAGAAAAAGTTATGAAAGAAGTTTTGACGTGGTTAACTTATAAACAAGCGCGTTGTCGCATGGTAACAGACAGAGTGACTAAACCCTTTAATAAGGGTTTACTTATGTCTGAGTAAAAAGTAAAGTCCACGTGTTTCTGAAGAAAAGGTTTGCAAGCAATCTTCCGTACTGCGGTGAGCCCGAAACCATTGCAGCGAGCTAAAACCGTTTTATGGGCAATACAGCGAAGTGCTGTGCGATCTTTTGCTGGCATGCTTCTGTATAATTCAGACGCTCTGTCCACTCATCATAACGTGAAGCTAAAGAACTGGCAGTAAAAGAGCAAAATTTAAAATCTTAGAAACGACACGCAGGAAACTGGAAAGCAATAGGCGGGGGGGGGGGGGGAGCATATAGTAGAAGCATATACTCATAAAACGCTCGCGCCCAATGATAATTAGTGAAGAACAATTCACAATACATCTGCGAAATACATAGAGCAGCATTTCCGCGTCTCAGGGCCTGTGGTTAGATAGGAAAACATTTATGTCTAAGTTTGTATGCTATTGAACTAGAAATTGGAAACATCGATACAGAAACCTGGCGTGTTTTGCAGATGTAGAAGTCAAGGGGGGGGGGGGGAAGGCAAAAGATACGCTCTTAATGTAACTTCTAAATGCAACGGGTGGCCGCGGACGTTAAGGCGTGAGCGAGAGGTCTGGGGTTCGAATTCCGATAGGACTATGCTCCCTGACCAAGGTTTATTCCAGCTTTTCCTAGTCCTCATAAATGGCAAATACCGGGGAGGTAACCTAAACCTAGGCCTGGAACGCTTCCTTCCTTAAAAAAATACTCCTTTCCTATTTCACCTAATGTATCATCAGTGTCCACCGCTTGTGGTGCCTCAGTAGTAAAAACGGGCGTTAAACACTATTAAAAATAAATAAATAAATAAATAAACAGAAATGAAAGACAATTTTTTGTTTTGAAATTCCCGTGTATTGAGAACCGTATGCTGGTGACACACTCCGTAGTAGTATTGACTATGGTGGTGGTAGTAATTGCGGTTGAGCTGGTGGTAATTTTTTTAATAGTGTTTAACGCCCGTTTTTACTACTGAGGCACCACAGGTGGTGGACACTGACGACACATGAGATGAAATGATAAATTGGGAAAGGATTTTTTTAAGGAAGGAAACGTTCCAGGCCTAAGTTAAGGATCCCTCCCCGGTTGTTGCCATTTATGAGGACTGAGGAAAACCTGGAAAAAAAACTCACTTAGGGAGGACGGTCCTGGTGGAATTCGAACCCCAGGCCTCCAGCTCACGAGTCCGCGCCTTAACGATTTCGGCCACCCATAGCGGTATAGTGGTGGTAACAGTGGTGAAGTAGTAATAGTAGTAGTAGTAATAGTAGTAGTAGTAGTAGTAATAGTAGTAGTAGTAGTAGTAGTAGTAGTAGTAGTAGTAGTAGTAGTAGTAGTAGTAGTAATAGTAGTAGTAGTAGTAGTAGTAGTGCTGGTGGTAGTGGTGGTAGACGTGATGTAGCAGTAGTGGTAGTGGCAGCAATGCTATAAAAGTGGTCACTAAGATGGTGAATGTTATCACAACTAATTAGACAGATCCAAGGGTTTCTGAGGAATATTACAGGTCGTTAGTGATGTCACACATTGTAGCAAAGTCAGTTGGCTAAGCAGCGGGCTGCATGGAAACACAAACGGCAGGTTCTAGAACTAAAGGACCAGATGGCATTTCTGTTGCATCTTTTTCTGCATTTCAGTGTCTACAATGAGATAAAAATACCCTAATTGTAAATTTTATTTACTATTTGAGAGACTTTATGGGTAAACTACAATTGTGGGTACACTAATTTCAAAATAACGATATATACAAGTAAAGTCCATTTTGGGAGAGCAATAAATTAGTTTACTTAAGAAATACAGGAGACCATTAGAAGATTATGCAACAATTCTTCTGAAGTCCACAGACCCCAAGCTACTGGAAAACTAGGTTTAGGTACGATTCGTGTTTACATTTCTCTGGCTGTCAAGTTCGCAAGCAGCCATGATTACACAGTGAACAGTTTTTAATAAATTACAAGTACAAAGTTTGACTTTCTGGTCTCAAGATTGAACTGACTGCACAGAAAAGGAAACAACATTCTGAATAAGTGGTTAAGATTATTTGGTGCCAACAAATTGTATTAGTCATTTTCCTTTGCTATTTTATAATTACGGCGTTAAGCTCGTACAAATGATAATTGATTTATTACGGAAGTGCATTTGTTAATGTCTTAATGCAGTTCAGAAACATTTTGTTTCTTTTTCCGTGATATAAGGTATAAACATTTTCCACGAGAGCTTTATAAAAGTTCCCTTAAAGAACAAGAGGCAGAACGAGAGAGTTTGCAAAGTATGTCGCTGTTTATTTCTTGTGCGTTTACAAATAGAGCGATTTAATGCAAAGTTTTGTTTCGCTGTACTGTGTTCTTCTTTATTGATCACCACTCTTGTGTACCGTTGTTTCGTTCGTGAAAAGATTTTATTCCCTAAAACCCACGCACTCTTTCTCCATTTACCAGTTTGTTCCTACATGGAGTTTCGTAAGCCTGCACTTAGGTCTGTGGGCACAGTGCGAAGAGCAAGTCAGCATCTGTATCTACAGTTTGTTTACCGAACATTCTGCCAATATTATGTATTGAAAATAAAAAATAATAAGAAATTGGCTAGGAAGAATTAAATACACACAAGTTTCTTTGGCAAGAGTCTTTCTTGCTCCCATTACCGAAGTGAAGAACTCTCCGTTGAAATTTACCTCTCTTTTTTCATTGTTCCCCTCACTTCCTACCAACTTCGTGGCAAATTCAAATTACCAAATCAAATGAAAGATTCCGTCTCACTCTTTCAATTAAGTAAGGTCAGATATTTCGACTTTTTAAGCTAGATTTAACATTTATCTTAACCCGGCATGCACAACAAGACAACTACAACTTGGGTAGCGATAGATGCGATTGGCCATCAGCTCCTTTGTTCTTCTTAGCAATAAAGACAATCTTGTTCAGCAGTTGCGTATGTCTGTATGACAGCTTGGTTTAATTCCCCGTTATTTGTGAAGAACAAAGTTCACCCTCATGTGATCTTAAATAGAATCGCATGGAAAAATCTCCACATATTAGATGGAAATTAAATAAAATACATAGTGGGCTCCCTCCCCTCCACACGTTTTAAATGTTCATAATCCACGCATTAGAATGTTTCCTTCACAGGCAAATCCTCGTGGATTAGAAAAGTTCGTTCAAAACCGCACAATTTTGCCCAATGCTGTTTCACGAGTTTAGCAGACTTTGTCGTTTGGTTTCTTCCGCATTTGTTGTCATTAACGAATAAAAAACGAAGATAAGATTTGCACTAAGCATTTGCATAAATACAACAATTTACCTGTGAAGAAGTTATGAACCAATTTATGGTTACCCTGTATTCAGAAATTAATCTTATTAACTATTTTGTGTGGAGTCAACTGCAAAACGCAGACGAGAATTTGTGATATTGAACAGTAAAAATAAATAAATAAAACGTCTTTTTGAATGTTTTTACTTGATGAGAAGTAAACCGAAGGTTATAAAATGTATAACAGATCCCAGTTTTCATGTAGGAATTAATGATTAGCTATTAGAATATGATAAATGTGTAAATAAACATGTGCATGGATTAAGTTTTGAAAGTAAGCAAATAATTCTTGTAATTTTGGCATTTCCTTGTAAATATATACTTCCCATCATGAGTTTTTATGTTAAAAATCAAAAATAATTTTTGAAAAATATACAAATAATCATCCATTCATTCTTTCTTCTTCTTCTTCCTCTTCTTATTTCTTTCTTTCATATGGTTTATTTACGGAACGCTCTTTAACATCTCAGGTCATCAGCGTCCCATTCAATTCAAGGCGTGAAACGGCCGACAAATTTTGCTCAGAGGCCTCTTTTTTCAGGCTTGAGGTTCTTTATCGTGCCGTAAATGTACAACACGGGATTAAAAAAAAAATATTATTCGTAGACCTATTGTCGTTTGTCAATTGCCAATTTATCTTGCTATCGAAGAAAAATATATTAAGAATGCGAAATAATAATTAATGTTGTCCCAAACAACTGCAAAATCATCATCAGCATCAATAATAATAATAATAATAATAATAATAATAATAATAATAATAATAATAAATTAAAACACATCTAACCACATATATAAACATATTGTATTGTATAAAGTTGTGAATATTTAAACTTAAATTACTACTGGATACCATAGTCGTATGTTGTTTAAGGTTATCGAAGCACTGGATAAAACTGTGTTGCTGTAGTTTTAGTGTGGTTTGTTAAACTAACTATTTAGTAATGTAGATCTGTACATTTAATTAATTAAAATGAATATAAAATGAACAATGAATAGAAACAAAGAAACTTGAACAATATGTTCTGATATAGGGACCAGGGTGCAAGAATTGCAGACGTTAAACTGAAAGTTAAACAATTACTTCTGCACTTGAAGAAAACAATAAAAAGTTATGACAAACGTCTTCTATTCGGCATGAAGGTGGTTACAAATGATTATTTAGGAAAATTAGAAAGAGAATTAATCATTGCCAATATTCTGCTATGGTATTTTGAAGTAATGATTTGTCTGACTATATAAAACTGATTTTTTATCACGTTATACTAACCTTCCTGAAATTTTAAGTGAACCTTAAATCAATGTAATAAATATGTCCCGTTAAGCTGAAAGGTGCATGATATTGTGTATGTCTTATTGCATTTAAAGAAATCAAATTAATTTGGATACTTGATATGGAAGAATCGCTCTCGACACCTGCAGTTGCTAAGTGAAACTAAATTCGTTAGGATTCGGAGCAAGCTTTAGGCCCATTCTTGTTTAGTTATCACAAATTTCCGTTAGGGTGTGTGGTTTAATTTTTGAGAAACTACATTACACATAAAAATTACTTTGATGTCATGTCCCTCAAGAACTGGGCACAGTCAAATTCCTCCCCCAACACAATGCTAACTCTGTGTACTGTTTGTCAAAACATTCTGCTATTAAAAATTTAATAGATGTGAATATATCTTGAGGGATAAAGCATAGAATAATTATGTGAGTACAATTCATATAAGCAAAGCTAAAGTAAAGAATGCTTTGAACCGCCTGCACAGGAATTGGGTCGAATGTTAACACAGTCATCTGAATTTCTACTAAGCGAAATGCAGCATCCTTAGTCATCGCAGAACTTGACGCAATGAAACAAACTCCTGTATCTCTGGACACAGGAGGTAAACACTTGAGCAAAGGCACCCAAGCAGTGTACTTCTGAAGACAGGAAGAGGCTGCCTTGGATGGGGGGAAGAAGAAGAAGAAGAAGAAGAAGTAGTAGTTTAAATATATTTAATGCACACAGATACAAATATATCAGGAGAAAAAGTTCTTTCCTTGTGTATACAAAGTTACATTGATAATGAAGGTACTGTCGCATTAGTGGGGCATGCCACACATCAGAAGTACATGAAGCATAAGGAAAAGTGTAAAATTACCTGATTTATCACCACTGAATTAGATAGATATGCCAGGGGATCTGTTCCAACCAATCATTAAGCATTCTGAAAAGATTTATGGGAAAAAATAACACGAGAAAAAGCTCAAAAGCTCAAAACTTATTGGCCTACAAACCGTTGTCATCCCGCTAAAGGGATTTTATTTATGAAAGCAAACTAGAATTGGGAACAAGTGAAGATAAAAGAGTTTTATTGTGTTGAAATGAAATAACTTTCTTTATTGTATATCTCTCTATGAGCAGGAACTTTTGTATGCCGAGTCTCTGGCACGTATTACCAAAGAAATGAAATATCACTCAGTACAGAGTAGTGGATGTTATCTCCCAACGCTGTAAGCGTGGTATTGTCCATCAAGGTCGTCGCCGAGAGTTTAAAACGATATTACATTACCGACTACTGGAGCTTACGAAATAATATTTGGGGGAGTTTTCTAATTGAAAGGTAATATCGTGCGAGCCTACCTTTTTGTTTAAGCTAAAAGCAGAAAAGGATAAAACACTAAGAGATAGTCACACCTTATTCGCTATATTTCGAATTACTAAAGAAGTAATTTTTCTTTTTCTTCAGCTGAAGAAACAGCCTGATCATCAAAAGGGACATAAACCTACAAAAACCAAAAATACGGACATTTTATATTTTCAAAATTACGTGTTGATTTGCAATGTTTTATTTAAACCGAAAGTGCAGAGCTATTATTAAATTGTTTCTTAACTAAAATGCCATAAATATTTTAAAATTAATTAAATACATCTGTTGCTAAAATTATAAAATGCAAGATAATTTAGTAAACTGAGAATCGGAAAAAAAAAAAAAAAAAAAGTTATACTAACTAACTTACATTTTCATCTTTTCGGTGGAGGCAATTGTTTCTCAATATTGATCCATAAGATCTCTCCATTTTACAAGGTATATTAAAAGCAAGCATTGCCTCTTATAAGTCATAACCAAAATTTTGTTGATATATTACGATTCCATATTGAAAAAAAAAACGGAATGTATAAACATTTGTTCTCCTGTAAGCATTGTTGCATTCTTGTGTTGTACTACATTACATTTTTTCTAACATTTAATATAAAAATAAAATAGAGAGTTTTAATTTTATTTCAAGTTTTAAATATTCTTAAAAACAATAAAATAAATAAAGTAAACAAGTATTTTAAGAGAAAGTACCTTTTAACGGCACGGTTGACAGAAGATGACTTGTTCATCTATGAAATTATTGGGTCGTCATTTACTACGGTTTATATAAAATAGATTTTGTTTTTGGAGTATTCTAGATGAAAGCAACGGTTAATATTCAGTGTAACTAACAGTATGAACAGACAATTCAAGCTAAATGAACTATAAAATTACAATAAATGTATGTAATATTTTAAATTAAAAACAATAATAAAGCATTAGTTATAAGCCCGTATTTCAAGAATAGGCACTCTTCATCAAATTAAGATAATTATAGGCTTATACTGGATCCATTAATCCTACCTAACTATTGTCACGTGAGCGTGGTGACATCATCTGACACAATTCACATGCCTTGCCTAAAACGCTAGGTACATCCGCGCGTGCACTTAAATAGTTTTCTGAGCTCGTGCTGTTGCAGGTCGTAGGTAAGCAGTTCCTAAGCGAATGGAACTGCTTCGGTTAATCTTTAGAAACAGAATGTGGATCTTGTTGCCTGCCATGCTGTTCATTTGTAACTTGACTGTGTTTTATTCAAAGTTAAATTGTGTATAGGGCTTTTGCCTAATTTTAGAGCAATGTTATAAATGTCTTAGTCATTGGGTATGCTGTGCCAAGGAACAGAGTCATGATTTTCACTTTATTGTACTGTGAAATATTGCTTACTAATAGAGCGATGTACATTTTGTAAGCCAGTTTTTCTTTGTTTATTGTGCAGTAGTTTCGCAACATATTAAAGGAAAGTTTATTGGAAGCAGTTTTATTCTTTGTTTAAGATTGTAATTTACTTACTGCAATACTAAATCATTTCATATGCAGCACACAAATTTAATTTTGATCAAATAGCCCTAAGATACGATATTTGCATTCAAGCTAATTATTAATTGTTCAATAAATCTTGTTAATGTTAGGTCTTTAAAACGATGTATGAGGTACGCCACGATGTTAGTAGCTAAAGAATGGGGATAACTTAACGGGACTTTTTAATTGCTGAAACACTTTCTTCTCATTCAACCTTCCTACACCTTGTCAGCAGATCGCTGATACAAGAAGATGGTGGGAAGTTATGTAATCCCTTGTAAAGTAAATCTAATCACTTCAGTATTGCTTCTCTCTAAGGACCACAAGAAATAGAACAAAATCCGTCCTCTAGTTTTCACATAATAAACTAATTCTTATCACTAACAGGCAAATACTTCAAATAAGACATGAATCTTAAATTCTGCGGTCAGGTATGGAGTTGAGGGCACTAGCGTAGTCCGAGTGCACTCAGAATTGACGAGGAAATTACCCTGGTGACGGAGCAAGGGCAATGAAAAGCGAAATATCCGCATTGTCCGTCACAATAATTTATATTCTAATATAAATTACTAACTTACAGCCATGAGCTTGTGAGTACAATTATAATTACGTATTAGATATGTAAATTTGGTATACACAATTTTCCATTCTATGAAACATGTAGTTAAATTTTCTAACAAATATGACAGCAGTTACTTGTGAAAATGATGTAATCCAATTACTTTCTTAGTTTGATCAAACGTTTGAGGCACGGCCAGGTTTCTGTGGTCTCTAATGGACTTTTTGTGATAAGAGTCATAACTTCAAACCCCTTCCTGAAGGATTTGCACGAGTTGTCCACAGTGACAATGGCTCTATCGGTTGTCGCCTCGTATTAAAACGCAACTGGGCATTATAGCATGTTATGCAGATTCCGGGTGAAACCTGCCTACTACCTTCCGGAAACTTCTGGCTCCCTCCCGCTGAGGCAAGCATAGGGGTACCTGTAAATTACCTTCGCAAGTTTGCCAACTTGTTAGTTTTCATATTGCGACCATCAGCTCGGGTCGTTATTGCCTGGGGAAATGGACTGCAGGCTCTCAGCTAATGTGTAAACTCGTTTACTTGCGGGAAAGTTGGTAGTTGCCTGCAATTATAGCAGCAGGAACCATAACACTTGTTTCTTATCGTGAGTAAACAAATGACTGCAAACTTGCGTGCTTTCATCATTTATTCCTTGCTTATGTAGATAGTTAAAAACATTCCTAAATTAATTTTATCTTATATGTTAAGTTAAATTACATTTTAAGTAAATTCCATTTGTATTTCACTTTTTGTACTGCACTTCCAATTATCAAACTGTTTTGTTCTTTGAGCTCCTCTTGATTTAAAATGCAAACGTGAGCTATGATATATTCAATATTTTTTGTATACTGTTTACATTCTATTTTATGTTTGTATCACTCGCATTTGAAAGTAGCAGTAATGGACTTTTACTATGTACAAATAAAGTTATTACTGTCGCATGCTTATACCGTCCTTTTAAAAATCCAAAGATTCAATACACAAAAAACGGTAACATTAATTGCTATGGTTAATTATACAAACCAACACATTGATATACTTACATCACGCATTTTCTATGAATAATTTATATAATATTCACCCCTGAGCCTTCCCTTCGTTTTACTATTGTCGGGTCTTCGCTAGAAATATTCGTGACGTGTGTGTGTATCTCCCGTGCACCAAACAAACATTCAAACTTAGTTGGAATTCAGAAATTGTGATGGTAAATGTTCTGCTCATTTCTTAAAAGCATTCTGCCAAAATATGTGATCAGGTATCCCTTCCTCCAAACTCTTTCCCTAAAGCAAAACTATTTTATTTCCTTTCCATGCGAGATCACCTCTTTCACAGACATCTAGATAAACTGATCTACTGAACCTGCATCTTTCCTGCGCACTGAATCTCAGTATTCTGTCTATCTACATCTCGCAAACGTCTGTTCAATTCTCCAGCTATTGCCCGTAATATCCTGTCCCCTTAACGTACACTACAGTTCTATTTTGTCTACGCCTTTCCGGTTTTTGATGCTCTTTCCTTATTTGCTTTCTCAGACAAATTGCTTGATCCCCCCATATTATTCTTATCCAGGACTTAATTGCACTTATTTTTAAATTTACACTTTCGTTAAAGATACCAAACTCTTTAAAATTATATACCCTTTCTACCTGTAGAAACTGTGCTTGTTCCTAATTAAGTTCCTCGTGTTTTATCACCCCAAACTTCGACCTCTGTAAGTCACAGTTGGCCCTGTATGCCATCTTTTTTTCAGCGTTTTCCGGTATTTGTACCAAAAGCTTTATTTTTTAATTTGCACCTGCATTTTGTGATGCCTATGTGTGTTGTCCAACTCCCACTCACAAATTTGAAAAGTATTTAAATGTAATATTTCATTTAAAAGTTTTTCTTACCCCCAGAAGAAAACCGGATTAATTACCACGTAAATCAAGTTCAGATTCCAACATTACAATTTTTACCGAGTTTAGTTCAAAAGATTTTCACGAAAAAAGGAATTATACTTTATTTTGTTTTAATTTAAATATTGATGTCTTTAATTTTATAATTCTAGGAAAAATTTTACTTTCAAAGGAATAATAAAATATTAAAATAAAACTTTCTCGTAGTACAATATCAAGTTACATTGTCACCTTGCTTTCTGGTTGACAGTTTTAACCAATCAGAGTTTCTTTTGTGTCCCAGACATTTATCCGTTTCGGCCACGTGTTCATAAAATGCTTCTCCTTGCGTCACTGACGGAACAGTCTTAAAGACTTTTTACTTTTAATTTCTGCTTCTTACTTAGGTTCTAGTTTATACATTAAACGGTAACCTAGAGAGATAATACTTAGAACCGAAATCAAATTCCTTGAGACCAGCGTCCTTTCCACGAATTTTCCGCTCTCCCAGTTCACCTCGTTTCATTCCGTTAGTTCTTTTCCCAGGTGAGGTGGGCTGGAGCTGTGTGCGGTTTAGGAGTGGCTTGCGACTTGGAACGGTTTCTGCCCCTGCCTAATTTCTTATACAGTGTTTTATCTCATCATTTTATCCTGAAAATGCTCCCATTGGAGACAAACATTAACAACCATTAAGGTAAGTAAGGAAAATTCCTCTTCTAATATAATTCCATTGTTAGTGAATACCTTTTGAACCAAACCCAATTCAAGCTTGTAATAGAAAGCTGTCTCTATTCTTACAACCACATAGAACAGTTTCACACGTGATTAATGAATGACAGGAAAAATTAACCTTGGAGTACTGTAGCTGGTAGTAAGCGATAACGCAAACCGTTTATCGCCATTTCTCAGATACTGTAACCGCTTATCAACTGGAAAGTTCCAAGCAATTCCCGACAGGGAAAAGTTGCTCATATGGGTTCTTTTCTCAAGTTTGCCTTGCAGATGTATGGCAAGTAATTTTAGACGCCGGCGAACTCTGGTTAATGACAGTTGACATAAGCGTTAAACTCATAGATATATTGCTGTACTTGTTCACAGACATCGCACTTTTGATATTATTAAAGTTTCATTTTAAACTATGTCAATTTAACTGTCTCCTTATTTTTAATCCATAACAAATTTTGGTGTGATCATTATTTTGTAAAATTTAACTTAAGTTGCGTTCTAACCCTCTTATTCTATTTTTATCAAGTATAGTAAAAATCAACCAGATTTTAAAAAGAAACAGGCACATTTTCCATGCTAAATATTTTAATAATACATTTATTTAAGTGTTTACATTTTACTTCAGTTTCAGTTGCTTCATAGATATTTAAAGAAATGTCATTTTCTGTTGGTAAACATTTTCAATTTACTTAAAAATATTTTCGAAGCAATTTATTTAGCATGTTTAATGCGCAGAAGGTACGCTTTTAGATTAAAAAATATAGAAATGCTTTTCATTTATTCTCTTCTAAAGGACTGGTTTAAGTATGATAAAGCTTGTTTCACTCCGGCTAGATTACCCTCCCACGCGGAGATTGTGGTGCTGTCAGGGAACAAACAGTTGAACGTTTATCTACCGGTCTGAATTTTTCATTATAATATTCTTCCCGACTGCAACGTACATATTGGAACTATTGCGAACTTCGTTCAAAGTCTAATCGATTTTACAAAAAGTAAATTGTTTTTAATCCAAATTGTGGAATTTTCTGTAATATATCCATCTAGTCTTGCCATAAATATTTGAAAGACTCCTGGCAATCAGTTTTGCTGCAAGTTCAGATGCAGCAGGAAGACACAACTTCCGTCACAGCCCGTTTTAGGATTGGAAAAATCATCAAGCGAAATATTTCCAGATCCTGAAAAAAACTAGTGATCAGCGCTTCAGTGACACCGGTACTACAGAACCCTCTTTTGGAGGCGTGGCCAACTTAACAACTCTTTGGTACAGGAAGCACGCTGTTTGTCGGCGGAGTCAGATATTCATAGCCCCCTTAAATTCAAGCGCATATATTTCACTAAATATCTTTATGTCATAGAATGTTGTGTACAAGATCGGGTTTTTCTGCTGTCCATTATCTATTGTTTTACATGACCATGTAAATAAAACCACGCTTCGTCCGTAAAACAAAATTAAATGCGAGTCAATAGAGTGAACATTAACATTATCCAATGCCCAATTGCAGAAAGTAACATTGCAATTCCTGAACTACAGTTACCTTATAAGCTTTTAACGTAAAAGTTTAATTGCCATTCCAAGTTGAGGTTTGCGAAATTCCTGATTCCTGTAGAGATTTCTTTGCACTTCGTTTCTTATCAAGAAAGGTCCCGTTCCTCTAAACATGTTCGCAATATCACGAACTGTTTCTCTGTGAGGCAGCAGAGAGTTTGTCACATAAGATTCTGTGTGCTGAACTTTTTGGCATTAAAACAGCACTAGCGCTCTATAACAAGTGGTCTCATAACGTTTAACCCCTATACAGCACACGGAGAGGCGATAAAATGGAGGAGGAACAGAACCATTAGAAACAGGGCAGACAAATCCCCGTTAAGCCGGCCAAGTATCCAAATGAAGGCTCTGTATATGACCATTCATGCTTTGAACATTCGCTTTCTGAGAGGATCATAGCAATGCAGCCGTGCTTCGTGAACATTGAGATAAATACATCCCAAAGAGTCATGTCTACAGTGCTTAGAGAAGACATTGGATTGAAGATTTTTCGTCAGCACTGGACATTTTTAACTGCAGAACTGAAGCAACAGAGGACGTTGAGATGTAAACATCAGCTACAGCGTTACGATAACAAAGACCGCCGGAAACGTTTCACTGCCGAGAGAGTATTCAATAGTGAAGAAAGTTAAAACACTCAAACTGGCAAATGTAAGAGAATGTTTCAACTTTACCGGAAGCTTTTGAAAGAGGCATGAAGCTACGGAGAAGCCAACATCTTGCATTAGTGAAAAAGCGAGCTGTGATGATACCCCAATTCCATTTTTATTAAGACAACCGCCAAAGTGTGTGAGGAACTTGAACACAACTTTGATCAAGAATAGGCATTGGACTTCCAGTGCATAAGTAGGTACACTCAGAAATATTTCAAACTTCAATCTGCTCAATAACGGCCTTCTAGCTGTTCTGAACTCAGCCCCATGGACTGCGAAATGTGTTTGATTTCTATTTGCAAAAGCAAGTGCCTTCTTATAAGTCAGCAGTGGTGGATTTCTCAGTGCCAACAGCAACACGGTGTTTCGGAAATACTTTTACAAACTTTGGTGGAAGGTTCCTCACACCAAAACAAAAACGTCTATATAAACATATGTCCGGCAATCTTTAGTTTTTGAGTTATTAATGAACGTTTACGCCAGAGTTAAAAGGAGTATTTATATCACATCTTTAATAGGTTTATTACCTAAACACATAAATGCTAATCTTCAACAGTGCTATTGCTGCATTTTGTCATGTAAGCGTGTAATGTAGATCGCCAATCGATACATCATTCAATTCATTAACAAAATTAATTTATTTTCGGTTAGGTACTTAAGCTATTAGGTTATACCTTGAAACGCGATGAAGTAAACTTTCATTACTAACTCAAAAACTAAGGATATCCGGACATATGTTTATATGCACTTTTTTTTTTTCTTGTTTTGGTAAATTTTCATTAATAGCTCAAAAACTAAAATTTTCCGAACATACGTGTTTATAGATATTTTTTCTTACTTTAGTAAACTTTTATTAATAACTCAAAAAATAAGGATTTCCGGACATGCCTTTTCATGCACTTTTTCCTTGTATTGGTGTCAGGCACATGCCACCAAAGTTGTAAAAGTATTTTCGGAACATTCTGTATATGAATAACCAAAGAGATTTCAGTCGTGTGAGAAAACAAAAGAGGGTTGTTTAGAGAAATGATAAATATTTGTAATATCTGAGGTAACAAAATATCAAAAGACTTGAAATAGTATATATACAGCAAGAGTATCTAGATACTTCTAATTTTTATAAAGCAAAAATAGATGCGTAAAAATAGGTAAAAATATTGTATTTTCGGTGTTATTAGATATTTCATTTTTTGTCATTCTTACCTATTTTTGAAACGAACCCAGCAATAAAATGTATAATGCAACAATGGGTCGTAAATCAGATAAAATTGTTAGAATGCTAACCGTTATAAAAAAATCAATTTTTAAAAAGAATTAGGCATTTTGGAATATGGTTGCTACTTGGGCACCACAGGCTGTGGACACTGATACATGAGATGAAATGATAAATTGGGAAAGGACTTTTTAAGGAAGGAAACGTTCTATGCCTAAGTTTAGGGTACCACCTCGGCATTTGCCATTTATGAGGACTGAGGAAAACCTGGAAAAAACCTCAGTCAGGGAGGACGGTCCTGGTGGGAATCGAACCCCAGACCTCCAGCTCAGAGTCCGCGCCTTAACGGCCACCCATAGCGGTGTGCACATGGTATGATAATCAGTAACTACTAAGATTCTGTTACAAACGCAAATTGAAAAGTCAGCATTTGCTTAACCAGATATGAAGTGTGTGTGTGTGTGTAGAAATGAATATATAAGAAATGAATTAAGGGACATATATATATATATCCCTTAATTTATTTCTTCTGTGCTAGATTTTTTCTGTTTATATCCGTATATTATTGTGTTTTTATAATATATATGTTGATTTTAATTTTAATATCTTATAAAATATTGTTTATTTAGTATTGATCTTTCTTTGATACTTCTGAAATTTATTTATTTCCCACTCCTAATCATGTGAATGTATTGCAGTTATTTATACTTCCTTTTCCATTTTCCAAAACTAAATTTTGTGAGTTTGATTCGATTGCTTTGTATTTTGTTTAATTAGAGTTAATATTCATCTCTCGATTCTCATATCCGTCCAAACATTCGTACAACTTTATTATCTTTTGCTATCGGTAATCAGAAATAACAGTAAATATATAATGTCCGTTGTAATTAGCAATCCAATTTTGCAAATTTTTAAAGAATGCTGAAGGCATATCTTAAATAGTGTGAACGATAAAGAACATCCTTGTAGTGGCATGATCCAGAGAATATTTCATTTGTTATACAAGATTTATTGCATAGATAAGAGTACTATTTATTTTAAAACATGCAATACATGTGTATTGGCAACATTGGCCTGTGTAGCACGGTGCGTAAAGGTAGAAGACGCGTGGGCTAATGACATGGAAGTTTAGTTGTGAAGAAATTGGATTGTTAGAATATTTCAGATTTGCGCCCAGTGGAGGCATTTCCAGGAGGAAGGGATGAGGATGTACGGGCTGTGAGGCTGTTTCCCTGGCGATGTCGCTCTCCAGGAGTTCGTGCCACTCAGAAGGGAAGCTTCCGTCATATCGCATCAGTCAACCTGGCACTTTCGACCCTGCTACAGGAAATATAAGAGCGTGGAAAGGGAAGTTCCATTCCAGTATTTGCCTAAGCGACCACAAAACTAGGAGATTTGAACCAGGGACCTCTCGAAAGCGAGTCTCAAGAGTTATCGCCTGAGCCATTCTATCCCACCCCACTTGGAGGAATTGGGTTACTAGAACTAAGGGCATATTCATGTTCCGCGCCCTCAAAATTTCCGCAGATATAAATGAGATAAAAGTTGCAGGGAATGTCCCCCCCCCCCCCCTTTTCGAAATGCCCCTACCTCTTGGACAGCAGAGTATGCTGTAAAACTAAAAATTCCGCGTAGTTTCAAAAGCAATTCTGCAATGTTGATATTTTATGTGTCAAAGGGAATGAGGTCGTATATTTAAATTTTAAGACGGACTGCAATTGTTTCTAGGCCTATACCAAACTTGGTTCATTATCAGGATTGTGAAAAACATGCTTTTATCTCGGGCTTTTCCTACAAAACGAAGTATTTTCTGCCTAATGCACACATTTCTTTACACGTTACCGTTCCACGTTTAGTATCATATGACGTAAGACAGGCCGTTACCTCGCGGTCTTGAAGTAACGATGCCTGTGGGAATTTCCGTAGACGACGATCTTACTACCTCAGACTGAACAATTTCACATTCTATTCCAATGGTAGCCAATTAGTGTCGGGCCGTCTGGTATGTTCCTATCGAAAATAATTTTTACTTGAGAGCTAAAAATACCTTAGACGTACTTCGCTTAGCGAGATGAGTGTCATTTGCATACCAGAAAAAGCAGCCAGCAAGTTGCGAGGTGGATGCGGTTTCTTCCGCTATCAAAATAGCGCGACGTTCTCAGGGTCACCAACCTTACTTCCTCATCCTGAAAATGCGATATCGAAGACTGGCAATGAACCAAAAGTAATGAAAAGGTCACGACCACCAACGTAAACGCCGAGCTGCCTTCCCTCTCTTACTGGGAGAGGGGAGGTGGGGGAAGGACCCCAGAGGATCGTTTGCAGGGATCCCCCGACTATCGATCCTGATTGGTCCCGTGTAAAGCAACGGTTAAGACAAAATTGCCGTAACGAATGTTAAAAGATGGTGCTTTGCCGAAAGAAGATGAATTACTTGAATATCTGCAAGACATCCACATACCTTACAAATAAAAACATCTTTTACAGTGCATTTCAAAAGAATGTTGTATGTACCATACTTTGTTAACTTGCAAGTTAACAAAACAAAAGTTATGCTCATCTATTTACGTAACAATTTTCTAAATGTGGGAGATTTACAACAGGATTTGTTAGATATTTTAGTAACGAAAATTAAATTATTTTTATTCAGACGTAATTATAACAGCGGCCATTTAAATGTTGAATCAGTTGCTCTGCAGTTGTTTGGAATAGAATACTTCATTCAACATCATTGATATTGTAAATGAAACTTGTAGCAAGAGAAGAAAAATGAGATAATCTGAAAATACGGACATAAAAAATACTGAGGCTCGTAGGTGGTGTGAAGAGTTTGTAAAATAACGACTTCTCATGGAAAAAACGAGTACGTACGTAAAAGTAAGTCGTTTCGAAACTAAAATGGCTATTAACAGTCATTATCATTTGTTAAGTCCCCTTTTTATGCTCCCCTCCCCTTTTAGTCTTATATCTATAATGTTTCACAGCATAGGGGAATATTATTAAAAAGCAACAAGATAACATTGTGTTATTAAATTTTCTTTCTTACTCTTAAAATTACTCTCATTACTAAAAGACAATTTTAGATAGCCTTAGGCCAAAGGAGTCTTTTGGGTAGTTAAAGATAATATTATAAATTAAAATTTTGAATAGTATATACCAAAAATTTTTATTTTAACACTGAAAATAGAAACTTTGTAGTATTCAGTTGATAAATGTTATAGCACTCCAGTATTACAAATTTTGATTTAATTATCTTTAATTTATTAAGCGGTAGTACATACGGTATTTCTTATATTTTTAATTTTTACATTCTTTGTTACAGTTTTCAAATCAGACCATAGTACAATTGGTATTATTACTAAATCTCTTTCTAAGATTTATTTGTGTAGGTAACTTTAGAATCATGTCAGACTGGAAGAAAATAACAGCTACTGCACATACCTAAATGCACTCTACGAAATTACATTTTAAACAGCAATTTGTCTATTAAAAGAATCATTAAGCAATATGTGTGTATAAAGAAAAGTTTATATTAATAATAATAAAATTAAAAATTAATTTGTAATTTAAATTGCTGGTAAGAAATATGAAAACAATTTCTTTAAAAAAAAAAAAAAAAAAAAAAAAAAAAAAAAGGAAATGTTTCGGTATGATAGGAATAAATTCAATTTATAATTACTGATTTATTTTAAAATCCTGTAAAATACTCGTATATGTTTTAAAAGTGATTTTAATATAAAATGCCACATATAACACCTGTATTATAAAATATTTATAAGTTGCATGTGTTAAAAATAAATTATTTTAAATTCTTTCTAGCAATTTGATAAACGATTCATGGCCGATTTTTAAAAATGAATTATTGTATTAAGAAGCAACCCACAAAACAATCTGAATATGTCATTTATTGACAAACATACAACATTTAGGTGGTATATCTTTATGTTATAAATATATTTTATGCATGGGTCGTCGACCGTACCAGAAAATAAATTGCTTCTCGCACTTTGATTAGAATAATCAACCTATTAATGTGGTCCACAAACAAGTCCCAGCGTGCCAGTTGATCTGTAAAACTTTTTCTCTAAACATTGTTCTTCTCGGGTGTTCCCAGTGAACTATCCGTTATTTTTTAGCCTTCTAACCTCTCTGTCTAAACTGATCTTGCCTTTCTCTCTAGAGGCATATACATCACTTAATTCGATAGGCTCAAGGAGATTTTCGTGTTACATTCTGTCTCAATTTCCTGCCTGCTGATACCTCTAGCCTTGTTATAACCTTCTTCCTACATTTTAATTATTTTCATTACCTCGTTGCCATTTTAAACCCATGCCATTATCCTCGAGTTCTCTTTCCACCTCAGGTGTCTGTAGCATTTAGCGCAAAGTCTAAGAAAGTAATTCGCCTTCCGTATTTTACTGTTAACTGTATGAAATAGCAACCCACTTTCCTCGTGAACCAACAGTTTGAACTTCCTTTGGAGAGACCGAGAACCCTTTTCCAAAAATTTACTTGAATTTTATTTACATGTTCAGCTGTCTCCATCCCCATATTCCCAGCGTAAAAGAAGCTCAGCCCTGAAAGAAGAGACCTCTGGACAAAATTTATTTGCCCTCCTGAATTGCATGGGACGCTGATGGCCTGAGATGTTAAACAGTCAATAAATAAACCAAATCCATTGTGGATTTGCCCCTAAACAGTATCGACAGTTGTGTATGTTGACAAGTTCATCCTGGCAGAATGTGAGCATACAATTTGTGTAAGAAAAACTGGATTGCTGTTAATGCGCTACATCATCAATTCACAAAACTGCATTCTTCATCAACTGAAAATACCTGCGAAAGTTTAATTTACTAAGGATGTTTCTTGCCATTTTTAAGGATTTTCATCACGGAACTTTGGCTTGTATTTGATTCTAATAACAAATTTTTAGTAGAAACTTTTGAATTTTTTTGTACAGGGAGGAGAACATTCATTAAAATGTTCTCATCAATTGCACTTTTCGGGTCATCTGATCTTAGTAAATTCTTTACACTTCCAGTTTAAGTAAATCTCTTTGTCACTGTTGTGTGTGGAATTCGATGCATATCAGTAAGCAAATTCGCCGCCTTTTGATGAGACAGTTGCCTGTCTCCATAGCTCAACATTAATAGAATTATTTAACACACTAGATGACACGTTTAATCCTTTAAATAAGATGTTTTGTATCAATAAACATGATTCCATGGATATAAACAAATGACAGTATATTTATGCTATTATTGACAAAACATAGTTAATAAAAGCGCTTTATTATCCTTTTTTGTTTCCTTGATTTAGCAACAATAAATTTGTACAGAAGTATCTAACGAGGGTACTTTTTAATAACTCTTAAGGAGCATTATTCGAAAATGTAAACATGCATTCTATTTAAAATAACAGAGTTGGAACTACTTCCGGTTGAGCCAAAATCAGGAAAAGTTGGTAATGTAATTTTTTAGTTCTCACTATATGGATATCCCCACACACCGAGTTTCATGTCACTGAACTACATGCTTGAAAAGCTATTTAGGTTGTGAGGGACTTTTAAATACAGGTATTTACCCAGGGTCAAAAAATGTATACACACTTTCACAGTAGATATCTATTTAATACACTTCAAAGTTGGACCGAAAAACAACAGTAATGTGTAGTATGATGTTCTGTAAACAGATGCGACTCACATTACGTTATGATAGCGTTGCTACGTGACAGATAAATCAACAATGAACAAATGAAGCCAAGATTATTGTATGATGTTCTGTAAACAGATGTGACTGCAGCTAATTAATGCAATTACCAAGAGCCATGCCACTCAAAACATTTTTTTGCTATTAGCATTGCTTTGTAATCTTATTGGGGTTTGAAACGCTATTAAATTCTTTGTGTAGCTCTCAGCAATTAAAATTTTCCGTTTCACTTGCGTAAAGTTAAGTAAATACATAACAGTATAATAATTATTTACGGCTTAAATTAACATTATTAATTAGTTGTGAAAAACGGAAGTTGAATAAATAAAACAAATTAACCGCAAATATAATTTATTTACAAATATTAAGAGTTCTCTAAGTAATATTTTATGATATTAGTTCATATATTGCATAATAAACTAGCGAAACGAGAACCTGTAGATATTTAACCATTTTAAGACCACAATTCAGCACTGTAAAACTGAAATGAGCATAGTATAAGTATAAAGCTGTTGGATTTTGATGACAAATATTCACTCACAATGATATCAAGTATAAAACCAAATGGGGCTAAATTTTCAAGACTAGATAAAAATCGAAATGTTATAATGAAAAATGGGAAAAACTGAGGTGAGATATTTAAAGATTCCTGTACTGAGGACAATGGTTTTATCGGATAAAAAATAAAAGCAGCAGTTAACGCCTTAAGCTAAAAGGGAAAGGAAGAGATTGTTTGGATATTGTCAAATGAGACTTTCATTAGCAATAGAACGCACAAAGAGCTTTCTTTTCGATGAACAAGCAAAAAGGCGACACACATAAAACTTATTATTCTCTATCGAGTGACCAGACCCAGTCTCTGGCAAGAGAGAGTGCTGGCATTAAGAGAAACTTGCCGCACGCACTTCTTAGCCCATTCATTTACCACTAGCTGGAGGACATCGACGTGAGTGTCGTTCGCTTGGGATACCGTATGCAGTTTGTGCTTATTAAGGATAAGAGGTACATACTTCCTCTAACTTAAAATGTTATTTGTTTCTTTTAATATACAGAAAATTTAGAATGGAACATAAATTCAGAACTTGTTATTGTTACGGTATTCTCACAGCTGTGCGCTTCTAATCGCATAAAATCTTGAAATAATTCTGCTGTGTTTTTTATATTGCACAATTTTTGTATAACTGCCCTTCAATACCTTTCTAATTTCTGACCCTCATCATTGTAAGGCTGCTCGTGGAGATTCATGACAAGAATGTAACCTTACAACTAAAGAAAAGTTACCGTGAAATTGTTCGTTAATGAATCCGAAACTCAGACTATCGATGAACCAATTGAGTCGTATAAATATACGAATATAGACTTTTAGCGAATTCGTAAGGAATATAAGCAATTGCGGTTGTACTAATAGGATTCGTTTTGAATAAGCTTTGCAAATCTCCATTGTACGAAGACAAATTATATATATATATAAACGCATCTCTCTCTATACATAGCTCTGTATGTGTGATATCTGTTAATGCTTTAGCGGTCGCATTTTTTGTTTTTCTCAATAAAAGTCGGCATATAGCCTTCAATTAACA
Organism: Metallyticus violacea; assembly: GCA_030762175.1. Classification (NCBI taxonomy): domain Eukaryota; kingdom Metazoa; phylum Arthropoda; class Insecta; order Mantodea; family Metallyticidae; genus Metallyticus; species Metallyticus violacea. Next base: position 108,520,084 of record CM060830.1, on the reverse strand, counting down.
AACGATTCGTCGAGTTTGTTAACCAGAAAAATTAGACCATTGGGGGTGTGAGGCTGGGGGTTAACTCAAAGCGAAATGTTTTTAAAATTTTTAAAAATCACTCTAGCGACCGCAATTTTTGCTCTGCCTCAAAGAAACTCTGTATGTTTCTTTAAAATAACTTGATAAAAGTTGTTTGCAAAATTCGGTGTAATCGACCATTTGTAGTACACCTGAGAAAACGGGGGTTAAAGCGAAATTTAAACATATTTTTGCCATTTTTTGAAAGTTGTCTAATTTAGGTGTATTTTTACAGTTAGTACATTATTAATTAGTAATTACCTTCATTTTTGGCTATATATTTGAAAATTGAGATTTTTTTCAGGTACAGTTGCCCGTCTCATTTAAACAAAGATGGATGGAGGCTTGCTTTAACTGTAGTAGCAGGAAAAGTTGTTGACCGTTGCATGTTAAGTTCGCCACACATTTTGGGAATGAAGAAGTAAGACCAGAGCTTCTGATTGTGTTGATGTAAACGTTATATGACTGCGTGCCAGAATAAGCTACTGCTTTTACATCCCGCTGCTTTCAGTTACTTTGGCGGCCTGAAAATCACCTGGTACAGAAAGGCCCGTTTTAGTTGTGCTCTAAAATGCCAAAAGTAAAGCCATATCATTTAAACCAAATGTTTTTAACGACGGTTTGATGTTACTATGAAAGGTTTATGGAGTTAAAGTGGCAGAAGAGAAGAGATTCACTTCAAAAGTGACTAATACATGCTGTTAACATTTTCCAAAGAATGGAAACAAAAGAGGGAAGTTCCTGCAACTCTACACTGGCAAAGAAGAAGGTGTACTTCTCAGCACTATGAGCAGACAAACGATCGATGCTAACAAGATTTTTGTCTCTAATAATGAAAGCCTCACGTCAAGTGTTTCTGCTAACACCGAAGATTCAGAAGCAGTTAACCATTCAACCATTGCCATGGCCCAGAGGGAACCAATGCTACAATGTGCATAGCAAAAGCTGCTAAACAAATTAAAGATTTCTATTAAAAATTATGTATATTCATGCTATGCTCAGGTCCCATCCACTTTCCTTTATGTCTAAAACCAAGGAAATCTTTGTTAAAGCTCCATCAAGAAGAGAATCTTCAGCTCCACTCCAGCCCACGTGGCGCTGCTGTGTACTATTACAACTTCCAAGCTGTGAAATTCGCGGTTGCAGCAATCTCTGAAGATGCAAGATGTTCAAGTCATCCAGCGAGCTAAGGGGCTGTTTACCGACACTGAAATGGAGGGGAAGCTGGCGTACTTAAAATCAAATTTCGACTTTCTACCCTCTACAATGTTGAATCTTTAAATCTTCATTGAAATTGACAACAAAACTCACGTTACGCTTGATGATGTGTATGGTGAAATGGTGAAAAATAAAATAAAAAATGTACTACATAAAAAATGCAGGATACCGCTCCATGTGCTTGGTTTCTGAAGTGCTAAATGGTGGAACGTGTCATTAAGCCATTCTGGGTATCAATCTCAATAGCCCTTTATTAATTATTAATCTACGACTTCCATTATTTCGAAGAAGAAGAAGAACAAGAAGAACAAGAAGAAGAAGAACAAGAAGAACAAGAAGAACAAGAAGAAGAAGAAGAAGAAGAAGAAGAAGAAGAAGAGATATCCAGTGACCTAAGCAAAATGCTCCAATTGCAAGTGCCAATGTTCAAAATATAAGAATGTTTTACTTTTGAGAATGTGCACATGCGCACTTTAACTTGTGAAATACAGGATAAAATGGCTCGTTTTACAGTGAAGTTTTTCAGTTATTTTTTTGCTTATTGCAAGTTAATATAAAACATATGTTTTATAGCTTACATTAATAAAATAATAAAACGCGCTAGTCTACACTACTTTTCATGGATTTTCAAAAATATTAGATCATTTTGGTTCCTTTCTTTATAATCTCAAGGTTGCGGTTTTAGATCATTAACACCCGGGTCCTGATTATAGGCGACATAGGTAACTATACTTATGTAAATTCAAAACCTCTTGCGGCATTTAACGAAGTTGTGTTTGTAGTAAACGCATCTGTCGATCCTGGCCGAGTTTGAACCCGCGATCTTGTGTTTAGAAGGTTACCACTACACCACCAGGACCGACATTAGTAGAGCGAAATTGTGACAATAAAAACACACCCATTATGAGCTATTTAATATTGCCATATATACCGAAATTTACTCTTATGTAATAACTATAAACGATTGTATTGCGTCTGCCTCATCTATGTAAAGTTCTTTCCATAAAAATCAACTGCTCCGATTATTTTTCAGAGTCGGTTGCTGTTCATTAAAAGAGCGGGAAGACCAAGAGTATTGTATTGCAGTATTTTATAGCTCTAATGAGGCTAACGAGTGTGTAGTTTCGGTAACAACTGAAATGAAGAGGATACTAAAACATCGTTTAAAGAATACTCGAACGTACGTACATTTTGTAGAAGAAAATGAACTTTTTAGCCATGGTGGTGGTACAACTGCGCGTTACATAAGAACCCGTTCGAATCTTAATTGCCTTCCAGCATGTAGTCACATTTTTGTACCTCCGTTACACGCTTCAGTCAGTGCCTAGCGTTCCAAGGCGCTTGTTCGCCATGACCGGGTAACCCAGCAGTCCGCGTTTCGAACGCCGGTGCGGTAAGTTTGTCTAATTATATACTTACTAGTGAAAGAAAGCACAAATATTCTGTTTTGTTGAGTTTAAATTTCGTTGCTCAAGGGTGTCTAACAATAGTTTGTTTACATAAACAATCGATATATATTGTTTTGTTCATATGTTGTGCAAAACTGTTAATTGATGTTGTGAAACCATTAGGGGTAATCAAATTTTCTTTTTTGTTAGTTTTTCTTAAATTTTGTAGGTTACCTGCACAGTTCTCGAAGTTTGTATTATAAGAACTAAAGGCGCTATCAGAAAACAATTAAATAATGTTGACACTTTACACGTCTTTATTCATTGTCTTACTAATATTCTTGTACACTAGAGCCATTCACCGGGGCTTTCTTTGGCACGGCATATTTTAACTATTTCTAAATTATTGAACAGAGTATCGATAAATTACAGAGCTTTCTCTTGTAAACACAATAAGTTTTTTATTTTCATTTATTTCTTTATTTCTGTTTCTATTACGGGGTTTCTGTTGTGGGTGTCATTTTTCCCTTTTATCATATTAAAAGTGTTACAAAAATGAAAATATATTCGCAAATTTGTTGTGTGCATCTACAAGGCGTCAGTTTAATTATAAGCTTAAAAACAGAAGAATGATGCACGGATCACAGTGACACAAACATTTGTATCTATTAAAACATAAAAAATTTAAGTTCTTCGTACATAAAAACATTTTTTAAGAATTGAAAGTCTTACTTTTCTTTATAAGGACTGGGCTAAAGACCCGTATACATTGCATTGGTGCTTCCATTTCATTTTCATTCCTCCTAGATCCTTTTTTCTAGCTGCATTGTTATGAATACATTCTAGTTTCTTCAAATTCGGTTGTTCATTTCTTTACTCCAGTATTTTTATCTTAAAGGTATATTATGATATACTATTTCCAACCTTCTGTTATCTTTTGGCCAAGGAAATCAAATTTTACTTCCATTTTCAAAATTAACATAATACATGTTGTATATGTATTACAGTATATAATATTTCGTGCTCATTTTCTCTTCTTCCAAAATGTACATTTTAATTATATTCTTGTACTATCTCTTCTTAAGTCTTGCTTAGAATCAAATGCTGAATAATCGCTTTTTAAATGTTATATTTATTCGCCTCTCGTTCATTAATATTTTTGTTCAAATAAATTATCTTCTCACGGTATCACTTTTACTTTTTAACTGATATTTATGTTTTATCCTTCTTCCATTTTTAGTCTTAGTTTAAGTTATGACATTAATAATGTAGAGTTTTGGGTAAATGGATAGCAAAAATTGTATTACTTGCTATCTTGAAGACAAAGCTGTGAAAGTGTGTTTCACTTTTCTGAAATGTACACACTGAAATTGAGATATTCTGTAAGATGGTTTATATGATATAGGTGGTTTAGTGTATCAAATTGTTGTTGTGGTGTGAAAATTTATAAGTTAAATACTATGCTTCAAAGATCATAGTTATAATTAATATGAAACGAGTATAATAGCAACCATAGATCAAAAGAACAGACCAATATGGATGGATATGTTTGGTTTTAACACTAAAATAAGGCAACTTCTAAAACCGTTATAACATTTATGACGCCGAGAGTTTAATTTTTAAATATTATTTATTTACATCATTATTAATTCCTTTTCGTTTAGTTTGCGTTACCAGAATTATAGATGGGTAACTTCATCAGTGATTTGTAAAATAATTGAACATTTTAATGCACCCATAACAGAGTGCTAACGTGAAAATGTAGTTATCTCAAGGTAATGAGATTTTATCAAACTTTTTTGTAGTTTCTCGCAACATTTTATTGAAAAATTGGGTAACAGGACTTAAGACAAAAAATTAATTTACTGGATTCAAAAATGTTAATAATATTAAAACTTACTAATCTCATTGCTGATTACTAGACAACTTCTAAAAGAATATAAATTTAACTAAAGTGGTTGAAATGTAGTCAATTACACGTTAAAACAAATTTAAACACAAGTACATAGACTTAAATAAATGAATTGCTTTCAATCATTAAAATGTTGTAATTCTTGACATTAAACTTATCAGGAAGTAGGTCACACAAGTGCCGTTTTTGGAGGTGTTTAAGTCGTCTCGTCTTTGGTGGAAGGATCAGATATAGGAAGGTTTCACTTCATTATGAGAACGTTGTGCAAAGGAGATCTATCATTCATTTGAAATATCAGCAACATTTGCAATAAGAGGTTGACGTCACAAAGACAAAGCGTTCGAACAATAGGATGCGAGATGCAGAGTACAAGACACCAGCTAGCTACCTGTGCATATTATTAGGGTAGTAGGAGAGGAAATGTTCTACAGTGGGATTATTTGAGTTACGGGCCGCTTGAGTGCGGATGTTTACTGGGGAAGAGCAGCCACCGCTACCGGAAAAACGAGAGCTAGGAGTCGCCGCGCATGAAGTTAGTATTTTTAGTATTTAAATTTATACTGAATGCATAAAATAATACTGATAGTAGTAAATATGGTGCCTCTCAGCGGCAATACATTGCCGGCAACTGCTTTAGAAATTCTTCTGTTTCATTTACCTTCCGTAAGTATACTAACCATGTTTCTTGTCTTTCGTTAACTTTTTAACAAGTTGAACAGTTTCTCTACCTGGAAAATGATTGCAAGGATAGTTTTTTGCGATTAGCCTAACCGCTTCTCATCGTGCATAAAAACCTGTTCAAGACTACACTATAACTAACGAAGAGCAATGTGAGCACACAAACTACAAGCACATGCATGAAAACTGCCTTCTCCCAGTGCTTAGTAACTGAAATAACTTCACTCTGTTAGAGGTTTTAAGACAGAATACCGTCAACAGAAAACGGATATAGGAAATTAAGTCCAACAAATTCCGCCTGCAATCAACTAATTGCATTAGTTTCTATAGAAAGCCCTGTCACCAACACTTTTCAATGTAGGGTGGATAAATTAAATGTTATATAAATAAATTAATAGTATTTTATACATTATACATATCATTTAAACATGTATATATGAATCAATAAGCTGTAAAAGGAACTAACTACACAGTCTCTGGTTTTGGATAAATTAAATAATTAAGGTTTAAATTTATTTTATTTTTGGTATTGATAAAGAATGATTAATGAAGTTTAAACATTGACATTGTATGTTTCACTACATTAAAGCTAGAAGTAAGAGTGAGGTTTTTTTTTTTTTTTTTACAAGTAGAGAAAAATAAGGTAAAATTCATTAGAGACATATAACTGCAAAATGAACAAGTGCAACACAGGCTAATAATCACATTGAAACGTTCAATATTTTGGGCCAAATTCCTTTTTCAGGAAAAAGCGCTTTTATTGCAGATCGATAACTGGTGGAGGACAAGCAATACCATATGAAACAAGAGAATTGATAATTTGGAAAACTTAATATTTTGAACAAATATGTGAATAGTGAAACTGCATTTTTAGCTATATAGAGCAGTGTGTTTCTACTCCTGTATTTTGTCTCGATATTTCTACAAATAGTTCTATTTACCTGTCTTAAACTTGTTTAACTTATTGTCACACTTAAAAGATCCGTTACGTTCCAAAACAATCAAAATGTTTCTTTGCCTCCAGGAAACAGTGGTTCTCAAACTGTGATCCGCGAGGCCCTCCCGGGGGATCCGCGAAGCATAAGAGTACAGTAAACATAGTTCTTCTTAAACGTGTAGTTACAAACAAACGAATTACCAAAAAATATAAAGTGAAATAATTTAGGACGCATGTGTACATTTATAGAATTAGAAGCAAATTTAAGGCTTTCAAATAGGTGGATGCTCTTCTCTGGCATCGAACTGCGAGCCGAGCTATCAAAGAAAGTATTGATGCCTTTCATAACAACTTTCTTGTCTCTGCACTCTTATAAAACGTAGACACAGAACTCGAATTAAGCATAACAGTAATATCGTCCTCTCATTCAGGAATTCAAATTAACAAGCATCACATATTAGGAGTTATCAATAAAAATGTTCAATACATTCAATTATAAATTTAATTTACTAACTACAATAAAATGCAAATATTGAACAAATGTGCATTTATTTGTTTATATCTTTAAATTTTGCAAACCATTAGTGAACAATTTTAAAAAGTGTTCATTTAAACTTAATGCTCTGCGATTGCGAGAGAATGTTGAAGGGGTTTTGCAGTCAAAACAGTTGGTTTATAACAATTTTAGCTATAATAAAATATTTCCTCAAGATGCCTGCCTGATACGAGTATGACAGCAATAAGAATGCTTAATCATCAACGTAAACAACATTATATCATATGTATTATTTCTTTTATTGGAAACAAAAATAAACTATTATATAGTGTGACTTTATCTTAGTGTTTTATCCTTTCAAAGCTTCTATAATTATTGTTAATTTATATATATATTATAAAGTTGGTCCTGGTGGTCTAGTAGTAACCATACTTGCCTTGTAGATCCAAGATCGCGGGTTCAATCCCGGCAAAGGTCGATGGATTTTTTTCGGACGTAAAATTCTTAAGTATGGCTTCCTTCGGAACGGAAGCCGTAGGCGCCATGTAAATTTACGGTACGTAAAAGAACCCCAAAGAAGATACCTCTGATCAAAATTTATCGGCCGTTTCAGTCAAGAATTGAATGGGCTGCTCAATACCTAAGATGCTAAAGTCCATAAACAATAACAACAACAACAACAACAATAATAATAATAATAATAATAATAATAATAATAATATGTCAAAGCCATTTTTGCATCATCGATATCGCGTCTCTTAAAGACAACGAGAGACTATTTTACTGCCGAGAAATTTAACTTATTAACAGAATGTTACACGACAACTATGTAGGCATTGAAATGTAAGTTAGGAGTGCTTGTGCAACTTATAGGTGTAAAATAAATAAATTGCACGTATATAGTTTATATAAAAATTCGTACGTTATACCATACATTATCTTCACAGAAAAGTAGCATCTCATAATTCAACGTTTTTTCTATAAATTTGATTCTATGCTCGTCATATTTTTCCTAAGTCACATAAAGGTTTTAAAATATGAAACAAAATATTTCTTCGATATCTTTAAGCCAAAATGATATATTTTAATAATAAAATAATTTTAAAATTTGTTTTCACAAATGTAAACAATTTAACAAAAGAGTTGGTTCCTCCCTAAACAGTACTCAGAAATATTCAATATGAATGTGGCGATTAGGTTTTTGAGAAAGAGAAATGGGAAAATTAAGCGAAGACATGTTCATTTTTTCAAAGTTCAGAACTTTCCAGCTCCATAAACATCTTTTTTCTAACAGTGTGGTGTACTTATGCCAATTTTATATTAAATTATATAGTGTATTTATGTTTGCACCAACACTTACTATAATCACGCTAAATTATATTCCAATCCATAAAGTAGGTGTCAAACAACTCGAAATAAGTTAACTTTCTCAATATTAAATAATATCTCAGTGATTCAGGAAGCACTGAGGTACATAATTACTACGCAGTGATACAGCGTACATTTCATTATTCATTAATAATATCTCTAACAACCACCGCCTTAGTCTAACAGTAGCTGCGAGCCCGGGTTCGATCCCTGGTTGAGTTAGTTTGCTGAGGTTTTTTCGGCAGTTCTTCTTCGATTCTTTAGGTGAATGCCTGGGAAACTTAGGCCACAAAGTCCCCAAAATTTATTATGTATAGACACAATAGATTTTCCGGTCGCGGTGCAATGATAAAAAAGAGTTATCTGGCGAGATTATCGTTCAACATAAGCGTGGGCGTATCAACTCATGAACTATCTTCATTTGTAATTCCTGTATATTATAAAGTTCAAATCAGCTGTTTATCTTAACACAGGCTTTGCTTATCACATTAGGAAACGTGAACAATTTGCCAGGATGTAGTGATAACCAGTAAAGATAATATGTACTGCATTCTGATAACACGGTGCAGACTATTCCCTATCTCGACCCCAAGGCGATGACGTTTATAACCCTTCATAAAATCCTTACGTAACGGGCGTTATATAAATTTTACGGCAACCGGTTATGGAAAAAAAGTTGAAGAGCACAAATCCTTCGCTGGTCTTGAAAGGTTTATTTGGTGTGTATTATAAAGGTGTTCTTGTGTTAAAAAACATCAATTAAAAACTTAAAGGCGCAGTGAATGGAATAAGCAATTAATTAATTGCAATAAATTACGTTAATACCAGCTAGAATTGCGGGAAAAAACTTATTTACTTGAACGAAATTGTGGGGACATTACGTCATATATTTCAGAAGAGAAACAGAAGACCGTTACATTACTCCTGTTTCTCACCTCTTCTAATTTTTAAAGTCCATTCAACCGTGCACATAAATTAATCTCTCTATTTGTAGTCATATGATTTTAGCGTCTGTAACTAGTTCACCAATGAACAAGGTATTTGAATTCATTTACTCTTAATTAACCTATTTGTATGAAAATGTCAACCACTAAGAAGCGGCAGCACCCGCAAGTAGCCGCGGAAGCTGCAGTTTTCTTATTAACTCTTTGTTGCGTTTCCACTGAATGTCATGGTTTTACATTGTAATTTTCTGAAAATAATAATAATAATAATAATAATAATAATAATAATAATTTCTGAAATAATTTGCAGCCTGTATTTGGTCATTATAAAAAACCCCTCATTGCCTTCATTGATTCTTTTAATCCGTGAAAAGGATATTTTATTTTATTTAGACACTATATAATAGTTTATTTTTGTTTCCAATAAAGGAAATAATACATATGATATAATGTTGTTTACGTTGATGATTAAGCATTCTTATTGCTGTCATAAAGCATTAAAATGTGCCATGGAGTACACCTTGCTTGTGACCAAGAACAACAGATTCAGTTTATATTCCGGTTTAGTTAACCTCCGTGATTTGAAACTTATCAAAAGTAAATCTATTATATTATACTCGTTGATTTCAATAAAATGAATAATTTAAATTAGGCTCTTATTATATTATTAAATATAAAGTGTTTCAACTTTGTTTTATTAAACCGGAAATAACAGGATGTATTTTTCTTGCAAAGATATAATCAGTAATATTGAATATAAAATTTGGAAATGCAAGTTTTCGGCGAGCTTACTTTATGCATGTACCTAGAAATACATCATAAAAGATTATTAAAACGAGTTTTATTTAATTTAATAAGTGTTTCTAACTAGCTCTTTTGGAGGATCAATTATTGCGAAGCAAATCATTCCAATTATAGATCTTAACAAACCACAAGATAAAATCCAAAGTTTGATGAAACCACAATGCTCCCTGAGTTAAGAGATACTATTATTTACTTATTCTATTTGTACCAAGACCTAAAATGCATTACTTTGACTGTTTCACTCATGTGACATCATCTTAAATCCACCAATGAAACGAAACAAAATTTTTGAATTTTGACCAGTCATATCCGGATTGCAGACTGAAATTATAGAATAAAAATTATCAAACCCGTTTTATCACGCAACGTGCATTTGTCTTGTGGCCAACTCTATACCTCCACTACATAATTCCTGAACACGCACCAGTGACCACTTTTGCTAGAGGCCGTGGGGAGCTATTGATAGCAACAAAAGTATGGACAATGGACAAGCATAACACAACATGGAGGATTCTTCAAAGCGTTTTGGTGATGCGTCAAATATGCAAATTGATATTATGTTTAGGAATTCCAAATACAAAAACAAAGAAAAATAGAAACATTGTATGTTCTTTTTTCCCTCTCTCTCAGTTGGTATTAGAAAATCGAACAGAAGCAATTGTAATAGTGAGCTTTTGTCCATTTCAGTCTCGCGGTTCTGAATAGAATAGATATTCATTAGTATAATATTTTATGCAAGTGTTAATATTCTGTGCGCGAATTTCAAATATGCATCACTTTTATTTTTATTCTATTCGTGAAATAATACTAAACCTTTATTTTGCTCTTCTCTATTGGCATTACTGACAATCGACATTCTTCTGTCGCAAGATTGTTTGAAAAGGTTAAGTACAAATATACAATTATTACAATATTTTAAGCCAAGTTTAGAAGAATTTATTTAATTCTTATTTTATTCGTGAAATGCCCTAAATATCACGACGATCGTGAATGTATCGGTAACCTCAGACCCCCTCGTGATAATTGTGCTGTCTTAAGTAGTAAGTTCTATCCTATTATCATACCGAACAGATAATTTCCAATTTCCGTGGTTTTCTCTGGTTACTTCAATACTAATTTTCAGTTACCAGCAGAAAAATTTTAAAAACTAAATGCATGCTTTAATACCACCATGGTATCCTTTTAACAGAAAGGTTTAATAAAAAGGCACTTCATTTTATTTTTATGTCATATAGCCAACACCAAATCATAGTAGGTGTTGTGTTAGACAAACAATAATGGCTATATATTAAACCAAATTTTTAAAATAAACTTTAAGGGAAGTATTAAATGGAAGGGGGGTTCAAAATCAATTTTTGTTTTTGTACTATTTTAATATGAAGAATTTTCTGTGTATTTTGATGTGATATTCATTAATTTTCCTTGGCTATAAGTATTTTAGTACATTCTTAAATATGTCACTGCAGTAGCCTTTTTTTTTTTTTTTTTTTTTTTTATTTCACGAGCACTTGTTCAGTTAAAACTCTATATTTCAAGAACTATTTGCTCTAGAAGGCAATAGTTTATGTTGAGTGATGTAAAGTTTTATTTCATAAGTTTGCAGCATTTGTTTTCTTGACATTATACTTTGTTATTTTACAGTGCTGGCGGGTTTTCACTGGTGTTTCCCTCGAAAAGTTCATTTTTCTGTAAAAATATTTTTGTTTTGCATAAGTATCTCTTTTTTAGGATCTATATAATCTATCACTTTGAAACTTTTACCGCTTTTTCATGACATTACTGTGATGTGGATCTATTATGGTTAAACCGCCACGGGTGGCCGAGGTCTTTAAGGCACGGACTCGTGAGTGGGAGGTCAGGGGTTCGAATCCCACCAGGACTGTCCTCCCTGACTGGGATTTCTTCCAGGTATTTCCTCGGTCCTCATAAATGGCAAATGCCGGGGAGGTACCCTAAACTAAGGTCTGGAACGCTTTCTCCCTTAAAAAATATATCCTTTCCCAATATGTCAATTCATCGCACGTATCATCAGTGTCCATCGCCTGTTAAAACGGGCGTTAAACACTACTAAAAAAAACTATGGTTAAGCTAGGGCAATAAGTAAAAAACAAAATGATGGGGAAAAATAGAAAAGAACAAACAATTGAAAATAATTTATAATTTGCCTTAGAGTCACGGTGATAGTAGTAAAAACAGATCAGCAAATTTTCAATAATGTGCATCTGTATGTTATAAAAGTTTCATTTCCTTAGCTTCAATAGTCCTTGAGAAAATAGGAATTGAAATTTTAAATTTAACATTAAAGGAATAGGCCTTTCATACTTCTCTTAAGAAATAATTTTAGCGTTGGTCTTAATTTTTGCACAGTTTCTAGATGATCGGAAAAATATATCTAACGCAGTATTAAAAAGCAATATACTTATTCGATTTATAAAGAAAAATTTATTGCTATAATACTGATTCAAATTTTTGGAAAATTCACCAGCGTTAACATAAAAAAACAAAGCAAAATAGCCTTGTGTTAGTATTCAGTGTTATTTTGAACAGGTTGGCAACTATTATACACATGATTTGCACAGCCATGTGCCTCGTATAAACGCTGAACACTCCAAGGCAAGTCTAGGCGCTAAAAAGCAACTTGATAGAAAACCAGACGTGACATGAAAACCGAATTGCAGCCACATTAATCAAGGTTTCCTTCATTCCCGTTTTTAAGCAAAACAAACTTGTTTCTTATTTTCAGATTTCCTGAACCGTATAATGGAAACTGCCAGGAACCGGCAACGTTACTTCAGCGGCTGCCAGAAGAGAAATGGGCTGTATGAGAAATTGCTGAGCACATGTTCGAGAAGCCATTGTTGACGAACACACGTGTCCCGCTGGTTCAGCAGCCGAAGCCGTCCAACTGCATCACGTTTCTCAAATGGGGTCAGAAAGAGGGAGTGAAAAGTAAAGCGTACCGCTTCGTTTTCCCATTGTGCTCGAGTTTAAGTTGTTAGAAATTAGAAGAAGAAAACGTTAACCAAATGTTTTTAGCTTGGAGTGGGGTGCAATAATACAAAATAGTGTTGTTTGGAATTAACAAAATGTTTAAGAACTGATATCAAAATGCAGTTCTTCGCCCATGAGGGCCGCGAATACAAGAGGAAGAACAGCTGGGACACAAACTACGAATGTTTTGGCTGGTGGCTACCTGATCTCATTGGTGACGCCTTAAGATCCCCATTGGGGCCACCACGGCGAGAAAAGCAGGAAGCATCAACAAATGGGGATTTTCAGGTATGTATCTGCATAGAATGCGGGACTCTCGTCAAGTTGTGTACTGTCAGCACTCAAACGTGACAATGTACAGTCGCGCGGAGAATAAAGTAATTTATTGATGATATTAATTACGGGTTGTTTCAGTGTTTTAAATACTTTAAAGTTTGTTCCTGACGGGTCGATTTAAATTTTCTGTTCGGAAGATTTCCGGGTACCACATTAGAAAAAAGGATTGTATTATTACCGGCTTTTCCACACCTACCATTACAATAAGTAAGGACGCATTAATGTAAGTGTGAAAAGAAAAACTTCGCTTTCTTGGTGTACTTAAGTATAACACCTTCATAGCATGAAACTAAGAGTACAGAGTGATTTATGAACACATTTCTTTCTTTATTTCAAAACGAAATGATGATGCTAGCCACAACTTATACATGAGTACCTTTGGGAGATAACTAATCTCTACCGAAAATGCCCCCCCTCCTGCACAACACGACATTCATGGTGCAAAATCCTGGCATATTGTCCATCACGTAGTTCACAGACGTCCATTTATGTGACTGCGAACTCACGCCATTGGTCATCCCATCATTCATGAAGCACCAGTTAAACTTGCGGGTTGATGCTCAATAGTCGGACCAATGGTTTTACTAGACTGTGGACACTACACAGTTTCGCGGATTTTGTAGAGTTTGTTGAGCAACTGGACGATGTAGAGGTGTCAGAGGTGTTGATGTTTTCAACAACATGCCGCACATCACACCAATCCATGGCGCAACTGAAAGTTTTTGACGATCGGATAATCTCCAAGAACCTGTGACTACCGAGATTTCCTGAGCCTATCGAACTTCTTCCTATGGAGTGTAAAGCTTACGTCATAGGCCCCAGACATTGGGCGATTTGGAGCATAACGTTACACGGGCATTGACAATGAGCGGCCACTAACATGGAACATATGCAGGAGAGAGAACATTTTCAATATTTTCTATAAAGGTTAATGATCTTTTTTTCCTAGGTGTTTCTGCATTTGAAAGTAGAATTATGTAGTCTGTGAAAGGTAATATTGCAGCGTAGCATCATTTCACAAACGTCTTTTAAAAACTCTGACGTATGAAGGATTTTTAATTTTTTATATAAATGGTATGTTGTATAAATACGTATCAAATAATTTGAATTTTTAATACACACTTTATTAATGCAGCGAGCCCGTTGAATTCTATGTGACGATTCACAAAATATATTAGCTCTTTTTACCCAAGTACAGCAAAGTGTTTATTTTTACCATGATTAACCGCTTTGTTTAAACTGTGTACTGTTTAGACATGGTAGGCAACTGACGTACAGACGGGATATCACAATAATAAAGGTTTTGTACGGCCGCGCAATGAATAGGCTTTAGTGATATAATGTTCTAGAATGTTATTAACTAGTATTGACACTTATAAATAAGTGACTGAACACACGCAACAGAGAGAGAGAGAGAGAGAGAGAGAGAGAGAGGATTTAATTAAACGCACCTATTTAAACAAATAAAAAGAAAATAATTTCCCTGGCTTTCATAACAAGAAATTTATCCATGATTGACAAGTTTTGACTCTACAGAGAGAAGGGTATTTTTGAAAACATAGTTTGATCCAATTCCACTTTTCCCTTATTGCACAGCCAAAGTTTCAAATTGATACTGTTTTAACAGAATTCATGGACTTTTCACTACATCTTGTCTTTCACAACATTAAAGAAAACTGACGAGGCACAGTTGACACAATAATGCTCCCCTCTTAGACCTGGTGAACAGATAATTTTTAATTAAAAATATAAGGAATTACTGAACAACGATTTGATAAAGTTAAAACCATAGGAGCTAACAAACAGAATTTATAAACAAATAAACTGTCATTCCTTACTAGACCTTAAGGCCTGTTCCGACTTCATTCCTCCTTTGTCTTAGTTCTCTTCGGACCTTAGACTTATATGCCATTATCAATTTAGTAATTCTTGTTTGATACATTATAAATTATTTATTTTATCTTTTATCGCAAAATATTTCAATTGTTTTACTACTGTGATTAATAATTGTATATTCTAATGAGGATCTAAGAATTTTTATTTCTGTTGTTTAATCCTTTTGTTTCCAGCCCAAGATTTACTACTACATAAAAGAAGCGGTTCGTTATAAACTTTTAACGTACGTATTGTGTTGAATGTTTTCCACACTTGAACCTGTTCTAAGCATTTAACACTATAATTATTTTTACTCTCATCGATACTTTCCCCGGAAGGTCATGATATTTTTGGGCGGCCAACTCACGGCCAATCAAACAACAGTATGTGGACAACGAACCTTTCTCCCTACTACAACATTTTACATAATTAAAAATAGCAGCAATCTAGGTGTAAATTGTATTATATTAATATACAAAATGTATACATATAATTAGAAGTGCATGTATATAATACAAAGTTCCGCCCACTTCCATTAAATATGTTGTTGTAAGTGAAACGCATATGGTGTGTACACATGTCTTTTTATCTCAGTGCTACATGGTCACCATTTATTTCAAAGCAGTGTCTCCAACTTAGAATGACGTTTGTAAGCATATCGTCAGAAATCGCAGCACAAGCATCTCAATAAAAGTCTTCAGGTGCTGGAAACTTTTTACTTGTAACTTGGTAAACTGTAAGCACAAAAATCTTATGAGGTGAAATCCGGTCAACATGATGGCCATACTCAAGATGAGCCTCTGCCTACCCATTCGCTAGAAAAGAGTCGCCTGAGGTATTCTGTCACATGAGGGGGTGTTCCATCTTATTGAAAGACTTCAGTGTCCACAACTGTGGGACAGCTCTGCATTAGACAATTCACTTCATAAACACATTCTGTAATGCTAATCGGAAATAAAAAAAAATGTCGATTTTTTGTTCAGGAGTGCTTGGCTTTAAATTATAGAAATTTTAAAGGGACGAATGCCATGTTAAAACAAGAAAAAAAGTACACATATACGAGGGTGGGTCAATAAGTTTCCGACCTAACCATTTTTTTTAGGCATGATAAAGACAAAAACTATTTTCATTTTTCAATATACTTACCCTTTATTGCAATATATTCCTCACATCTTTGAATTAACATTTCAATCCCTCCCCTCCAAAAATAAGTCAGAAGTCTTGTCTGCAAAATGGGCATGAACAGTATCCATCACTTCATCGTCACGCTTAAATTTCCTTACTCGAAAGTCCTTATTGAGTTTTGAGAAGAGGAAATAGTCGCTGGGACCTAGATCTGGGCTGTAGGGTGGATGGTCCATTTCCTTAAAGCCACATTTCTTCACAGCTTCCTATGCAACAAGACCTGTGTGCACAGGTGCGTGGTTGTGAAGAAGGCGCACATCTTTTCTCTTTGATGGAAGCACGTAGTCTGTGCAGTAGGCCAGCATAGTACTCCCCATTTACTGCGGTGTTCCTCTTCTTGAAGTCAATGAAGAGTATTGCTTCACAGTCCCAAAAGATTGTGGCCATGATCTTCTTGACTGGGTGACCTTGGCCTTTAGAGACGGTGCTTCGCCAGGTTTACCCCACTCCATTGATTCTCTTTTGGACAAGGGATCATAGTAGAGGACCACAGTTTCACCTCCTGTAACAATGGTTTGCAGAACTTCTCTCCCATTGCCAGGTTAGAGCTACAAAAATGCCTGACAACAGATGACTCGTTGCTGCTTTTGGACCGAGGAAAGAAGTCTAGGCACTCATCTTGCACTAATCTTATTCATCTTTAAAAATTCATGAATAATTCTAAGGGCCGTTGTTTTAGAAAGGCCCAACCTTGTTGCTATTTCTGTAACTTTGAGCCGCCGGTCTCCCATAATTTCTCCTTCCACAAGAGCGAGCGATGTTTTCAGGAGTGAGCACCTCCAAGGACTCACCTGCACGCTCTTCGTCTTCAATACTCTCTTGACCAATTCGAAAATGTTTGGCCCATTCTTTTACGGTAGAATATGAGGGGGATGCTTCCCCATATACACCGTCCAATTGCTGCTTAATTTCATATGGAATAAGTCTTCCTTTTCTGAAGAACTTGGTAACAGATTAATGCTCCATTTTTAACTTGTCACAATCTTCTTCACATAGCCTTCTTTATGCAACTATATCTGAACTGAACACAGTAGAAGTTACAGTTACAGTTGCAATTATTTACTTAACAGATAATGTATGACACCAGATAAGAGTTTTGTGAAGCCGATATTTCTTATCGGCGAGGCCCGAAATTTATGGACCTATCCTCGTATATATGTACATATCACTTACATGCCATAAAAATTTAATTTATGGAAAATCATTATTTCATGAAAATGGTTCGAAATGGCATAACTAATCTTTATCTAGATTCAAAACATATAATATGAAATACTATTTTTTTCATATAAGCCGTGTGTTAGGTTTTGATCTGCGGCCCGCCGCCCAAAAAGGTACGTCATCTTTGATCTACAGGTTTTCTACTGTAAGAAATTCGAAAAAATGCGCCAACATAAAACAGCCTACGTTTCAGTAAAACTTTTCTCATTGTCTTGACTTGTAGAAGCCTCAAGTTCACCTGATATCTTGACTGGCAAAGAACTAAGAGATGATTTGTGTTGCAGGTGCTATGGGAGTCCAATGAAGAACATGAAGAGGAACGGCACGAAACAGAGGTGGAAATGCCAATCTGTAGTTTTGGGCCACCGTCGCCAAACGCAATGGCAGACATCATCAATCCCTGCTCCTCTCAGGGGCACAGCTTGGAGGCAGTCATTTTCGGCAAACCTTTCGGCTCCTCTCTATCTCCGCGTTCCAGGTCGCGAGCAACCTCCAATGATATGCCTTCAGGATTTTCGGTAAGCAAGCGAAATTCTGTATCAAACAACACCTCGCTAAACACAAATTCTCTACTAGAGCTAACGCCATCACCTACAGCTGCAATCGCCTCTTGATGTGATGAAAAATGTTTCCCAGGGAGGAATACTTTGAGCTTTGGTAATATGTGGAAGTCAAAGAGCCAAATCTGGGGAGTAGGGCCGATGCCCCAACAATTTATTTTTCATATCTCTCAATTTTCTCATCGCAAAAGCACTTTTGTGAGTAATAAATTGTCTTGAGGAAAAGTTACTATTTCTTCTCCTGCAAACTGGGTCTTTTCTCACACTTTCCCCCTCCCCATTAGGTGGTTTACAAGACTGGAATAGTACTCTCCGGTTATACGTTTAATCTTCTGCAGATAACGAATGGTAAAATTCCTTTAGTGTCCCAAAGACTAATACCACAACCTTTCCTGCAGATAGAACCGAATTTGTCTTTGTTGCTGAACAACCTGCTTCTGTCTGCTGTTTCGATTGTGGTGTATGGTGGTGTATAATTCACATTTACAAATCGACGCCAAAATCCGCTATATAACTAAAACGTTGCAATCAGTCGCGATATTATTGTAGATTATGTTTTATTTGCTATAGTGACATCCATCTTTCGCTAAACTTGTTCATGAATAATGTAACCAGCACATTCCTTCGGAATACGTATAGCCTCAGTAATTTCCCGTCATTTAACTGGCCAATCATCTATTAACATATAATGTATTTGTTCAATGAATTTAGCTGTTATATTTTTGGAAGTTCCTTACGTGGGTCATCTTTAAGGCTGGAAGGGTGTGTTAAAATACAGTATCCCGTATTTTAAGTGCTAAAAATGAAGAACAAGAGTCTTCATAAAGTTTTATAAACGTGGTATGCATTTCTTTTAACATTACTCTAATGTTTAATACAGACGTACCAACGCAGAATACAATTATCTTGCCAATAGCATGGTCACTTATGATCGAGGTCGAGCGAGATCTTTTCAACCTGCCCTTGTAAAGTTGAAATATTAGAAAATGCTTACTTCTTGTGACAAAGTGTAAAGAATAAAGTTATCACAGAATACTATACTCCGTTCATTCTTAGAATGAGTTCCTAATATAAATAAAGCATTGTATCCAGCTGCCAAAAACAATTTCTGTACATACGAGGTCAAAAATAAATAATGAAGTAACGGTTCACTATTAACACCTTACTATATAGCGCGAGTTACGTCAAAGAGTAACAAGAAAAGATGATAACTGAGGAGGTTACCTTAGAGAAACTCCTCCCTGCAATTTGAAGTTGTCCATTTACCTGACGTAATCACCAGTGGATGGACAATAATGTCTCAAATGCCGTCCATTTCCCACCCACACCAACTATACAGTCTACACATTTTATGATATGAGTATGAACTTTGTAATGCATATTATTTATACAATAATTAATCCAATTGAATAGAAAGTTTTACAATTAGAATAATTAATATATAATGAACAACCCCAAAACAAAATGGGGTACATACATTATATTTTGCTTCTCAATAATTTAAAAACTATATATCCTATGATAATAAAACTATGGTATGTTATGTCAGTTATAAATATGTGCGCAAAAATTAAGTCCCCAGCTAAAAATTTGTTTCACTGCGAGTGTAAACCATTGGAAATGAGAAAAATTGTATCAAAAATGATTGATCAATTGTAACATAGAGCCAGAAATTACCCTTAGAAAGTATAGTGAAAAAGCATAAAGTAAAACTACCTTTTTATTTACATACAGTTTTTTTTCAAAATTAGCACATAATTTGCTTTACAGGTAGATAAAATATTTTAGAAAAAATATAAATACAGATCAACTCTTATTTCTAAAAAGATTTATTTTATAATTGAGAAACATTTCCGTAGTTTTTGTTGCAGAGCTATGACGTCATTGAAGAATTTTTAAATTAGAACCTAGGTTGCCATGGCAGCAGTATTTTTGTTATAATAACACACATTTTTATAAATTTATTAGTCGTTGAGTTTAAAAAATACTTAATTACACTTGTGTAAAACAAATGAAGATGCAGAACTGATAAAAGCGAAGCAGCTCTGTCATAAAACGCGAAATATATATATATATATATATATATATAGGTTCTAATTTAAAAAATTAATGCAATAATAGCTACGAAAAGATTTTGCAATTATAAAATAATTTTTTTTAAGAAATAAGAATTGACGCATCTTTGCATTTTTTCTAAAATCTTCCATCTATATGCAAAACAAATTATGAGCTACCTTTGAAAAACCCTGCATTTAATGCAGATGGTATGAATGTGTTTAACGCCCGTTATTCTACTGAATCACCACAGGTGGCAGCCAAGATACATGAAATGAAATGAAATGATATATTGGGAAAGGATTTCTTAAGGAAGGAAACGTTCCAGACCAAGTTTAGGGTACCTTCCCGGCATTTGCCATTTATGAGTAAGGAAAATTTAGAACAAACCTCATTCAGAGAGCACGGTCCTGGCGGGATTCGAACCCCAGACCTCCCGCTCACGAGTCCGCGCCGTAACGACCTCGACCGCCCAGGGGATGCTTCAGACGATGAATACTATCATGCAGAAAGTGTTTGGCAAAAAACAAAATGTAAATGTTAAAATATATTCATTTTTTGTTTCATAAAGAAATAAACAGAATTTGGTGTTTTTAAAAACGTGATAAAATACGAAATAACTATTTGCCCCCTTAAAATACATAAAACAATTACTACTTGCAGATTATGTTTGCAATACAAATCAAGGACGGAAACCGCTGAAAATAGAAATGAAATTAAGACAACTGTTAAATTTCAAAATAATAACGAGAAAAATGTTTAACTGGAGTGCTTTTATTCATAACAATATGCGACTATGTGTTTGTTTTGTAGATAAGCTATACTATTGTAACTTCACGGTCATAAGCTGGCCGATATGGCGCGTGCACTTGTTCCAAGTGAATATCACGATATAGTTTGCAAGAGAGCATTATATAAATTATCTTAATACTAATACTTCACAAACTGAAAAAAGTGTTCTTTAGAATTCATTGTATGTTTCTTAGTGTTATATATTACGGTTTACAATAACTTGTTCGCTTGTAACCCGGTTAACTTTAAACTTTCTTTTTTATACTTGCTGGCTGATTATTGCTTAATTCACCACATACTGCTTTCATCAAGTTCTCAATATTTATAATAAAAGTTCTTAGGTTTCAGATGCTAATTAACAAGTGTTGCATTACACAATTCCTCGTTTACGAATTTAAATGTTGCCAATGCGTAAAAAAATAGTTATATGCATTTTGTTTTCCACTGAATGCGTGTATCAGTGTTAACAGAGGTATCAAAGTTGCTTTTACGGAAGCATTTACCATCTAACTGCGATCTTGTTTACAGATCAACATCCTTTCCGTGCCTTGCCTAAAGCACGCAAAAGAAAGAAACAGATTTTGCTCGGCCTGAATCAGACTGGTAGACAATGTGAGAGTTGTGGCAAAGCTAATCAAATTAGATACGGCGTGCGTGCAAGATTTCAACTCTGACAAGGTTGCCGGAAGACACGAAGGGAATGCATGCGCCTGGCAAGAAACTCGCCGCTAATTGCCTTTCGTTTTTAATGCCTGGAGATGACCAGCAAAGAAATTAATTATGTTGCATTGGTTTTCATAAGCAGTGCAATTGTAATGAACGAACGAATGCGTAAGAAAGCGCAGACTCTCCTTTGTTGAGATTCGGAATTATTAAAAGCGTTACCAAATTGCAAAAGCTCACTTTAAATCAAGTTGAAGAAAAGGGCATTATTTATAATCGCCTCAATAAGAAAAATGCAACATTTTACAGTCGCTAAAGATGTCTTAACGTGTTTATCTGGAGGGATCTAAGGCTTAAAACTAAGAAGTTCCTTCTTTTGTCTGGCAACCTAAACTATTGCTGTCTGAATAAAAAAGTAAAACTGCGAGCACCCTTCTCGACCTAAAAATAAAACGCAACATCTTTTATTTTCCAAAAACCTTTCAAATCTATCGATATCCTAGCTTCTTTTATACCTTCACTATAAAATATTTTTTCCAAATTTGCAAAACATGCGTATGTTTGATTCCAGCAAGCCATTTCTTCAGATTTTGGAAGATGAGCCAAATCTGGTGAATATGGTGGATGTGACAGCAGTCCGCAGCGCGAGCCATGCAACTTTGCGATCGCAATTGAAGTGCATTATCTTTGGGGAAAAGAATGCTTGGCATTAACAGCATCTTTCAACTGCTCCAGTTAATGGTTTGTTCTTTTCCAAGTAGTTTATCAACACCACACCCCAGCATCCCTTTGGCCTTCTTTGGAGAACTTTCACTCTATTGAACCCATTGTTTGGACCGCTACTTCGTCTCTGGCGTGTGATGGTGAATCCACAGTAATGTAACGTCGCAAAAATATGTCCACCACTCATCAGAAATGTTCAATCAGAGCGCTTCTGATGGACGATTAACAAGTTTTCACACGTGCAAAACATCCCTGACTCACTCTTAGCACGTTCACCTGTCTATCCTTTAACAGGGCATCGTGAATTTTTACCATGTTTTTTTTCAGTCGTTGCACTAATTGCACGTCCTGATTGTTTGTCATCAAAAATGGAAGAACGATGGCGTTTCAACCGAGTCCATTTCTTTACCTCAGAAAATTATGAACAGTCTTTCAAAGTGGAATCCGCTCCCCCACCCCCTCTCTCTTTCATCTGTTGTCGTTAAACTTTTTAAAACGTTGTATTTTATCACGGCGCGACATCCTGTTTTGTGCATTTAGCTAAAAAGCCCCAACTTGTCTACTTTGCGGGACCATAGCTACCAAACAAATGAAATTAGTATATGAAAATACACAGTGCTGGATCTAGAAGATCGTACTTGAAAACCATTCTTTGCTTTTGGCACTGCCAGCGCCCTATCTGCGTCAGACCAAGAGAACTTTTCGAACCACCAATTTAGTTTTATGTTTTACTCCCTCGCCCGATATTAAAGTTTCAAATTGCGTGCCTACCTTTTCATGCTTAAATTTTAAAGAGAACTGTAACTGTCTTGTATCGTTTCCTGCCTACCTGTTCTTTGAATATGAACAGAATAAAAATGAGTCATTTCTAGGATCAAAGTAATAAACTATTTCGGTAAGCCTGAATAATTTGCTTACATTTTGTTCTTGCCTTTATACACAATTTTGAAAGAATTTATTACCAACCATTGCATTAGATGTCTAATAGTTCCTGTACTTTTATTCTGTCTAATCAGCTTAGGCTGCCAGTCAACGAAAAAAAAAAAAAAAAAAAGATGTGATAACAGTTGCATTTTCTTTAAAAACTGAGCTTCTGGGTGCATTTGAAGTTTTAAAGTAGGAGTGGTTGGAGTGGAAGTGAAATCTAAAAGGTTATCAACAGTGAATTTTAACCTCCCCCTTAATTTCTAATTTAAGTGGTTTTTTTGTCTAAATTACATGTATATTAAATACGTCATTATTTAGGCTGGGAAGTTTTTATCCTTGTTTGATAATTATAATTGCTCCAGGAAGACTATTATAACTAGAAAACAATAAATATAGTAATTTTTCTATGGTAAAGGAATTCAGTATGAAGTGTCGAGGAAAAATCTCCGGCTAAATGATTCAGGGAAAAAGGCCATTAAGGATTGTACATTTAAATGTCGTGCAGTTTTAAAACAACTAAAGCAACAATACACGTATTGCACTTCAAATGATTTTCCGTATTAAATAACATTTCATTTATAAATCATGATGCAGATTTAAACAAATGCATTTGCATAAGAACAAAGTATAGTCCGATTTAATTATTGTTTACCTGATAGTTGTGTTCATAAATATTTTAACTTATTTTCGCCTTAAACACTTTAAAAATTGCATATTGATAAAAAGCATGAAAATTATTAATAAATTCTGTGTCCCTAGAAAAAGGGCACAATGAAAAAAAAAAAACATTGTGTGAAACTGCATGTAGTATGTTTATTGCGGGTAGTGTTTTTTGTGAAATGGAAAGCTAAGCTGTAAACTAAAAATTAACAATATATTTCTTCCCAAAATGGTTGCATATAATTTCATAAAAAGTCTTCAAAACAGATTTCTATGTTTCAGAGATGCCTCCTAAAATATTCACGACCAAGTAAATCGTGGAAATCCAAAAACGTTTGGCATATTTGGAATGTTATTGTTGAAAATAGACGTTAAAATTAGTAAGTGGAATGCAAATGTTTGAGAAATAAGAAAAACTTGATGCTTTGTTTACTATTGTAATAAGTTCCTAATTGTTCTAGTTTATGACGGGTTTAGAACTTTAACGGCCTTTAACCCCCTTAATTAACATTCTTCCAGTTAGCTATCTCAAACACAAACTTCTCTTGCGCCTCTGCATATCCTTCTGTTCTGGCACTTGCGAACTTCTGTTGGCATGCTCTTCTCTAGAAATCCGAAAAGTGCATTGTTATACCGAACGAAGCCTGCGATTTCTCCCAATGAGCCAAATAGCTTTTCATAATGTTCCCGTTTTAATGAGCATATAGATTGTTTCTAAATCAGATTGGCACATTCTGTAATCGCACCGTTTTAAGAACACTTTCTGTTAAGGAAAGGCTGCGAAACAATGTAAGAGTACAATAGACACTAGCAAGGGAGTAGGGTTGAAAGGCTGCTATAAGTGGTGAACTGTAACCTGCCTGCCCAAGCGTAACGGATTGGCATGCTCAGACTGTTATTTCACCCCTGAAGCTGCCACGTGTTTTAATACAGCAGATGCGGTCCTAGTCTGTGGCGACTAGGAATTAATGCTACTGCTACTCTCTGCGCCCCGTTTCATTCGTTCACTCAGCCAATTGACTTTTAGTGCAGTTTTATTCTTCCATACGCACAGCACAATGAATTGTAACAAGTTGATGGACATGCAGCTCTATCAGCAACGGTTCTCAAACAGACGAATCCCTCATCACATAACATTGCCAACGTTGATCGCAGACTATGCGAGCTAAAGAGAATCAAGGATAGCGCGTTCTTGAAGTTGAGTGTGTAGATGACAAATAGTTGATGAGTAATTTCATCAACATGGCCAGAAATATCTGTTGCAACAAGCTAGATGACCATCCAATTTTTTCTTTGTGTGTGGACCAAACTACAATTTTATAACCAGTGTGATGTTCACAGGCAAAGGATTATTTAATTCTTGTAATTCGCCATGTTTGAGCTTTCGTACCATGTTTGCGTATGCATCAGATGAGATTTGGTATCAATATATGGGTAAGGATTGTGAATGATTCAGCGCCAAGAATTACTTCGTATTCTGCTTGAGCTAATACCCCCGCTTCTTGATATCAGACGAGGAATTTGGTTTCAACCTTACGTGTCAACAGCTTATTTTGCGAATGAAGTACATCACCTTGTTACAGCTACATTGCGCGATCACGGGATAGGTCAAGATGAGCTTGTTGTGTGGCCACCGCGCTCACCTGACTTGACCCCAATTTATTTCTTTGGAAAGGGGGAGTCACATTATATCTGTATTTAATTAAACCCTTTTGTTACATCATTATGAATAACCATTCCTGCTTTAGATTAAGCATGTGCATAGACAACGCAGGAGCTGTGAGGGGGCATGTAGTGATAAGAATGCAGTAAATACTATTAATTTAACGCTGAAGTACGCGTCCCCCCCCTTTGTTTTTCTGCATTTTCGGGTCAAATAAAATAAAATAAAATAAAATTAATAATATATTTATTAAAATAAATTAATTAATTTTACGTAACTAATTACCTAAATCCCTTCTGGTAAAAGTTAAAGATAAAATCAAATTGCACTGAAATGAAACGTCGCATTTGAGTACATAAGAAAGTGTTTTGTCTGTCGGTCTAATTTAGTGACAACCTGTAGAATGCGAGTCGTATACATTTGTTATTTATTGCTTTTTCAACGGAATGTTTTACAACTACAGAAACCGAACTATTCTTGTAGGAATCAAGTTCGGCGTTCGAGACAGCGTGCTCCAGCAACAGTCACCTGGCTGACCTTGCCCTCGCTGTGGAGGAACACGAGCAAGAGGACGCAGCGCTGCATGAAACTCGCGAAGAGTTCCTAAAGACGGCCACCAAGTTGAGTTCCCGACTGCAGGCACTAGAAGAGGAAGCCCAAGGCATGCATGCTGAGCTTGACTCTCTGCACAGAGATTTCCAGGTAGGGACTCAAGGTTACATACAGGCAGCTTTCGCTAGAACTGGCCGTCTCGGTTTTCACGATAAATGCCATGTAGACCACGATAGATCAGCGTGGCTGAACATAAACACAGAAAGGATTTAATAAAAGCATTGCAGTAATACGCATATATTTTTAAAAAAGCATTTATCTTCGTTTTAATTAGAATAAATTTATTAATTTTGCAATGAGCAGATGAAGTTTATACAGGAAGTAGTTTGTACTTGTTACACGTTGACTGTAAATTTGGAGTTGGTCTAACCAGCTCTTTCTTCCAATGGTCACAAAGAAAAAGCTTTGTATAGCGTTAATTCTCTGTACGTTCACCTAACGCAAAACTAAATAAAGCAATTACTTCACACACTCAACAAAATTGGCCATTACCATTGCTACTTTAGGTGTAATATTGTTTGATACTGAAGTAATTGCAAGTTTGTGTTGCCGTTAAGTCTAATAGTCCTTTAAAATATTGTAAAGCAACAACTGTAAAATTTGAGGTAGACTTTGCTGGACGAGAGTGAAGTTTCAGGTGGTTCATATACATAGGAACCCTTCCCTCACCCCCCCCCCACTAACTTACCGAGATATTGGTTTGCACCGCGACTGCAAACCAAATACCAAGCTCAAGACAGAAGTCCCCTACAGACTTCGATATTCTTTTATCTTTTACTTATTAAGAAACGCTAAAATGTTTGCAGTAGCTCAAATCTGTAGAACTGACTATTGAAGATGTAGCTGGAAGAAGGGCCCGTAGTCTCAAAACCATCTTATTAGTCATAGCTTTTTGAATTGCGATAAAGAAAAGAAGCAGAGTAAGTAACGCCTTCATTCCCCAAGATTTACATAGTAAAACTATAAATCCTTTTCATGTAGTTCCAAGGAGTCAAGTGATTTCTTTAATTTTAAGAATGTTGCTGATTCACTGCACAATGTTATCTCAATTAGTTATTAAAAGAACTTACTCACTCTTAGAAGTTTTAAAGACATGAAAATCAGTGGTTGAAGTACAGCAACTTGTGCTTCCCGTTTATCGGTTGAAAAAAATAAACACCTCTCGACCAGGCTGTCATTCCTTCCTGAAGAGCAGAGAGAGACACCTCTATAAGAATGAAAAGCTAAACTCTTGTGAGGAGAAAATATGAATAATAGTATTCTTGTACATGTTTCATAATAATAACATTATATGTTCCTGCTAATCATTAATGTTATTTTTGTAATTATTTCCCTCTAAAACCTGAATAAAATGTAACAAAAGTTTTGATGGCACTTTAACCGACTTTCCATCATCATGTGGCACATGAAGAACCTTTTTTATTGTTTTTTTTTCTCCATGTCCATTGTATTTTTGGGCACCATTTTTATAGAAAATATTTTTGTAGTAAAAAGGTCTTCATTGGGGTATAATAAGTTAAGTGCTAACACAAACGGATAATTTTTTGCTTATGCTGTAAAATTTAGAAAATGGCACTTATAACGTTTGCCATTTCCACTCTTCAATTATATAAATAATTATTTAGGTATCGTACAGTTAAATAACAAGATTTTGAATCTAACAAATTTTAATTTTCCACTTTTAGACACCCGATTCATTAAAATTGTTCTCTAGAAAAAGGGGCACATGTTCCAAAATGTTAGTCTTAATTTATAAACTATGTGTTAAAGTGAGGATCGTGTTGTTTTAAAATACACACTTAACAATCTGAAATTCATTTTTAAAACAAATTTATTATCCAGATATTTGGTATGCAATTACATGGCCATTCTTCCAGCCACGTCCTATCACTTCTGTAACCTAACCTAACCTCAATGCTATACATTTAATTTATCAAGAATGAAAGCCACTGCGTACTTTTTTGCTCCAGTAATATGTTCCAAATATTTTTAAATGATTCAAGATTTTATATTGAAATGTAAATTATTTAAAGGTGCAATTCATTTTATTTTAAGTTTACACTTAAAGAGCTCAGTTGTTAGCATTGCTATAAATGAGACTGTGTTTTGTATTACTAAGCTTTACACAGTTATGCTGGGAAGCGTGGCTTTACGGTTTTCTTCTAATCGTCCAGTTGGTAACAGTCAACCAAAAGAAATTGTTGGAGCAAATATTTAACAAATAACTGGAGAGACTGCAGACTTGAATCTCCACCTAGATCCCAACCTTAAGTTTATTTTTCACTGCTTTTGAAACCTAGAAATGGTCTATTGGTGACACAATCTGTTGATTATGATGAAATTTAATTCTCTACGAAAATCGCAAATAATCAGTAAAAGAGGTTTATGCTAATTATTTCATTAAGAACAGAACTTCACAAAACTGAAATTACATTAGCAGAAAACTTTTGGTTGGTTTAATTCACTACAGTTTTCTGAAACCTGAAAAAACATTTTCCTCGGGGAATTATCAAGAACCTTACGAAGCGCATTAGTGTTTGTAATTTTTTTAATTGTGTTTAACGCCCGTTTTTACTACTGAGGCACCACAGGCGGTGGATACTGATGATACATGAAACGAAATGATATATCGGGAAAGAGTTTTTATTAAGGAAGGAAGCGTTCCAGGCCTAAGTTTGGGGTACATACCCAGCATTTGCCATTTATGACCTGGAAAAAACATAAGTCAGGGAGGACGGTCCTGGTGGGAATCGATCCGCAGACCTCCCGCTGACAAATCCGCGCCTTAACGACTCGACCACCAATGTAGTAAAAGCAACTAGTATAACAGGAAACAATACCCACCCACGTCTCACAAAAAATACTCATGAATGCATTGGGCTATTCAATCAACTTATCACCGACTTCATTTTTCAAACATCTAGGAAAGATCATTTCCAAAGAGCATAAGCAAATACCTATGCATGCTAACAGTGGTTACTTTATAATATTAATTATAAAATATGAAGATTAAGTTGCAAGTCCGGCGTTAATTTGCATGAATTGGATTCATCTTGCAATTGAAATGTAGAGAAATAGTAAAATTAAGTACTTGCAATATACATGTCAACATAATTAAAAACTTTAGAACCTAAATAATTGCATTTCAGCATAATTAAATACAAGTAAATCAAATTATACACATGCTAACGTAATTAAATATATGTTAACGTAATTTAATACATTTTAACGTAATTGAATACATGTCAACCTAATTAAATAAGTTTCAACCTATTTAAAACTAATTAAATACACGCCAACTTTAAAAGCCAACCTTTGAACTATAGCACTTATTTTAACTGTTGCAAGTAAGTTATTGCAACCATAGATGATTTTAAAAACGAAAAATCCTTGAATTTTAAATTTATGATCTCCCTTGAGGATATGTTGTTAAGTCCAAGATCCTCCCATACCCTTTGTCCTTATAAAGTGCACAAAGTCTCGCATGCTTGCAATTTACGAACAACCTAATTTCATTAAATCAGAAACATGAGCAAATTATCAAAGGCAAGAGCATCTCCAATTAGAGCCCTAGACAACAAAACGCTCATTGCATAACATTTTAATATTAATACTGCACTGCGATTATTTTCGAACAACTTTTCATTTCCTGCAATTTCTTAGGTTTATAAACTGCTTGAGGGTCTCTAATATCATGACCTGAAGTTTTCTGATTAAATTAAATTACATCAACAAGCAAGTTGCATAAATAAAATATACTTAATTTGGCTGGCTTGGGTTGACAAGCCTTACTTCTGAAATCAAGTTCCAGCACGATAATTAAATGAGCCAGTTTTCACATCAAGGGCAAACTTCCGCAACCTCGGAGAATGCAGTTACGTTAGCGTTAAATATTAAGAGTACGTGTCTTAAAGTTTACCTCCGTGTTAAACTCCAAAAGACCTTAAAGCGGCTCAACCAAGGGTTGACTTTCCTAAGATATATGAGTAACAAAATTACTTTCCCTCACTTTTTAAGAGAAATTTTATTTTACAGGAGAATCCAAGCACATTTCCTTAAACAATCCTAATGTGTTTTAGTTGAGAAACAAATATGACTTAAGTCTTTATCTCTCGGCAAATGATAACTTAATTTTCTCATAAATAATTCTATGTCAACATATTATACAGCTTGCATATTAAATATATATTTAAATTAAGTATAGCGTACTCAAATGCTATTAAACGATAAAATACGAGTGATTATTTGTTTTACAACATTGAAAATGAATTAATAAATATTTGAAGGGCCCTGTGTCGCTTCCTTCCTAAACGTGAAGGTTAAATGTACCTTGATGAGTTATAGTTTTTCATTATTACTTCCTTTCACGTTTCAACCTCTTTTTCTTTCGAATTACCAGGGAAGTTGTCGGCCAAACCAAGAAAACACCCCCAACATAGTCATGTTGTAAACCAATATATTTACCCCAACGAGTTTCATATTTTTAATACCAACTATGAAAAAGATGCGTCTGTTTCTTTAACAATCCAACTGTTATATAACTTTAAGATGTACCAGCATGTTAGCCCCCCCCCCCCCCCCTCGAATAGGAGTAACCCTTCTACAGTAGAAAATCTTGACCGATTATAGGAATTGTGATTTGAAAGATTAGAACAAGCAGATGAAGCAATTACCTATCTCTAAAGTTTACAATTTGAGGTTTAGGATATTCATGTACAATAACACAGAATTAATTTAAAATCTCATGAGTCCCCTTATTTTAGAGACCACGAGCCGCCATTGCTAGCAGGATATATGAAATGAAACCCATAGGACTACACTGGTTGTACTTTCCCATTTGACTGCTTTGAACTGTTTGGTGCAGCATTTTCTTTGTTATAGTCTAATTACACAGAATATTTAAATTGTATTGTCTACATAGAGTGGATGAGTTTCTGAGTTCAGCATTTGCTTTGAACCGTGATCATACACGAAACCTAAAGCCATGGTTAAATAAAATGCGTACGCAAATTTTCCTTTTCACTTGTATAGACTTCTACTACTATCGCTACTTACCACATATTACGAAAAATTAAATCAGCGTATATGTGGTTAAAATCTTGTAATAGAACTGGTTAAAATTAATTATTTCTGTGCAGTTTTTGGCGTTGATGTATTTTCCGCTACAATTTTCAATACATGCTTACGTTTTCCCCCGGTTGCTTTTGCGGTGTGGCATCTCCAAGTTTCTGTTGGAACTTTTATGAAGACATGTGGCCAAGTGGACTGTTGGATTTGACTCATAAAATCCTCGATTCTATCAGCAGGCGTGGAATACAGGACGAGCCACTCAAGTTATAGAATGCAGCCAAAGAAACAACTAATTTCTGGCACAACACTAAAATTTTCTTAGTTGATAATGATTAGCAAATTTCGTCAGAATTAATTTATACTACGATATATTATTTACTATTATATTAACGCAGGAGAGTAAATATGCATGCTAGCTAAATAGCAGAGTCCTGAAGGAATATAGCTAATGCCTGTATGATCCCAATAAAAGTCATTTGTTGTTACATAATTATCAGTTTTGTGAAGCAGCAATTTGTCTTGTCACAAGTTACGATTTTAGCGTACAATTGTAAGTTATACATAACAGCTAGTTGTCACAGTATATCAATAAATTTGTCAAACTGTCACATTGTCAACTTATACGAAACAAGTTCCTGTTATAAAATGTGAAATATATTACAACAACTTTGCCATACTTTAATAAAAACTACAATTTGTTTTAAAAATCAGGATCACGTTTTCCTACTCCTACCAATGACTCAATTTCATTTTAACTATAAATTCTTTTCACCTAAAACGCTTGCCTTTGTTTACGTACTGTGCTGTAGAACTTTTCTAATTACTTTTGGTCCAAATCTTCGTGAACTATTGTTTTACATACATGTTACTCATAACCTATCATTGCCTGCCATGTTGACATGGCTATGTATATTACGTTTTGGTAAAACAGTACTTACCTTTGAGTGTGCGACGAAACAGAAAAATTTCGAGAAATATAACAAAACACATTTAACCCAGAGCATATTCGTATCAGTCCGTACTAATGAGCGATGCTACCACTTGTGTATGCAAAGACAGGACGGAATAAGACTGCCGACCACCAGTGCACGGGTGTGCTTTCATATAACCATTGTTTGCGCGCTTTCGAAACCTAAAACTTTCGAGAGATCGACCATGTGCGCTCTCGATAGGAGTAATTGCAGGACAGTTAGGCCTTGTATTCTGATCTATCTTCATCTTTATAAACTCCATCAAATAACAAGCTAGTTTCTGGAAAATATTTAATGTACGAGGTCTGTTAAAAAAATTACCAACTTTTAATTAAAAGAATTAAAATCTTCCGGGTTGTTTTGCTGCGGTCCGTGGTTCAAAATACTACCATAGCTTTCACTAACTTCTGCGGTTTACATAGACATGACCGGAAGACGATTAAAAACGGTTGCAGGAACATTCATCAGTGATATTTTCGCGTTAATCAGCCTGAACGATTTGCATACCGTAAATAAATGTCATACACTTTAATAAAACAGAGACGGTTGCAAGGCTTCTTAAATCTAGCCAGGAGGGTGACATTGGAAATACAACAAAGTTGGCAGATATTATCTAAGTAGCACATGAAAACCAGTTCTTAAAAACAATTACCCCCTCCCACTTTTTTCCTGTTGATCGATCTTCTAAAACCAGACAATACTGTCTTCTTTTCAGCAGTCTTTCTTTATTCGTCGTCCATTGATGCTGCTAACCGTAGAAGTTGATAAAAGCTATGGTAGCGTATTAAACCATGGACAGCGGCAAAACAGTGCGGAAGATTTTAACTGTTTTAATTATAACACCGGCCGTGAAAGCCTAAGATGTATAAACTTTTCAATGTTTTAACACTTGGATTTGCCTGCATCTTACCGACCTTTGTCTCTAAAATAATTTCCCCCTCTATTAATTCGACATTTAGGCAAACTTGATAAGAATGTACGAAGTTCTCTCTGCCAATTTTTTTTTATCTCCTCAATTGAGTCTAATCTTCATCCTTTCATTGTGAATTTCAGCTCTGGAAATAAATAAATAAATGGAAAAAAAAAAAAAGTTCAGTGATGCCAAGTCAGGAGAGTATGGAGGGTGGGGAAGAACAGTCATTTAGTTTTTCCCAAACAATGCACTAGTGCGTTAGTTTTGCAGGTTTCTACACATTCCCGGCCTCTTCCTTTTCACGCTTTCTCGCAGGAATTCAGTTTAACGCTACGGCAGAAATTCGTGATGAATAAAATCCTGACAGGCTTTGATGAGTGGACTTAACCTTAGGCCCATTGGTTATTGCATGCTCATTAACGCCATTCAAGAGCGAACTGTTGAACCAGCTTTTCTGTCAGGATTTCATCATACAATTTCTCGAGCAGTTACGAACTCCCGACACTTTTGTCATAACACTGAGCACGACTTAAACAACGATCTCCATAAGCTTATATCATCATCTCATGAGTCTCGGTTATTAATTTGCGAAATTTCATGCTTATGATAACCCGCCATCTCAACAATTGCAGAACACTGTTGCGGAGGAATATCGACCATTGCTACCAACTGCTGTTTACTATACGACACTCCTTTGGGGCAGAATATTTAAAAGTTCTGCTATTTTGTGAAAAGACCTCGTGTGGTTAGTAACTGTAAATGACCATTGAGCGATTTTGAACATCCTTATTTCTGATGAGTGGAAGAGCAAACCAACAAGACAACTGTTACTGACATGATATTTGTATTATAAGTTATAAGTAAAACAGCCGTAGCTTTGAAACTGTCCTTATTTCACTCCTAAATTGTTTCTTGACAGACGCAGGAGAAGACGGCAACGAATCTCTGTGCAGAGGCGAGGCGTCTGAACGGAGATATTCAAGATGTCCAATATCTAGATGACCTCATCTACATGCTGCAGGGTCAGCTGGACCAGATCTCACTCAGAAAGTGGCCTTTCGCACTGGCCAATGCGCTACCAACAGTCGATCTTAACCTCGTCGTATAGTTATAGTTTTAATGTTTTATTTTTAATAAATGTTTTTAAAAACCAATATTCATTTTCTTCCAATTAGCTGCAAGTGTGACTTCAGCATCAATCAGAGATGAAAATTAGAACTGCAAAAATGCATACTATACATTCTCCTTGGATTCTTATTTTATTTGCAGTAAC
Organism: Metallyticus violacea; assembly: GCA_030762175.1. Taxonomy (NCBI): domain Eukaryota; kingdom Metazoa; phylum Arthropoda; class Insecta; order Mantodea; family Metallyticidae; genus Metallyticus; species Metallyticus violacea. The sequence goes on along the minus strand of CM060830.1, from coordinate 108,485,789 downwards.
ATTTTAACCCCCCCTCCTTTTTCAACTTCCTTTTGTTTATTTCCCGATTGAGTTATTTACAGCTGTGATCCGAATTTATTGATAAAAGTGGAAGAGGTCTAAAGAGAAATGGAGCACTGAATCTCCACACATTTAAATACCACTTTAGATGTTTAGCTTAAATTAATGTCTGCTTATTATTATATTGTCATCTTTAAATTAAATCATACGCTTCATATCATTCCAAAACTTACTGGAAGTCAAGTGCACTTAGGTAATAGGTTATAAATTCTGTGTACGCATTACAAATACACATGATGTCCAAAAATTAAGTATATGTTTTGTTGAAATTGCAACTTATAATGACATATGTGTAGCATATGTTACATTCAACATGAGTACCATTCACATAGCGATACACATCCCATCTATCGACTGGGGCAAAACCTAGTGCTATGGCTGCAGAAGTTTGTCTAATTTGGTCTGGGACTTCTGCCAATGTGGTAATGCGTTGGCGGAACACACGTCTCTTGATAAATCTCCACACAAAGAAATTCATTGGTGTGAGGTCAGGAGAACGTGCCGCCCAGATCATGGGTCCTCCGCGCCCAATCCATCTTCAGGAAAGGCGTCATAATGGCAGCCTCGTCCTGCTGGAAGTAAATAGTGCTCACGTGTTAATCCTGGACAAGCTGACACAGCCTATTCCTATTAATGTTGTTTTCGGTGAATAAGAACAGACCGTAAATTTAGTCAATGTTTATTCCCATCCACACATTAATTTTAGGAGAGCCTCGCTGGAATTCCAAGTGCTCCACAGGTGTGAGCTCGAATATGTTTGTTTGTTTTTTATTTATTTTCATTCCCTTATATTTTAGCACCAGATCAATAATAATATCCTTCTCGCGTTTGCTAAAATTTGCCTTTCGCATTCGATTTGGCTTTTCCTTGTCCACGTTTGAAGACATATTAAGGAGGGGGGACCATATCCCTAGGAGATGCAAAAGCTGAATAATTAATTATTGATTTTCTTAGATTGAACGGTTGAACACCACCTCGCTCTTAAAACGAATTTCCCCATTATTTCGCGATGTTATCATAGGTTTTACGGTTATTGCAAACTCCAGGTTATTTTTATGCAACAGAAAGTATAACTAATCTGTGGTTAGTTTTTAAATTACAGTTAAAAGTAATCTCCAGTTATACAAATGGCACTAGTGTATTATACCGCGCGCATGTTTATAGATGCCATTGTAATAAATTTACTTCTACTACTGTGTTGTTGCAACCAACGCAGGGGCTGTTTCAGAACTATAATGATCCCGGTGCAGAGGTAAGCTGAAGGTGAAACCTGTAATATGAGCATCAAATGCTTTCACACATCGATGCACAACACACAGTCGACTGCACGTCATCAATACATGTAGCCAATATAACGACCAAAACTTTTCGATCACTGCCAAGGTTTCCGGAAACTGGAAACCTCAAGGTCTTAAAATATGCAATATCTCACAAATGGAAACATAAGCCTTAACCGTACTTCTTCCGGTACTGAAACTTTATATAAATGTTTTAAAAGTTGGCATTCTCAACATTTCATTTTCCACTTCTTCTAGCATAGATCCAATTTTTTTTTCTAAGTCAATTATTATACCTACCTTTTGATCTATCCAATTTCTTACTTTCTCTAGGATTCAATTTATGAGCACTTTTAAACAATTTCTGATTCTAATTCTTTAATTGTGCCCAACCGCCCGTCTAAATTACAATAAATTATATTACTGTTAAAGTTTATTCAATTCATTACTAGATTTTATTTAACAAATGCAATGCTTATATTTTGTAGATTTAAATATTTCTTAATATGTTCCTTTCAAATGTTGATTTTTCGGGCTCACAGAAAAGTATGAGTACAGTATGCCCATGAAGAACTTGAAAAAGAGCAGAATAAACACGGTATCTATTACATCATGAATTGCAAGTTTCAGTTCATGATTAAACAATGAATAATTACGATCATGAACGTATGTATGCTCCTTTGCAAATTCCTTGTAAATTTGCTGCTACATCCGAAGCAAATCTTATCAACGGCTTAGATTAAATCTCTTCAAAAATACCGTTATTAATAAAACAAGATGCAACACTGTTAGCAACGGCTTTTCTTGTTGATGAATTTAACTGTACTACACCACAGAAATAATTGCACGGTGAGCCTCGTAGAAGTAACGAACGTAGACAATTATTTGTTGGTTAATTAGTGCTCTCGTCAACCAAAATACTGAAAACATAACAGGAATTAACTGTAAACTTCGATAGGAGCGACATGTTTGCTAATGAAAAGTATTATTTTTCACAAATGTGGTCTGAATGAAGCGTGCTTTCAATATTTCATACATTCAATTCTTGCAATCCACATAAACTTTTGAAAAGTAAGAATGGTTCATTTTCTTACATATAAGACACGCTGTTCTAAAAACGCGCGAAGCTCATGCAGTTTTGCAGCAACAATCCCAGACACACTGAATGCGCATTCTTTTTCTCAAGGTGTGAACTTTTATTCTTCAGTAGTGAAGCGTAGTACTCCCCGGTGATAGCTCTGTCCCTCTGGAGCATCACACCATGAGAATTCCCGAAAACCGTAACCATGACTTTTCCTGCAGAATTAACTGTTTTTATTTCTTTTGTGGCACTTTCACCCACTGTTTGGACTGCTCCTTTGTATTGGGCGTATGGTGATGAATTTGTTTCATCTGCTGTTATGAAGCATCGGAACTCACTTGGAAATACTTCCAAACAATTCTAAACACTGTTGGGAAATGTTTATTTCAATGAATTTTGTTAACAAATGCCGCATCCATCGAGCGGAAAGCTCTCTCATACCAAAACAAAAATGCAGTGGGCACGGCCTATCGAGGACTTCGCAATAGCCAACTGGCGTACCTTCAATCGGCGATTATTGAATTTTCATCATAATCACGTCGGTCGTAGTCGTTTTGGGAGGACTTGAGCGCTCATCATCTTGAATGGATATACGATCACGCTTAAACTCAGCAGCTCACTTTTTACCGTCAAAAACAAAGGGTAAGAATCCTTAAATATGGAATCTCTCCTTTTGTATCCTGTGGGTTTAAATCCTTCAAAACAAAGTACTTTATCACAGCTTCTAATTCAATTGAAGAAAATATTAACACTAGTTTGTTTACACGATCGTCACAAACAAATGACAGCACTTAAGCGTCTGAAACTTTCCAGCGCGCTACCTAAAGGATGATACTTAACAATTATCATAGTAATTTGGGTACCTTCCTCGGTCCTGGTGGTGTAGTGGTTACCATACTTGCCTCCTATACCCAAGATCGCGGGTTCGAACCCGGCCAGCATCAATGGATTTTTCCGGGCGTAAAAATCCTAAGTATGGCTTCCTTTGGAAGGGAAGTAAAGCCGTTGGTCTCGTGTCGTACATTTACGGCACGATAAAGAACCTCAAGCCTGAAAGAGAGGCCTCTGAGCAAAATTTGTCGGCCGTTTCACGCCCTGAGTTGAATGGGACGCTGATGACCTGAGATGTTAAAGAGCGTCCATAAATAAATCAATCAATTGGGTACCTTCACGACATCTCTGAGTCAGGCATAGAACTTTTAGAACATTCCTCGTATGTTTCACTGACATTTGTCCTCGCCACTGCAAGAATTTTAACCTGATATGTAAAAGACGTAGACTTATTACTTGACGCTTGAGACTGATATTCATAAACCATTTGATTCTGTTATTTGGTCACAAATTTATCCATGTCAATCAACTATTACAACAGAATACTAATCACTTCTGCACTCATCGTCATAGCATACATGTAACACAACGTTAGAGAGAGAGAGAGAGCACCTTGCGGAATAAGTTACGCCTCCTTTCACGAAAGGAAGCGGAGAAAACCGAAATGCCTCGGTAAGTGTGTGAATTACCTGCTCAACGCAACAAAGCTGTTCGACAGGTTCATTGCTCTTACCAAAGGAAAATTAAGCAGCAAAATTAAGGACATTCGTAGTAGGCGCAAAGCAAGCTTGGAAATAAAAGGGGACTTCATTGTTAAGGATTTAAAAAGAAAAAAAAAGAAAAAGAAAAAGAAAGAAAGAAAACATATCGCTTACCCTTCAAAACCCAATATAACGGAGGCCAATAGCCCCACCTCAAATTAAGAAATATCTCTCATACAGTTCGGAATACATGCAAAACTTTTACTGTTAAAGGCACACGTCTTTTCCCGTATAATTTTCATTTCCTTTGCTTGTTTTATTGCTACATTACAGTGCTCTCTCTGTAACGTTCAGACATGTAACTCCTATTATTGTCAGCGTAAAAGAAACGGACACAAAGCGGTAATATAAACCTAAAGAAAATAAAACAGCATGTCTAACGCTTGTTGCATGATTTATACTGCTGCAAAGCTTTGTGCTCGTGATTCATTCGCAGAATGTCATTATGCAAAAAGTATGTGCACTTGAAATTTAAAGCTTGCGTTTACGCACTCACGTTTATCAAATGTGGAGAGGGAGGATATTTCCCTGGTAAACAAGGAATTTTTGTTTGCCCCCCTCCCGTTAATTCGAACCCTAACTGAATATCTTTTGCATCAATCTGAACTCTGCTGAAAAAGTGGAGGATGAAGATTAATTTTATTTTGCACGTAGTTGCTTGGATGGGGCTTATCTCTGGAGTTTTGTTCCACCCTGAAAATGCAGTACTTTGTAGCATTAGATGCTGACATACTATAAACGATTTGTTTCTTCAATAATATTCATATTCATGGTCTCAAAGACAATAGCAGTTTACATTAGACATAAATAAATAAGAGAGAAAACGAGAGAGCTCCTGTATTCCTTGTCTTCATATCAGATGTCTTTTTCATGAATGTGAAATAGAAAATTCTTTCAAGTAAACACTTGCTATAACCTTTTGATGTTCATAAACTAGTTTACTAAATTGTGATTAGCATGTCCCTATTTATGTAACTTAATAATACAGAAAACAAAGGAACTGGGGAGAAATAAATTCTTTCAATAAAAACTATTTTACCACTTTTAATATAAAAATCTTTCTTACAGGTAAAGGATGTTTCACATCAACTTTTGCATAAATTCAACTGAAAATAATTTTCTCACCCATATATTGTTAATGATAAAATACAACAGTTATTTACGTTAACAATGGAAAATATTTAACATATGCAACAATATAATTTAAATCCTTTGTAAAGATATTTTTGCAATATATTTATGTTTTACATATATATGGAGGAACTTTCTATCATAATTATGAAAATGCTCTAAACAGAGCATTACATACAATCATTATGTGAAGTGAAGCCTTCTGAAAGCTATTTATTCAGTGAACCACAAGGTTTTATTGGCTAATTTTGCTCATTCCCTATGCTTTATTCAGAAAGCTTGCACACCTAAGTAAACTGTTTACAAAAATAAGTAAATTGGCAGACCATACTTCTGCCAGGTGCTACCTATGCACTTTCAATAATGTGGGTTAAAAGGAAGTAATTCGCTGTCACACGATAGAGAACTTTACCAGTTAATTAAAAGTGGCTTAAACCTGGAACAGTTTCTGAGAGACTTACACAGACCTAAGGGGCTTTGCTTCTTCCTGTACAATGGTTTTCAGTTAGTCTGAAGAATTTAAAAGAAACAGAACATTTTTAAAGATGAAGAAAGAGGAAGAAGACCTTTGATGGTAGTGACAGCAGAAAATGTCACTGCTATGGAGATCTTTCAATATGATACAGATACAGTGTGAGCTATCAGTTTGGATCTTCCAAGGTGAAGCACTCAAAAAAATATCAAGAGTTTAGGGGAAGAAAATGGTGATGATATTCTTACTCCATTAGAACTCATATGGCAAACATATCCTTTGAAGTTCAAAGGACTGTTACCACAGAGCGGTAAACAACATTTTGTCTGCCGAAAGTTTACCAAAAGTTGACTAGAACCATTAGGCTGCAATTGGAGAGTATCCCTGTGAAGCTTGCTACCTATCCTACTTAAGTCCTGACAAGGCACAATGAAGATTTCTTCTTGTTCTTTTGGTGAAGTACCAACAGTGGAGGAAGCAATTTTCAAGCCCAGGGGATACTGCAGCAGCAAAGAGAAGTTTACTATTACAGAGGACTATGAGTAACACCATTGTTTCCAGTGTTGGTTCTGAAATGACCAGGGGTGTGATATTTTGAGAAGATACAGCAATAAGTTTCAAATATTAATCTGTGGGAACTACCTGAGTGTCCTTTGTAAAAAGAAACTATGTTCATGCTATCAATAAAATATTAACTCTTTAATGCCTACTTCTCTAGCTGCTGTCTTTAAATCACAGCCATGATTTAAGTGACAGTATATTTGTTTTCAATTGAAACATTAAGAAACATCAGTTATTATACTTTATCATCATTTACTTTTAGCAGTGGTTGGTAAAGTACTGTTAGAACTGAAAATAAGAAAATAGAGTTCTAGACTACTTACTTTGCCAAAAATTATAATAATGCTATCCACCATTTGCACACATTTCATAACATTCACTTGCCAAATACTATTTGACCCAAACAATATGGCGGTGCTAGTCAGACACAAGCTACACTCAAGTAAAGAAATTTAATAAAAACAAAACACAGCAATTCACTGTATAATTTTTCCTAAATACTTTTCCTAATATTACAAATTCCTAAAAGCATTAATTTCTTGAAGCCAATTCCTAATAAACATACTTCTAATCCTTAATTCCTAAAAGCATTACTTTCTAAACATATTTACAACTGTCCCAATTCTTTCAATGAATGATATATGATTCAACAAAGCTTCTACATATGAATATTATATAATACTGTTCAGAGAAATGTAAATATGTTTAGAAAGAATACAATATCCTATTAGGTATTCATATGTAGATATTTTACTATTCCCTTGTAACAACTTCGTAAGTACAATATTTATAATATCCTGTTATAATTTTTAAGTTCTCGTGCTGCTGAATGCATTCTCTTTTATAAAATTAATCTTTAGTATTTAGTTTTTTCTTTCACTGTTCAACCTACTTGGAATCCTGTTTATTGTCTGCAGTTCTTCTAAAGTTGTATAGAAACTGGCATGTTACTTTCCAATGAGGATTTGAAACTGCTGTGCCAGACAGAGATACGTAACTGCCCTCCCTGACTTCTTACTCTGCAACCTGGCACATGATTCTCTTCTAAAGAATAGATATATATTCCTGTACATTTTCTCTCAGTTCTTCAAATGATTGCTTCATATCCTGCATCAGCACAAAAGTAAGAGCTAGCAGTATTTGAGTTGATATCTTTAGTTCCTTATCTTGAAGTCTCTCAACTTGAATCCTTTTATATACTGATTACTAGAGATGAAAGAGGTAACATTTAAAAGTGCCTGGAAAAACTTTAAGAGTACTGTTAATTGTTTCTTTCTGTCATTATCATCTGTTGGTAAATATTTCTGTTACATGATTGTGTACTATTTATTATATCTTGAAGGACTAAAGTATAAAGTTTTGGTGGCTTTCCAGGTTACAGAGCAAACATAAAAAGGCGGGTATTTGAATTTCACCATCTTAAAACTCTTCCCTTATCTTATAACTAATGCTATGACTGTTTAATTTGTAAGAAAATGTTTGGTGAGGTTTTAGCTATTCCATCAAGAAACTAAATATATATCAATTGAACAACTTTGAACATTCAATCTTTGTTGGATCCAGTGATCTAATGGTAACTATACTTGCCTTGTAAACCCAAGATTGTGCATTCAATCCCATTTTTTCTAGAGTAAAAATCCTAAATATGGCTTCCTTCGGAAACTGTAAGTGCACGGAACCAAAAAGAACCTCAAGCCTGAAAGAAGAGGCCTCTGAGCAAAATTGATCAGCCATTTCACACCCTGAATTGAATGGGATGCTCATGACCTGAGATGTTAAAGAGCATCTGTAAATAAACCAAACCAACAAATCAGCATCATTTTCTTGATGGGGTCATAGATGGGAAACATATAATTTTGTAAAGTTCTTTGATGTCATACATTTCGTGATCTAACGAAAGTGGATTTGAAGACTGATCACAACAATTTCTCTAATGGTCTCTTTCTGGAAATGCATTGGAGCACCAGATGCAGATCAGTTCAAAACATGTATGCTGTTGTATCTTGAGCTTTTCTGTGTCACACTCTTTCCTGTTTAGAGGGGATTTTTTAAACATTGTAATTTGATCATTATCCTGAATGGTTATTGTTTTGTTCACATTCCCAGTATACCCTTCATTTGTATGTAAATGCTTTGTAGCAAATAATCCTATTCATTACCAATTTAGTTCCTCCTCTTGTATAAGTATTGATTTATGGCTCAGAATTCATGTTACTAACAATTTATTCCAGAGCACATATTCAGGATATTTATAATTTGCATAGAAAGTATTGTAATCTTAGAAGAAGTTAGGAACAGTGAAGTTGTTACGTATGAAATGAGTCTGTATTAAGTGACACTCGGATAGATTGTTTGCTTTGTGATCAGATATATATAGGGAAAACAATACACAATTTGGAGACAAGGACCAAAGAACACTTCAGAAATTTAAGATATTAACAAGTGGATAATTCGGCGGTTGCAGATTACTTTTGGACTTACGATCATAATATTGCAGGAGAAGCCAAACTGTTAAAAGCTACCACCAATCCCAAGGATTTGGCAATATGGGAAAAGATTTATATTTTAAAAAAAAAACATAAAGTTATGAATTTTGACATTCCACCAATGGACTTCCTGTTCCGTTATCTAATGGAACCACCAGATGCCACTATGTCACCTGCTAGAGTTAGTCAATCCCCAGCTGAAGATGAGAGCTAATGCTCTTGAAACATGTTCTGAAGAATTAATCAGTTAGTGAAGTTTTAGTGTCACCTAATAATGATTCATTTATATATATAGAAAGTATTGCCTAGTAATAAATTCAATATTAGGATATACAAGCTATTAGGAAAAATGTTATAGGAAATTTTGTTTAGCAAAATAATGTTAGGACATTTGTGTAGAAAATTAAGTATTGGGATTAAAAGATTAGGGAATACAAATCAGAAATAACATTTTATAAATCTATTTTAGAAGAAATGTTCTTTAAGACCTAATGTTTGTACGTCTTAATGCATAACATATCAAAATTTAAAACAAAAATTACTGTGCAGCCATGATATATTCCACTGGAACCACTCCCATGAAAGAGGAGAAAAATGAGTGGGCCCCATTCCTATATTTAAGAATTATAAGAAATGCAGACAAACTAACTTTGGAATTCATAGAAAAGGGACCACACAGAATAAAAAACAGTCATGACCCCATCCCATACTGTTCTTCAGCTTGGTATTTGGAATAACTAATATCCCACTTACAGAAACAGAGTACAAAACTCAAAATTAATAATCAATGTTTCAACAAAGACAAAATAATCAAAATTATCAATAAATTTAAAAGACAAATGTCTATAAGAGAGGTTTCCACACTGAAGAACTTAAAGGAAAGGTACAAAGTCAAAAGTTTCACAATCCCTCAACTTATCAAACACATTCAATAGGATATTCTCAAAGCATGGCATAAAGTTAGCCCCAAAGAACAAAATAAAAAATTTACTAGGTTCTACAGTAAAGACAGCAAATCAATAGAAGAGAAATCAGGAAATGACTAAATTAAATGTACAGATTATAATCAAAATTACATTGAAAAAACGAAAAGAAATTTAGAAATTCAGAGTAAGGAACTTTTTAGGAATATTCACTTTAAAGAAATTGATAAATCAGCAGTGGCAGCTCACCAAAATCACAAAACTAAACCAAAGGCTAAGTTGATGAAAGAACTTTACATCCTATTAGAGCTATCTATTTGGGAAAAATTTTTCAACATGTAAAATAGAAAAAAATTTAATGAATTTTGATGTTTCACCCATGAATGAACACAACAAGTTGCTATTCTAACCATCAGAGACTGCCACAGAAGCACCTTGGTATCCAGCCACCACATTGAGTACCCTGGCAACATCTGACGATGGGAGCAAATGCCCCTGAAACAGGTCCTATTGTTGTACATTTAAATAAATGGAGTTAGTGTGAGCATATTTAATAAATTCTAACATGATATATTACTACTCCATTGACTATAGCTTCCTAAGTACAATTTAAATAATCCTACTATTTATTTCATGAAGTTTGTAAAATCAGAAACTTAAAATGTGTGTATTGTGTAAAAGCAGCAATAGGATCCTTTAGTACATTAAAAGGAGCAAACTTCAGCTTATTATACAATAAAGGCATTTTCAAGAATTGAGCCTAACACTGATAAATATATAATTATAAAAATAAATAACTCACAAAATAGAATTATGTAACTAGTTAACAACATGATCACTATTAAAACAAGAAATGTAAGACAGTATAAAAGTTAAACCCATAAAGAAGTGACTCTATAGACGTCATTGGCACTCTTTGCAGCAACACGTGCTCAATCTTTGATATGCTGCATCATCTCACAAGCCCTAATCATCAACAGAAATTTATTAGACAACAAGAGCTTCATATGTAAGGAAGTCAAGTGCTGTACATAATAGCCTGCATCATTTTGACTGATACTGATAAACTTTGCCAGTTTCTTACTTGTAATCCACAAGTGTTCTAGATGAGAGAGAAGCACAGCTGGAGTGAGCAACTACCAAAGATTCACTAGATAAAGCAGAAGGAGTGAATTACTGCATTTTTTGTTTGACATGCACTCATTGAACAAGAACATTATTTAAAATCAGTAAGCACAATCATTTCTAAATTAAGAATATTATAAAACACTCATATTACAACATGCTTATATTATGAAACCATTCTGTTTTACATAAAATAATGAATTAGAATGTTAAACAGGACTCATCTATAGATAATGCTGTACTGTTGCATTCTGCAAATCTTAACTAAATTCTTGACCAGCACAGGTGGTCAAGTTATTAAGGCACAGACTTGTGAATTGGAGGTCTACAATTTGAATTCCACCAAGATCATTTTCCCAAACTAAGATTTTTTTCCACATTTTCCTCAGTCCTCATTATTAGAAAGTGCCAGAGAAGTGCTCTAAATTTATGCTTTCTTCCTTTTTCAATTTATCATTTGATCTCATGTATCATCAGTGTCCACCACCTAATGCTAGAGTAGTTAAAATGCTGATTTTGTAAAACTCTCAAAATTTTAATTACTTACTTTATTCTATTAACCCTTTCAATAATTTCAAATGACTGCAACATTGTTATATTTTTCTTCATAGAGTAATTTAACAACAATCTTCTTAATATGCTTTCTATATTATAAAATATTGCACTTCTCCATGATTATGACATAAATTAAATGCCTATCCAGGAAGAAACCTTTGCATCTTCCTGTTGCCCCTTTTGCAATTGTCTTGCCCAAGAACCATTTCTTCAATGTTAGAAATAGAACAGCCATACAATATTTAAATATTGAAACACTTGTACTATATTTCATTTTTTGAAGAGAGATGAACAAAGCCCTGTGCTGTCAATTTACAGTGGTATAGCAAATGGTGGGTAACAACCCATCAACCTCGTACTCAAGGAGCCCTATTTATAGAAATAAAGAAAAAGAAAATGTCCTGTATTAAATAAAAATTAAGTTTAGATGGGCCTTCAGCATTCAAACTTTTTCTGTTTTAAATATTATAGTTAACAATTATGATTGGAATCAAAAGGCAATTTGCAAAACCTTAAAAATTCTAAACAATAAAGCAGAAGGTAGATAATAATTATATTTCTTTGCATGGTTCTGCGAAAACAAATCAACTTCTTGACTAAATACCAGCATCTCATTAAGACGTTCTGTCTCAATATATATCTGATATTACCCACTGCCGCTTATCTTTGTACCAGAAATAAGCTCAGTAATTAACTGCCTACACCACAGTGTTTCATACTGTATAGTCACTGCAAAAGAATCAGTTCATTCAAGCAAGTGCACGATTATGGTTGTCCTGTTATGTGTGTTAAACAACTAATAAATACTATATATAATTTCTAATGGATTATAATTGTTATATAATATATGTTCTATTCTAATAATAATGTATGTACCTACATCTAATTTCCAAAGTACTATTCAGGATATACACTGTTTACAACAGTGTTAAGTAATTATACCATGCTTTCGACCTATTCCCTCAGCTTGCACAACCACCTATTTTTTGTAAACAACCTAATGGGACAAAGTTCATTGGCAAAGTTAGCTGAAAAGGTAATATCTTGCTTAGTGTCAAAAATACACATTGACTCATTTATTATAGACAAATGACACTTCTTAATTCTATCTCATAACAATCAGTTGAGTATCACAGCATTTCTTTGAAATCACGAGAAGCTGTTATATTGGACAACTTTACATATTTTAAAGAACTGCACTATTGCTATTTACTTTCTTATTATGCAGATAGGGATTGAGAGTGGGAAGAAAAATGCCCATCTGATGCACTTAAAAGAAAAACTAAACCAGATATAGAAAACAAAAATAAAAGCTTAACTGAATCTGTTGCAAAATACTTCAATAATTAATACTAACCATTTGCTGTACCAAAGGAGAGTACCCAGGATCCCTAGTAATGCAAGTGATAATTTACTTAAGTAGTTCTAGTCCATAATGCAACCAATTTTGGGATCAGATGACGATACCTGTAAAAGACCAAGTGTTGTAAAATAGTATGAAAGGGTCCCATGCATTCATTTCTGAGTAACATATGTACCCAAAAGATATATTTTAATAGTTTTCACTATCAGAGAATTATGAAGAGAAAGTGAGCTGATGTTGCTTGGTATACTCAGTCCCTGTATTTATTGTTTTCCATGTAACACAGTCCAAAACTTCTTAGTGTGAAAGGCTGTAGTGACTGGAAACTTACAAGAGATATATCATAGAAAAATGTGCAGTTCCTATTAATACATATTAAAGTGGCTTGAATTAGAGTCACATTTATTGAAAGAGATTCTATTGATTATGCATCACAGTTTCTACTTTTCAGAAAATTAATAATATCGGCAGGATCTTTTAGAAAAGTTGATTAGTATAATACAATTTTTGGAATCTTATAATTTAATGATTAGAAGTTACAGAAAAATATTTATCCTTAGATGCAGCACAGCATTCAGGAAATTTTATAGATTTGTTCAATTTACTATCCAAATATGAAAGTGCTACAATAGCATTTCCATCAAATAAAAGAAAATGCAATATATTTAACTATTTGTAATGCCTAGAAGATGTCACAAGATGTCTTCCAGCACAAGTTCCAGGACTGATAGATATGTCGCAAAATGCATTTAAATCAATGGAGAATACTTTGTAAAAGACCACACCGATCTGAACCAAGCCTTGTGTACTCCAGCGTAAAAAAACATTCTCAGTCTTTTTTCACAAGCCCTCATAAATAGAAGACATATAAAGACTTTAATTCTACTCAGAAGGAGCTCAAGGAAGATTTTGAAGATAGAGGTGATCCAAATAGCCAGTTTTAACTGAGGAAGGGTGCAACCGTGAAAACTGACAAGTTAAAAGAAAGAAATTATGAAAATCATACAAAAGGGGAAGAAGATCCACAACTTGAAGAAATGTTTGAAGGTAAGAAAGTAAAATAAAGAAGAAATATATATGTAAATGGAAAATTCTTGAAATCCATGTGTAAATACTAAAAGCCAACATATCAAATTAAAAAAATTCCTGAACATTTTGATTATAGGTTAAAATGTAGCTGCCATATCAGCCAAGAGCAAAGAAGTGAGATTTTTGCTGATTATTGGGGTCTTGGCAGTATTGATAGGCAACATAATTTTATTAAGTCTTGTTGAGGTAAACCAGTTAACAGAAAGTTGCAGAGAACTCTAAAACGATATGAAACACTGAAATTCTTTTTTAATGTTGATAACAGATTTACAGAAACATTTTTCTCAATGCTCTGTGTATTAAGAAGGGAGTGCTCAACAACTAAGTTTTGAAAACATTTTTTGACAGGACCTGTACCATTAATCTTACATTCACTCTGATATAAGCTGTATATCGTGGCAATATTAAATTTTGGACTTGGATATTTCTACTAGAATTCTTTGTACAATAATGCGATGATATTATAGGGAATTTGTTAATGTAATTTTTCACAAAAGATATTATCTATTCTGGGTAAACCATATACACTTGTTTTTTCTTTTGTGTTGTCACACTTGGGTTTGCTTTTGAATAGCAAAATTGAACAACTGGCAGATCACACTAGGATGGAAAGATAGGCAACTGTGAGGACTCTGGCAGTCTGTTCAAGTCTGCACAAGTTCATGAGTTTATATTCATTTTCACTGTGTTGATTCCTGAATATATTAGAATTGGAAATGTACATAACCTACTTCAACAAAACAAAAACATATTCAACTTAAAGGTGAGATTTGATATTCATTTCCAAAGTTTGTTTCCTTTATGCTGAAAAGTAATTATTTTGCATATGGCCATATTTGGAACCAGGCTTCATAATGGTGCCACTACAAGGAAAAAAAAAATCATAATAATAATTTTCCAATTTAATTATTATGTCTTTGACTATCAATCAAAATAGAATAGAAAGAGCCCTTAAATTGTTATCTTGTCCAGGGTCTCTCATTATGTTGCTACACCTTTTCAATTCCAATGTTAACAATAAGTGGTCAGTGCTCTAATAGAAACAAGAGAAACAGGTGAACCAGTGCTCCAGTATACGAGACAGCATAGATTTAAATGTATTAATGTGATGGGGCATAAAATTTAAATAAAAATAGTTGTCAGTTGCAAACAGGTAAACACATTGTAAGCATACTGCCTTTGTTCCATGTTGCATGATGAAATGGACCAGATAAACCTTCTATTCTGTTAGATGTGTGTGCAGCATCACATTAGCTGTAACTTAAGAGCTGCAATGATTACAAATATTAGGAAACAAGAGTTTTAGATCAGCATGAAAGTGTTTAAAGTGTTGTTGTAGTGCAGTAATGCTATACATCAAAAAGGTTTTAGCTTGTTTTATGAATTGCTTCTGAACAAGCACTAAAGATTGAATTGTAATATGTTGGTAGCATAACACTAGTCAGGAGGTTACATGCTGTGCAAGAAGATATAAAATCTTTACAAACTGAGGCAGTATTTGTGCTCATGTCTTAAATCTTACCTTATCACAAAGTATAAGCAGCATACCAGAATGTAAAATATTAGTGGATTAGCTTCATTTTTCTCTAGATCCCCTAAAGTGTGAAATTTCTTGAATTTCAGACCCACAGACTCCCAGGTGTCTTTCCAATGAGGAATTATGGTTCAAGGTTTGTAAACACAGTTTTACAAAATTATATGATGAATTTGTTGCAGTGAAGGAAATTTTAGACAGATTCTAACACTAGTCAAAGAGTTTCTTTAAAGGAATCTTCATTTACTTTTTTCCTGCAAGTTTTTGATAAAAATTGTTCATATTGATGTGCTTTTTGTTATTTTTAAAAACCAATCACTCAACAACAAGATGCAACAGTACTATGAAAATATTGACAATTTTGTGAATGTTATGATGACACTTATGAAAGAATAACTGAAGGGGTTCTCCTAATAAAAGATGTAAAACTATGAATGCATGTCTTTTTAAATACTACACAATATAGTATTGACCAGGCTTAAAAATATAAGCAAACTAGATTCTTTGCTCTTAAGGTTTCTTCAAAATTTAAAGAATATAAGGAAAGTTTTCCAGAAGAGACATTCAATTGTTTGTTGACACCTATGGAAAACATTTTGACAAGATTTATCTACAAAATGAAGTATTGATCATTTACATAGGTCCAGAGTTCTAAAGCAAGCAGTCTTTTGAAATGCTAAAATAGTTCAGCTTCCAAATTCTGAGTACTAGTTTCCATTAAAAATCACTTCTTACTGAATTCTTACTATTCTTACTATGCGCTTTGAACAGTAAGTATAGAAAAGTGAAAAAGTATTTCCAAATTTGGTATTTATTTCGTTGAATCCCAATTATTAAAAAAGTTAAAATGCTGATCAGTTCTTTGAACATATGGCTTAAGTTTTTGCCTCACTGGATAGACATTTGGATTTCATGTTTCAATAATTGCATAGTAATAAATTATTTAAGTTCTTGCAAAAACAGAAAATAGCAAACTTTTTTTCATTTCTCATATATGGAGAGTACGAGTCACATGTACTTGGATCAAGAATGATACCAACTCTCTGTATATAAATCTAGTTTTAATAAAGGATGAAAAAGCAATGCTGTAACTGTTGTACATTGTCTAATAAAATACTAAGAAAATGTAATTTTCTTTTGTGTATACTTAATCATGAATCTCTGCTTCAGAACTCATTGCATGCCACTGCCCATAGCTAATCATGTATATTGTGTATTTTTCCTGAACTTTTACAAGTTATAAAACAATATTTAAAAAAAAAGTCTCTTTTAGAATTCTATTCCATTTTCTTCAAGTTCCTCCAAAATGTTAACAATCTGGCTGTCACATTTGAAGCAAGCTCCAGCAGTTCTTTGGCATTGCTCTCTTGCATCCTTTCCTTTCACATTCTGCGCATACACCAAATGATAATATAGACCAAATAAGTTTTAATTGTTTCTCTTTGATTTTAGAGTTTCAATTAGTTTATACAACTGTTGCCTTCTGAATTTATTATGAAATGACTGTGGGTTCCTGGAATTCTAGAAGAGGGTTGGCCTACTTGCACTGAATGGGTCCCATGCCACAATAACACAGATTAGGCACTGTCTGTCTTTTAACAACAAAGGACTCAGGTTTGTTTTCTTTCAACAGTTTTCCTTCATCTTATAAAGGCTTTGATTTCTGGTGCCATGAGTTTTAGTTTCATTTGTGCTATTACTGATTAGTAATTTCATTTATCACCCTAGACCCACGTAGTTAGCATGGGACATTAAAAGCTTAACAAAACTGCTGCTTGAAAAGGCACACTATCCAAAAATACACCAGAAGACTAAAATAGGCAGGGTTAAAACTAAATATACATTCCTTTTCTTGCCTACCTTTCATTAGTCTCCACTGGGGATAAGCTGTGCTAGCTTCTATGCACTGCAAATCACAGTTCACAGAGCTTAAGTAAGTTCAATAATAAATTACATAATCTTATAGAACTACTATTTCAATTTAAGAGGCACCATAAAAGTAATTCAGAACATACGGTCTATTTAAACACAAAATTCCAGGAGATTGAGAACAACTGTTGATAAAAAAAAAAGCATCATTTCTTACTGCTTCATGCAACTTCCTGGCGCATACCACCAGTAGTATCTGGACGCACCATGCTTGTGGATGCTCTGGTCTCTGCGTAAAGTCCAGCTCCTCTCAAGAGATCTGTATGATGCTGTCTAAATGCAGAATCATGGGGAATTGGCATAGGTGGCAGCATGCATCCCAATATTGGGGCTGGCTCACACAGACCTGCAGGCCTATCCTGCTGCAGCTCTGCCTCATGTCGCTGTAGTCTCTGACTGCTATTCTGACAAACTACGGGCACCACATGTGCATCTGCTGTCACCATCTGCTGATGAGTTGTTACAGGCATTACCAGGGAATTAACAGGAGGTGGTGGGGGAGGCGGAGGAGAATTGTGAAGATTAGACTGAGGGGAGGTATGAGTTCCTGAAATATTCTGTTGTTGTTGCTGCTGTATTTGTTGTCGTGGTGCTGATGAAGCTGGTTGGGATGTCTTACGTGTTCGTACACGAACCACTGATCTTCCTAAACCAAAATGTAGCAGCTCCAGATGTCGACGAAGATTACGGGATTGGCGCAAAATGGCACCACAAAGAGGACAGGTAGCTGGTTGGTCCGAAATACTGTTCTTCTTTGTCAGTGCTACAACACAAACTCCATTTTACTTGTTTGTCATCAGCAATAAGTGCAAATACATTAGCTCATAGCATAATCTTTAAGTGCCTCTTTTAAGTCCACCAAGGAAAACTCTCAGTAGGTTCAAACAAGCAAAATCATATCAAAATTCAGTTACAGATGATTTACTTACTTTTTTACTAAATGGAGATATCCATATTTCTGTAAAATACTGCAGTTGGCCAGTAGTGGTCTTCAAAGCATGCTATACAACAAGCATGGTTGCAATCTCGACTGACTTAGCAGAAGGTAAATGAAGGGTACTAAACAGACTCCCCTAGTGCGCAACTGCAGAATTTTACTGAAAAATTAGCACCACCACTGAATTCATTGAATAACCTATATATGAATTTTGGTGTCATTTTGTTTGTTATAACTCAAGGGCTTTCCTTGTTAAGTAGAAACAGTGCAGGCTAGTTAGTGCTTTTGTTCTTTGAATTAATGCATATTCTTTGCACAGTAAAGAAGTTTTATTCTAAAACCTTAAGGACACTAGAATTATGCCACTTGAATGAACTGTAAATCTATACTGCTGCTAAGTTTTTTTTTGGTTTATTTATAGACGCTCTTTAACATATAAGGTCATCAGCATCCCATTCAAATCAGGGCATGAAATGGCTGACAAATTTTGCTCAAAAGCCTCTTTTTTCAGGCTTGAGGTTCTTTATCTTGCCGTAAATGTACAACACGGGGCCCACAGCTTTATTTCCCTTTCAAATGAAGCATACTTAGGATTTTTAAGCCTGAAAAAAATCCATTGGTTCTGGCCAGAATTGAGCCTGAGAAATTGGGTTTAGGAGGCAAGGCTACCATTACACCACAAGGACTGACACTGCTGCTAAGGGACTACATATATTACCCTAGACTGAACAATTTTCTATTAAAATCCCACCCAAAATCTATGGCTTTCCTCACTAATGCAACCAAATTATTCCATGCAAAATTCTGGGGTAGCTAAATGATGCTTAGCAATTATGGCAAAGGGGATCTACAGTTGCATGCTATTTAAAAATAATATTCAAGGGAATGTATCTGCTGTTGCAAATTGTATATCATCATTATGATAAAAAATCATTAAGTTTAAATGATGATCCAATTTCATATGTTTGCTATGAGTATGATTATTAAAATACTATTATCTCAGCAAATGAGTAACACACGATTATCTCTCCATTACTGCCATGGGTGGCCAAGGTCGTTAAGGGTGCGTGGGAGGACTGGAGTTCGAATCTCGGCAGGACCTTCCTCCCCGATCGAGATTTTTTCCAGGTTTTCCTCAGTCCTCATAAATGGCAAATGTCAGGGAGGTACCCTAAACTTAGGCCTGGAACGTTTCCTTCCTTAAAAAATCCTTTCCCTATTTATCATTTCATCTCATTTATCATCAGTGTCCACTGCCTGTGGTGCCTCAGTAGTAAAAACTGCCGTTAAATACTATTTAAAAAAAAAAATTATCTGTCTACTAAAAAGTTGTGAGCATTGAAACCTAAAGAGTGTTTAAAATAAGACACTCAATTTATAAGACTGACTTTACAAGATCTGCATCTCTGAGGCCTATACATTAGCATGAAAAGCACCAGTCATAATGCTCTATGTGCATGATATATTAAAACATATAATTACTGTTCATTAGCCTTAAAAAAAAAAAAAAAGGTAATGCAATGCAACTTCTTAGTGAATTTATAAAGAATATGACATATGCAATAATCCATCACCAGAACACAATCTTTAATTACATTAGGGAACACATTATCTACATTATCTGCTTCTTATAGAAAATGATGTGCTGATTCCAAAAAAGACTTTGGAATTTTTTCTATAGGGCTTAGTTTTTAAGATATCCAAGAAAAATCAAATTTTATCATTTTTAATTGGATATTTAAATGTCAATTAAAATTTATTTTTAATACAATGAAAGGTTAGACAAAATAGCAATAAAATGAGTTTTATAAAGTGATTAAAACATAACAAAACACATGTCTTCATAAGTCCTAATAATGCTTGCTTTCTCTTGTAGTCAGAATTACTGCCTCTCTTCAGAAACCAGCAATAATTCCCCAACAATCTTGGTAAAATTTTCCCACTGTGATCACTGCTCTCCCTGTTCATCATTTACAGCAGTCAAATGTTCAGGAAAAAGTTTAAAGTGAATGGAGGAAATGCACTCATTCCTTTGTAACATTGCAATAATGTTTCCACTAAAAGTTCATCCTTTCTATTGCAAAGAAACCTTCTATCCTGCCTTGAAAGCAGCCAGGCCACCTTTCATACATTTTTAGCTTACTTTCAAAAAGTTAATCTTTTAAAAGCTTCCTTATATATCCTCCTTTCACTTTGCATGTCTAAGTGGGAAATAAATAATGCCTATAATTTCTATAGACTGTAATTCTAGTAGTTTCAGCAAGGATATTCTGCTTTTGCAACCTCGAGCTCAAGATCTCTGCTTGTTTTTCCCCAACTTTAAAAACCTGCACTAAATCATTTGTGTTGTAGGGTCTGTAGGTTCAATTACTTGAATTTAAGGGCTAATTTAAATCACCACTGTTACATCAGTTTCTCCCAATGACTTTGGGAGAGCTAGAACTGGCAAAGTTTTGCTATGAGAAACTGGTCTAATTGCTGTTGACACCTTTGCATTAAAACATTAGATTTTGTTTTCTTAATCAAACTTGATACTTTCTACTTTCACCATACAGAAATAAGTCATTTGCGTGATTTTATCCCTACCAAATCATTGGTATGGTGAAAGGTTAAGATTTTAATTTCTCTTTGTCCAAAAATCCATGATCTTTCCAAACGAGAGGAATATTCAGAAAATTAAGTGCTATAAATTTACAAAAATTAACAACTAACTATACACACATTTGATATACACTATAAACCTGTTGATTATGGTTACACCTGTTTCTTATTCAATCCAGAATATTTACTTAATGATAGTACAAGAGTAAACATTTTATAGAAAGAAACTTCGTTACTTTTATTGAACATTAAGGCACTAAAACTTATGTCTTAAGCATCTAAAATGGCACTAATAAGCAGGCAGAAAAAAAGATGCTAAAAATTTGAAAATTTCACGAAAAGGTATCAATAAAGCTAGGAAAAACCAAGTGGGATGCCTTTACAGTAATCTTGGAATTCACCATTTGGAGGTTCTGGGATCAATCCTGACCTTGGTTTTTTGTGGTTTCCCTTGATTGCTTAGGTAAATGCTGGAATGAATCTTACCTTTCCACAAATTTCCTGCTCTCCCCCTTTTCACATCATTTCATTCCATTCGTTCTGTTACAGGGTCAAAACTGCAGGGTGAGATAGTTGGTGCAATGTGACAGCGGCTTGACCTTTGGAAAGATTTCTGCCCTGGAGTCTGATATGGCAGTGGCCCTTCTGAGGAGCTTGTATTCCTTAGAGTGGGGGGTCTATCTGGAAACAATGGCAGAGACCCTGTCTATTTCAGTGCCTCGCTGCCCATGGATCCTACCAGTATCTCTTTCAGCTCATCCCTTCCTCCTCAAGTGCCCCCAATGAAAGCATAGGCACAAACAGCCAGCCACTGAGTAAGGTAAAGTACCAAAATATCGTCTTTCCCTAACAATACAATTCAATCCAATTCAAGGTTAGCAAATATATACAACACAAAATTATAAGCACAAAACAAAGAAAGCATAGTAGCGCTGGGTGCGTTTACAAATTAAAACCATTACCTCACATAATGAAATAATGACAAAAAATAAGCATTCTATCTTTTTTGCTAAAACATTATCAATGAGCTTCATAATTAACATTACAGTAAATCACTAATACTTTCTAAAGATTGGAACATTCAAATTTGTAGTGTTTGTTTGATAGGATAAGTTTGTATGCCAAAAAAAGGTCTTTAAGTTCAACTAAAGTAAATGGGACATATTAAAGAATCTATAAAATAATAAAAAAGCTTACTTTCACTACTTTGGTTGCAAAATTGGTGACTAAGATAAAAAATGGGCCCCAAAACAATGTTACATACTGAATGACTGTTATTTCTGTACTGCACTGTGAAAGTATGAGGTTTGATTAAGAAAACAAAATCCAATATTATTAATCCAAATGTAGGAACAGTAATTAGACCAGTTCCTCATAGCAAAATTTTACCATTAACAGTTCCCCCAAGTCAAAACTGATAGTAACAGCAGTGGTGATTCAAATAAGCCCTTAAGCTCAAGTAATTCAATGAAAGAACCCTCTGCTACCAGAAACATTGTACAGTTGTTTGATCAAGTTTAGATGATTTTGTGTAGGATTGAAAAGTGGAGAAAAAACAAGCAGAGATCTTGAGCTCGAAGTTGCAACAACAGAATATGCTTGCTGAAACTACTAGAATTATAATCTACAGGAAAGAGCATTATTTAATTCCCAGTATGACATATTCAAAGTTAAAGGATAAAACTGTGATCAACACAAATTGTAACAAATGTTGTAACCAAATTTCTCATATAAAAGGTTTAATTTGTCACTCAAAATTAAATTAATAATTTCAATTTTTTGTAAAATGCTGTTTTTGATGAAAAAGATAAATGGAGTAAAATCTAGGATAGTTATATATTTTACTTAATGCTTTAGTGCAGGTTTATACATTTTTATAGCTCTATCTGTACTGAAACAAGAGTAATTTCGCTACCCATTGGCGATATAAAGGGACCTTAATGAGTTTACATTTTGGCATCATTACATAATCACACTATTGAACTACAACAGAGGAAATCTCAGACAGTTTGACTTCCAACCAACCACCTTACTAAGTTCAGAATGAAGAAGTTGATAAAAAATGTATAGCTACATATTGCTGGCAATATGCTCTGTACATATACTGCAAAAATCATTGTCAATTTTGTCAGTTCTTTGAAAAAGGTAATTTTAATTATGCAGTTTGTGAAATGAGCATTAATTATTTTAAAAGTTTATTTTTTAACAAGAGCTAAGAAGAAAAGTTAAAATAATTCTTACAGATATAAATTATAAAGAAAAGAGGCATTAAAAAAAATGAATTCCACCAAACAGACATTTATGTAAACTAAAAAGGTCTTACAATGATATGGCAGGCAGGGCCACAATAAAGCATATAGTTGCACATGCATATCTAAAGGAACAATGAACACCACTCCTCCTGAATTTAAGATTGAGCAAAATCTATGTTAAAGAAGTTTAGTTTTTCTTTGTTTGTAATGTAGAAGAACAGCAACTCTGCAATGCTTGCACATCTAAAGGTAGTTTACAGAATAAGAAGTGTCCATTGTGCTGGGCCCATTATTAGCAACATTGCTATCAAGATGTGCTCCAGCTTATTAGAAGACCCTAAAGCAGTTACAATCCAGCACATAATATGCTTCCAACAATGACAG
The DNA here is from genome assembly GCA_030762175.1 of Metallyticus violacea. Lineage (NCBI taxonomy): Eukaryota > Metazoa > Arthropoda > Insecta > Mantodea > Metallyticidae > Metallyticus > Metallyticus violacea. Next base: position 108,462,437 of record CM060830.1, on the reverse strand, counting down.
GCTGCAGTGATGTGGAGGGGACTGCAACTAGTTTAATATTTGGCAAACTTTATGTTTAACAACAGAGCAAATATTCTTACGATCAGCAAAAGTGCTTCATATGTGAATAGAAAATAAATTATTATGTGTTTATGCAGTGAGCTTATTTGAGTTACAGGATCCCTGCTTACTGGACAAAAGCAGCTGCTGCAACCAGAAAATGGGAGAAAGAGTTGCCACACACAAAGTACTACATATTTATATTTTTACTGAAAACATAAAATTATATTACATTTAAACATGTGTTCTAAGAGATGTTAAAATAACACCTCAGCAGCATAGGAAATTCCTTTATTTCATCTAACTTTTCGCCAATGAGGAAACACCAGTTTGGAACAATTTCTTTCATTAAGAGATCCTGTCTTCCATAACTTTTTAATAAGTTACCAAAATTTTTTCTACTTGGAACACAATTGCTGGAATATGCTCTTGCAAAAACCATTTTCACACATGTACTATACCATTTATGTAATGGTATAACTAACGAAGAACAATTATACACAATAAAAGCACCAAGTAAACATGAATGAGCAACCACTTGCTGATAAAATCTCCCTCAAGCTAGCTACCTGCACTTGCATTATACAATCTTAACAGACTCTTCCCAGTATGCAGCACACTCTGGATTATAACTCAAGTACCTCACTGTTAACAGTTAAATACAAACAAATTTTGGGTTTCATATTTGGATTCGTTTTCACATTAAACCCTTATAATGTCAAGGCTTTGAAACTGAAATTGATGCAGTTAATGTGAACTAACCCTTACAGCGAAGAGAACTAGAAGCCTGGGCAAGAAATGTTTGAGTGATCTCTCAGGTTTCTTGGTTTAATTCATGAGGTCTCTTAGTATATGCAGATAAGAATGAAGAGGCTGTGGCCAGGCAGGTAGGCCCAAGTACTCTGTTTTGAGTCCCAACCATTAATTTAATTATTTAAATTTAAATTGTATTTTAGCATTTTGTCTGGAATATTCAGCTAATGTGCTTTAATTAAATTTATTGACTGTGCACTTACCAATACCATTAGTGCGCTAAAGTTTAAGAACACTCAAATGTCTCTTTCATTGTGCAGAATGCTATCTTTTTAAATCAATATGTATTTTTCTTTGCACATATAGATGAATAAATAAAAATAACTACCAAGAAATATATCTGCTGAAGCTTCTAAACAATCAATGCACCACATGAACTTGCAATTTTAAATAATGCATATCACAGCAGTGGGTGATGCTTAATTTCATCAGCATGCTAGGAAAATGTGGTTAAAATTTTGTACAATTATTTGTTTACTTGTACTTCATTATATTTGTTAATTTGTTACAGAAACAGGTAATGTTTTGCAATTTGGAGGCATTAGTGCCTTCACTGAGAGCACAAGTGCCACACAGCATTAGAATAACAATCTGATCACTCAAATTATTTCAGTTTTCCTGCCTGCACAAATCATGGGATTTCTGGCACCTTATGCAACATCTCACTGCCTTCACAATGAAAGTTTTCCAAAGATAGCTGTCAACAAAAGCAGCTTCTCTGTTTCATAAATGTTGCTCATAAAAAAAATGTACAATTCCTCTTTCTTTAAATTTCTGCATAAAATATTATATATTTTATTATACAAATAATTAAATTTCCAATTATTTTCCTTTCTTCTCCATACATACAACTAACTGTCATACGTCTAACAGTAAAAAATGAAATGACAGAGTTCACTGGCATCTCAAGCTACCTAGAGATTAAAGTTTCACAAAAATGCCTTCCCAACAAGAAACTACTAGTCTTAAGGAGGTAATTCAACATTACATTAGTTGAGCATCATATTATGTTTTTTCTGACAGTGACCTCTTCATTTACATTAATCCCTTCAATGATTTATTTTAAAAAGTATTCAAGAACTAAAACTTCTCAATAAAAGGAATGTATTTCACTTTGCCACACAATAATTATCTACTTCATATTTATACATTCTTTAGGATACATATTAGCATAAATAACATTAAAAAATGTAAGATAGTTACAATTCATATGCTAAATCTGTTCATAAAAATATTTATATAGTTATAATCTGCTAGTCTGGAATGAGTAGTTTTTAAAACTCATTCTGCATTCACAAATATTTTAACAACAAATGCCAACCAGCTTTTCATGTTACATTTTTAAACATAAATCTTTGAGAATAAGGAACAATTATATTACTTGCATGCAGTATTAATGCTTTCTTAAATATTTTGTCTAATTATATATTTATGTATAGAAAATTATAGTATTTCACTCTTTTTCATTGATAAGCAATATGAGATGCTAATTTCACTATACACTATACTCTCTCTCAGGCTTTGAACTCCAAAAACAAACCATCTTATCCTTTTCTACATGAAATGCACCAAGAAACTAGTCTAAAAAGTATATTCTATGGAGCTCGCTCATTAGGAACCTTAAAATGTATTCAGTGAAACCCGAAATGAGACTACTGAAAATGGAAACACCTACAACTTTATTTGTATATAACGCTCTCATCTCAAGAAAACATGTGCCACCGACCTTTGAGACCTTTCTGCTCATTTGCAATGTAAAGTATGCAAGAAAGCACTTTAGGAGGATCACAATTCTGGACATGAGTATGCAAAAATAAAATGTATGTATACTAGGTGATTAAGCTTGTCCTGCAGGTTATGCATTTGTCAATTATGGACATTGAATTACAGCTCAAATAATTATGTCTCCAAGTGTATTCCCCTTACATAAAAGTTATTAATGCAGAAATCCTATATGGGAGATCATGAATTCAGTACTCCTTGAAGGAATATACTGTTTATATTCATTTCCTTAATTTGTGTGGAACTTTCCAGATTGAGAGCATTAGCAAATGGTGCATCAGCATTCTAGTAAAAGGTACATTCTTGAGATCTTTGTCCTTAAATTGAAGTTATTAGTTGTTAGTGTTGTTGGTTTGGTTTATTTATGGATGCTCTTTAACATCTCAGGTCATCAGAATTCAGGGCATGAAAGAGCTGATAAATTTTGCTCAGAGGCCTCTTCTTTCAGGCTTCAGGTTCTTTTAAGTGCCATAAGTCTACAACACAGGACCCACAGCTTTACTTCCCTTCCAAAGGAAGCCATACTTAGAATTTTTACACCCAAAATAATCCATCAACCCTGGCTGGGATTGAACCCGCAATCTTGGGTCTATGAGGCAAGTATGGTTACCACTAGGACCGATTTATTGTTATTGCACAACAATATATGTATTACAACAGAAACTATTTGGACACTGTTGCACCATAGTGATTGTATTTATTAAAATAAAATGTTTCTCTGAAAAAATTATAATTAAAAATAGAGGGAGGAAAAAGATGCATCAGGTTTTACTTTGTCATATTAATGATACCTTTCATACTTTCTTATTTTGGTTACTTTATGTCTCTTATAACAATGTTCTAAAGAAACGATGAATGAATGTGTAAATGAGTCTGAAACCTGTAACACTTATAGTTAATGGCATTCGCCTCTTCAGGTTAAGGAAAAAGTAGAAAAATCCTTACCCAGGCAACTGACCATATGGGAATGGAACCTGAGGCTTCTGGATTTGCAGCAGACATGCTAACCACATGACCACTGAGATGGTCTATATGTTCTTGGATAAACTATGCACATATTCCATGTACCTGTATATTATTGGTTTATATATTCATTCTTTTTATTACTTTATAAATTCCTGTGTTTAGTTGTTTTAATACATATTAGCATACATTAACAGTAAATAGTTACATTGTATCCCTGTTCTAAATGTTCACTGCAAACTTTGTTGCAGATGTTAAGAGAAACAGGTAACTACATAAATGCATGCAATGATTGAGTATGAGAGCACAAGTTTTGGATACTGACTTTTCGCATCGAACTGTAAAATACGTTTTTCATTTGTTTGGTTATTTAAGGACACTCTTTAACATCTCTGCTCATTGACGTCCCATTCAATTCAGGGTATGAAATGGGCAATAAATTTTGCTCAGAGGCCCCTCTTTTCAGGCTTGAGATTCTTTTATGTGCTGTAAATTTATGACATGGAACCTAAGGGTTTGCTTCCCTTTGAAAGAAAAAAATATATATACAGTTTTGTCTCAATATCAATTTGCTATTTGCAATATGAGCTGAATCAACCAGTATATAATATAACATAAAAAAAGCTTTCAGTGTGGATAATGTTCTGAAATAACAATACTGAGATAAAAAACAAAAGCAAACATTTGACACATGCTATTACATGTGATCATAATACCAAAATAAATGCTTTTTTGAATAAATAAAATAATGCCTTCAAATTATGCAAATAAAGTATTTGAAAGTTTGAATTAGATAGGAATTTCAAGAGGAATAAGCCTCTGTTTAAATTATCCAATAAAATAAGAGTATCCATGTTCTAAAAAGATCCACTGTACTAGAAATTCAACAGCATTTACGTTAAAGTTACAATATATAAAATAAAGCTTAAAAAGCATGAAAGTTTACAATGTAGATATTACTGTATTTAATTTTATTATTATCGTCATCATCATCATAATCATAATATTTAAGTAACCCAAAAGCATAATACCAGGTTTTTCATTGATGCAGCTAGTTTGCTACTCTAATACATAAATTGCAAAGCATATTGTGAGTTGTTTTGTTTTTTAAATTAAGCTTTTAAATTTGTTTTCTAGATTCTTGATCAGCCATAATCATGCTAATGGTACTAACCATATTTAGTATCAACAGGACTGGGAGATGATATCTACTGTGTTAATCCATTCAGAACCATCCTCCCTTTTTTCCAGGTTTTCTTGAGTCCTAATAAATTGCAAATGCCAGAGAGGTACCCTAAACTTAGGCTTGGAATGTTTTCTTCCTTAAAAAATACTTTTCCAAATATATGATTTCATCTCATGCATCATCAGTGTCTACCACCTGTGGTGCCTCAGTAGTAAAAATATTTAAACATTAAACACTATTTATAAAAAAAAAAGGCATGTTTCCATGATCATGATGTGCATGATTGGTGCACATCCTAAATCAGACTGCTAAAGAAATCTACAGTACAAAGAATTTGAAAATTTCCCAAGAGTGACTGAAAATTCCCCTAGGGTCACTTTGCCACTGAAAAAAAGGAAAACTTTTGTCTATCTTGTACTCAAGAGTTCATTTACAGAAGATTACCCAGTTAAGCTCAGATGACCTTGAATGATTCACCTGCCAAGCCCATTAGTGTAATTACATTAGAGAGTCTGGTGAAAAATAGCATAAAAATTGCACATTTGTCACAGGGCACTTTCTGACACTATGGAAATAAAATGCGATTGCAGTTGCTTATGCACATTTGGCTAAGGAGAGTTATAGGATTTTAGAATGCTGCTAAATTTATTAAATACAGTGAGCATAAGTGGAAAATTTATGCAGCATTGTTATTAGGGATACAACAAGGCTACACAAAATATATATGTTTTCTTTGTGAGTGGGATGGTCATGATAAAAAAGTCCATTATGTAAGAAGGAATTGACCTCCGAGAAAGTGGAAAATAGGCCAAAAGAATGTGTAGTATCAGTTTATTACTCTTCTACCCCTGCTTCACATCAAACTAGGTCTAATTAAACAATATGTGAGGGCTATGAACCTGATTGGCAGAGGGTTTGCATATCTTACCAGTAAATTCCTTCATCTTTCAACAGCAAAGATAAAAGAAAGTGTTTTTGTGGGCCCCCAATAGAGCACTTCAGAAAAATGAAGGATGTGAATGTTTAACAGACAAAGAAAAATGAGCCTGGGTATGTTTCAAAACTGTAATAGAAAACTTCCTTGGAAAAAAGAGAGCTCACAACTATGAGGAAATAGTAAATGAAATGATTACAGCATATTTGATTTGGGATAACACATCTCCTAAAGTACATTTCCTCCACTCCCATCTGAATTTCTTTCCAGAAAGTTCTTGTGATGTTTCAGATGAACATAGTGAGAGGTGCCATAAGGACATATATACTCTAGAAAAGAGGTATGAAGAAAAATGGATACAATGTTAGCAGATTATTTTTGTAATGTTCTTTAAGACAAAACGGATATTGGACACACAAAAAAAAAATAATTCAGTCTTTGAAATCATCAAGAGTTTTATATTTTCTTGTGACATATTTGTATTACTATATTTTTTCAATTATTTGTAAGTTTTCTTTCAGGATAAATGTTACCAATTTAGTAATATTGTAAATATGTATAAATTATCCCCTTCTTTATCCTCTATAATTATATCTCTGGTAGAAAAAAAACTATAAACAAATTGATTTTCAGCATTCAAGCTACTGTCAGAATTATAGGTTTTTCTGCCAGAAATAGAAAAAGTTTTTATAACAATTATTATTTGTTGCAGCAGCAGCAGCAATGATTTCAAATTATATTCAATGAGTTGTGTCCCATGACAGCAAAATATTTAGAACAATAAAGGTAATGGCAAATGTTTTCAGAATTTGAGTTGAGAAATGGGTCAATAATATGAAAACAGTTATTTCGTAAAATAAGTATCTGATTGCACTTGACATTCAAATAGTTTATGGGCAAGGAAGCCTATAAGTGTCATATAAAACCTGTGAAAAGCATAACTAGTTAGTAGGCAGTACCTACGTAAGCAGGAAATTTCTCAGAATTATGCTTAGCATATTTGAGTCATGGATTAAACTGATCTGTGATATTTAACCTTGCAAGAAAAGGGCAAACATAAATTTTGTGCAGTAATATGCTAACTATTTATAAGTAGTTTCGAATAGCAGGAATTTTCACAGTAAAATATAGTTTAATATAACAAATTATTATTTAGGAAATCACTCAAATTTCACTAATTTTGTTCCACTTACTTGGACATGTTTCAAAGGCTGTTGCCTTCATCTTCAGCATGATTCCACTATCTGCTTCCCAGTGTGATATTAAGATGTCGTTCTGTGGATTTTACGAACTTGGTGATGAGGTTATTATTGTTTGGGAGATCAAAATTAACCAAAGTTTCCTTGTTTTTGTATATGAATATATTTTCCCACATTATTAATTCTATGGGTTTTTGAAGAGTTTTTAAGAGTTTAGGTTCCTTAAGGAATTCGTGGTTCTTATGTCAGAAATGCATCTGCTATTGCTGATTTTTCCATCACTAAGTACCATCCAGAGAGTGATATCTTAATACCATACTGGGAAGCAGACTGTGGAATCATGCTGAAGATGAAGGCAAAAGCCTTTGAAATATGTCCAAGTAGGTGGAACAAAATTAGTAATATTTGATTAAATTTGTAATAATTTATTATATTATGCTAACTATTGTTTTGCATAAAATACTTTCCATAAAATGTTATATATTTCTTATTGTTAACAACACACAATGCACTATTTTATGTGCAGGAATCCTTATACACAAATCTTCTTATCAAAACCTATATGGTCTTTGCTAAATGATCTTCAGTTTTATTTAACATCCAAATATACAATTAACACTTACTTGATTTATATTGAATGATACTAAGCATTATTCACATGAAATACTGGTTACTATACTATACAATACTATGTTTTTTTTTATTTATGACATTATATTTTAGCATCACATTCACAGCACAAAATACCAATGATTGATGAAAGTTTGTGGCTGAAATGAAGGGCTTAAATCAAGCTATTAAAAATATTTTATGTGTCATACAAGTAAAATGACATATGAAGGCTTATTGCTTCTAATAATACTTCAAATAATTGAAAATGTGGGCAAAACCATTTTCTGATATCTGCAAAATACTTTTAGGTTATGTTGTTGCTATTTTTTTTACTGTTATTATTTATATTTTTTTTATTCTTTCATTCATATCTTTCTTTCTTTAGGGGCAAAAAATAAAGAATAAGTGTATGAGGAAAACTTTCTTTTTCTTACAACAAGAGGGAAAGGGCGAGAGAGAAAAATAGTAAAGGAAAATAAATGAATGAAGAAAATTAAACATATAATTCTTAAAATAAAAAATTAAAGGAAAGGTACATTCTTTGGTACACATGGAGACTGGATTTTCTTCATCCTGCTCAGCATTCTAAAACTAATGCAACAGCAGTTGTTTTGACATTTCTTTCAATTTTGTAGTATTCTTGCATACTTCAAATAGAGCTTTGAGAAGGAGAAGGCTGTCACTTTGAATTAATATCATCGTATTTTTTCAAACACCATAATGAATAACACCTAGAAATTTGATGATCATAGATCAACATCCCCCTCCCTTCTCTTCCTACTATAAAGCCTGTTATATAGATTTAGTCCATATCTGGGCTATGGGCCCATGCAGTGCAAGCACTAACAGTTATCACATCATTTTAAAGATTTCAATAGCAGTATTTGAATTATGAAAAATAAGACAACATAATACAGGAGACTATAATCAAAATCAAAAAGGAAAGCATACTTTTGACCAAACCTTGTATTCTTGATAGATATGACCAATGTTTCCTTTTTGGTTCTCTGCAATAATATAAATTACAACTTGCTCTTAAAATAAAAATGTGTGATGCAATAGAAAACAACCTTTCTGTGACTAATCTTCACAGCATTAAAGGGGAAGATTATTCTCAAAGACCATATATGGTGATATGTTTAAAGCCAATACATAAATACTCTATGCTAATTAACTATGTTGTAAAAATAATAATACTCTCTTTTACAATGGGCACTTCATCTTAATTACAGCCATGTATTTTTTTTTTCATTTGCTTTTATAACATGCATGTACCATTTAGTAAAACAGAAAAGGAAGTGACAAATTACTTTATAAATGTAATCAGTGTATAAACTAGTAAGTCCACTGTGAGCTAAAAGATGATACAATTAACCACTGTGATTGTACCACTGAAAACCTGATGTTTAGAAGCTAATCAGGTTTGGTTACAAAGTAAATCATCCTATATATTTTATAAATTAGCACCTTTAAACATGTTCCCTATTCATGCTTATTAAGTTAAATAAAATTAATCTTCATAATTAATACTTTGTAACTGCATGTTTTGCTAAGCACACAGTTTTATCAGAAAGCTGATGTGTAAATATTTAGTTACATATTTTATATTTTCACTTCTAGCTGGTAACCAAGATTTATTCATTTAAACCACATATCCTGAATCTACAGTAACAGCTTGTAGAAATAACTTTGTTTTTACATTGCATTCCATGTATTTTTATGGGTACCACTTTTCTACATATCACATCTATCATTCCACAGCATTGTACGAGGTGTGATAAAAAATAACGGCAATATTAGTTTTTCTTAAAGAATCTTTATTTATTCATCAACATCAATTCTGTCCCCTTCAAAGTAATCCCCTCCAGATATAATACACTTGTGCCAGCGCCTTTTCCAACCTTGGAAGCACTTCTGGAACTCACTTTTCAGTGTGCCCTTCAACTCCTTCAGCAATTGTGTTTTACCTCATCAATGGTGGCAAAACGTCATCCTTTCATGATTTTCTTCAGCCTCGGAAATAGAAAGAAGTCGCAGGGGACCAATCCGGCGAATATGGTGGCTGAGGCAACATAACGGTTTTGTTGTTTGCCAAAAAATCGCGAAACATCAGTGAGGTGTGAGCAGGAGCGTTATCGTGGTGCAATTTCCGCGAGTGGTTTTGCCAAAAATCTGGTCGTTTTCGTCCAAATGCACCATGCAAATTGCGAATAACTTCCACGTAGTATTCCTTATTGACCCTACGAGCATATGGCAGGACCTCATGATGCACTATGCCATTGAAATCGAAGAAAACAGTGAGAAGAACATTCACATTTGATCGAACTTGTCAAATTGTTTTCGGTCTTGGCTCTTCAGGCAGCTTCCATTGGAATGATTGGGCCTTGGTTTCGACGTCATACCCATCTTTCGTCACCGGTTATGACATTTTAAAGAAGTTCTGGATCGCTATTGACTTCATTCAGCAATTCCTGAGCGAAGTCTAAGCGAAGTCTAAGCGACGCCGTTTTTGTTAGAAATTCAGCAATCTCGGAACATACTTTGCTGCCACACGTTTCATGCCCAAGACATCCGAAAAAATTAACTTGGCATGAACCAAATGATATACCGACATCATCAGCAACCTCTCCAATAGTGAGAATCATTTTCTTCACTTCTTCGACGTTGTCGGCGGTTATTGATGTGCTGGGACGTCCAAGGTGGTAGTCATCTTCAACGTCTGTACCACTCGGAAGATCTTGTCTTACTCATAGCAGATTTGCCAAAAGACAGTCAACATTTCGAATACTTTGTTGCACTTTATTTCATTTTTCAAGCAAAATTTAAATACAAATTCTTTGATCCACCTTTTTCGAAAGAAAGAAAAAAAAAAAGCCGAGCACACCAAAACACTTCTTTTTCGACTGTCAATAACGAACTAAACATTCTAAACAGCTGAAAACGCCCACATTGATCAGAAACATAAGTACCAACAAGCTAACAAAAAAAAAAAAAAAAAAAAAAAATGAAAATCGGATTTATGAAGCTCGTGAAATTAAAAAATGGCCATTATTTTCTGATCACATTTCATATGGCAATCAATTTTTTTTTAATTTCAAATTTTTGTAATTTAATAACACAGTTCATAGCAAAACAAGCCTTAAATATGTTAAATTTAAAAACTTTGTGTCAGAATTAATACTGTGAAGCAACACCTATATTCTTAATTAGCTGGTGAGTGATTTAATACCTCTATGCTCTACTTACCATTAAATTATTCGGAACATGTTTCACAGGCCATTGCCTGAATCATCTGAGAATCATGTTCTGTATAATTTAATATTTTGCTGTTCTTAATATTTGTTGATAGAATGTATTTCATTAGCTCATAAATCTCTTTCTAACTCACACACATACACACAGCTACATATTGCTTGTTTCTCAAAGCTTTTTCCATAAAATGTTTCACTGCCATTATTGCCACAGTTGTTCCTGTTTGCAGGGTAAACCCAAATTGGTTCCTATTTAGCAGGTGCTAGTGAAATTTTGAGTTTTCAAATTAACACAAACTAACAAAATAGGGTGTAACAGGCAGCAGTCTAAAGAAATGGCCTTCGGCATTAAACTGTGAATAATATAACAATTGGAATTTTGTAAATAACATAACTGCCTACTTGACTGAATGTTGATATAATTAATTGTAAAGTAATTTATATGCATATGGTGCCAATTTTGACAATTTTTAAAATATGACTATTAGGTTAGAATAAGAATATAACAGTGTAAAGAAATAGTATGAAGGATAACATGTAACAGTGAAATGATAGCAATGCATGTAGTATAATTAATAATTATAGTAATGGAGCATGCAGTAAATAAAGATTAAAAAAAAAACACACACACTCTCTCACAAACTAACTAATTTTTAAGACAGCAGCTTGGGTTTTTAATGAATGAAGGGTCCACATAGTACAACTTATCTAAAACTGCAGAAAATCAGTTTATTAATATATTAAAATTTAATATTGATTAGCTATTAAATAATGCTTATAAGGAGCCAAAGGGACAGTATGCTCTATTGATATTGTATATGTTAAAGAGATGTTATGGGGTCTTTCCAACAGCCATATCCCCCCCCCCCAAAAAAAAAAAACAAGTAATAACATTTTGTTGATTTGATTTATTTATGGACGCTCTTTAACATCTCAGGTCATCAGCATCCCATGCAATTCAGGGTGTGAAATGGCCAACAAATTTTGCTCAGAGGCCTCTTCTTTCAAGCTTGAGGTTCTTTTTCATGCCGTAAATGTATGACACAAGACCCACAGCTTTACTTCCCTTCTGAAGGAAACCATACTTAGGATTTTTACACCCAAAAAAATCCATTGATGCTGGCCGGTTTGAACCCACGATCTTGGGTTTAGAAGGTTACCACTACACCACCAGGATTGACTAAGTAATAAAATGCATTCCTACTTCAAACCATAAGCACACCCTAATCATAGTTCATGTATAATTTGGTTATGCAAGGACTAAAAGAAAATTGTTGACACTTTAAAATCTGGATGAGTTGGCTACAGGATAAAATCCTGACAGAAATAATGTGCACTATCAGCATTTTGGTTGGGCTGTCACGGGACCAAGAATTCCACTTGTAGAAAAGTCTTGAACTGAAGACTAACTTGACTATTATAGCTATAAAAATTCATGCATTTGCAAATTTTTTCCTGGGGGTTATGTTTGTATGCTTATATATTATCTGCACAAAGGATAAATGTGGTTTTATGTTATGTATAATTACATATTTTCACCATTGTTACAAATGCATTATATTTTCCATATTTTAGTGCCTAGATGGCATGTTTAGAAGATTTGTATTATTGTATAATTCTTTTTATACATATATAAGTGACTTGATAACTACAGATAATAGTTTTATGGAACATAGGAGAATATATAGTGTGAGAAAAGATCTCAAGTACGTCATAAACTCAGTAAAGCATAAAGAGAATCTAACCAAAATCTCCCAAATAAAGAGCTTGTTCAAAAGCAACTATTGCAGTATTTAGGTAAGCTGGTTGATTGGTTGGTTGCTAGTGACCATTGGGGATACTGATATTTTATCATTTGTTCCTAGCCTCCCAATAAAGACCTTCAAATTATTTTTCATTTGTGCAGTGTTTAGGGAGTAGGGTTAATCAATTTAGCATTTTAATAAGCTCGCATTCCATTATTAAAAAAAAATAAGTCACTTTAAAAACTTGCTTTGTAAATATACCCAACAAATGTGGCTGAAGGAATTATAGGTACACACCTAAGATATTTGGGAGACACTGTTACAATAATGTAATCTTAGATTTAGAAAATAAGCTATTAATAAGTTCTTGTGGCTGTCTGTTGATTCTGAAGGCCATTTTATTGCAAATACAGTAATTAATGCCTTAAGTAAGAAACGAATACCAAACTTGAGCTTCTTAATGCATGTGAATTACAAGTCATTAATAAAGTATTGGCCCCATATGTAATAGATTCTTTCAAATTATTATGGCCTTCTGGTATTACATACAATTGCCTACTCTTATTTGTTACAGATGCAATTAATTATATGGTAAAAATCATGAAAGACATTGATAGGTTTTTTTTTTTATTAGTGTTTTAACACCCATTTTTACTATGAGGCACCACAGGCGATGACACTGATGATACATGAGATGAAATGATATATTGGGAAAGAATTATTTTAAGGAATGAGGAAAATCAGGAAAAAACCTGTCAGGGAGGATGGTCCTGGTGGGATTCAAGCCCCAGGCCTCCCATTCACGAGTTCGTGCCTTAACGACCTCGGTCACCTGTGGCGGTTATATTTGATAAGTATTTTCCTAACCTGATACATATAGCATGTATAGCACACTGTCTTCATTCCATTGCTGAGACAGTACCCAATTCTTTCCAATGGTATTTAAGTTAGTAGTCTATAAAGAAATTTTTTGTTAAATGCCAATCAGTTGTTCAGATCAACAACATTTAGTGTCTATTTCTACCAGCACCAGTGTTAACTTGATAACAAACATGGCTCAATGTTACCTTGTATTATGCTCACCTTACAATCAGTTAAAGATGAATTTTCTATAGAATCATTAAAATGGAACAATATGCATTTAGTGTCTTACAAACTAAAGACTTAATTCTTTTGAAACACCTCAGTAATTATGAATGCGAAATTAATACCTATCACTAATATTTAACAATAGAAGGTACACATTTATTACTTTTTAAACCAAACCTGATTTATTTTTAAACATCTGTTATGTCATGAAAGTTTGGCTCTATGGGTGACATTTGGTATTTGCTAAGTTTCATATATATTACAGGTAGGTTTGAAATATCCTCAACACTCAAGAGGTATAGATATCAAAAGATACCTCTCTATATGTAAGCTCCATACTTTTACAATATTTTGTTAATACAACAATTTTTAATTAATAATGTCAATAGTAGCACATTTAAAAGGGTTGCTAGGAAACAAAGGTCTCATTCAGAAGTTTCTAATTAGCAGTTAACACACCAAGAAATTGGATGTGCTTTTAAGCACATTTTCCACCCATAATAAAAGTAGCCCTTGCTTATTCTGTAGATCTAGCAACAGTATATCTGAGCTATAGAGTTCTTTAAAAATGATGTACCAGGACAATAAAATGCATTGAATTGTAGACTGAAGTATATCTTTTCTAACATGTTATTGCATAAATTTCTAGCATGTTTTTCACATAAGGAAAAATCACAAAATAACTTTAGTTCCGAGTCCAACACATAAATACAGAGAATTTCAGTAAACACATTATGCCATCTGCTAAACTATCTAATCACAAGTAGCTTTAAAAATATCATACTTCAGCATCTTTAGCATGAAAGCTGATTTTAGATCCCTAATTTGTTATTTTCAAGTCAATTGTTTTGATGTTACAGAAATGGTACATTTAGTAATATAACTTTGTTAAAATTTGGAATTATTTTTAATTGAACCCTTTGAGACCCATGCCACATTTGAAAAAAAAAGTTTTTACAACCTAAAAAAATGTCATCTCAGTTCATAAATTTTTTTATAAACATCCATACTCAGTGAATAAGGAAATTCAAATCTATTGTTTAATATATTAATACTCTTAAATAATAAAATAAATGTATTTTATTTGATAAGAAATATGAAAGTATAGACATATCAAAACTATATAGAGACACAGAGTATCTAGAAAATTTGGTATCAATCTATCTGTAATATATATAGTAACGAAAGAAATGTTTTCAAAGATAAAAATTGCAAATAAAATGTTAAGACTATGCAAATTATAATGCAGGGAAGCAAATTGGCTTTAATGTCATTTGGCAATAAAAAGTTATTTTTAGCCGCAACAAAAGCAAAGCAAAATTACATTGCCAAATTAAGAATAACTACCTTATGCACCAACAGGCCATGAAATCTTTTGAACAGACTTCTAGGTAAAACTGGCAGTTATAAAAACAAAAAAGAAAACATGAAATTCGCAAATGTTAATACTTTTTTCTACAGATCGATTAGCTTTCATACATAATAGCCAATAGAAGAGACACACACACTATGTGTAAAATCTATGTACATGTAATATTAGAATGCCAAAGAACACAATAAAATAAAGGCACTAATAGCAACAACTACATCACTAATGCTAAAAACAAATTAACTGCAACAAATAAACATCAAATCCATGGCACAGGCATTAGTGTCTGTCTCCCAGTTGTGGTCTGGAGATATTTGGATGATTTTAAATTTTCCTTCAACACGAAAAGATAAGATGCCAGTCAACTATATATCTTAACGGTTCATTTGTATCAAATCAATTAATTTGTAGTCAGTGGTATAGTTCCAATTTTTTATCAACCAGTTCTCTCGAATAATTATTACAATCCTTTTTAATTTAATACAAAAATAGCTTATTAAATAACGCTATAATCTGCTACAAACACAGAAAGTTACAATACAACATCTTTTTATTTTTATATGTACAGTAATTTCAAAATTTATCCACTTGTTTTGGATATCTGTCCATACCAACAAATTGTTTCAAACAGGGCAATGCAAGTCTTGAAGATGACCCACCTGAAGAACATCCAAAAAGTACAACAGCTGAATTTGTTGAAAAAAAATATATATGGTATTAGATTCATGAGTTAAAGTGCATGCAATTGCTGAGGCTATAGGCATTTCAGGGGAACCTACAGGTTATATTTTACATGAACAATTGCATATGAAAAAGCTTTGTGGTTCCACGCTTAACAAAATTTTGCAACAGTGTTTGGAATTCTAATTCAATTTCAGCATTTTAAAATATTTTATCTATTGGAGAGTGTTTGGAATGTTTTAAAAACATCAGAACTGATTTTTTTATTTTTATAGCCGTAACATCCACTGTCATACACCAGAATCAAAACAATGGACAGAAGCTGATTGTTTAATGCAAAAATAGGCAAAGTCCATTCTATCTGCAGTAAAGGTTTTATGGCATCATACTAAAGGAATTTTACTGATTAATTAACTTCAAAAGAATAAAATCATAACCGAAGAATAGTATTATAATCTTTTAAACCAAATAGATGAGAAAATTTCTGAAAAAAAAGACCCAGTTTGCAGATGAAAAAAAATGAATTTTCATAAACTTAATACACCTGTTCACAAAAGTGTGTTAGTGTTGGGTAAACTGAGAGTTTTTAACTATAAATTGTTCGAGCATCATTCTTATTCCACAGATTTGGTTCCCTTTGACTTCTATCTGTTCCTAAAGCCCAAACTCTTCCTAGCTGGTCAGAGGCACTTGCAGCCGTAGAAGAGCATTTTGCAGCCGCACCTCAGAGATGGGATAGTAGCATAGCAGCATTATTAGAATAAATGTACTACCTTATGGGAAATTATGTTGCAAAATAAAAATAATGTTCAAATTAAAAACTCTTCTTTCATTGTTAGACTGAGAAAATTTCAGAATGCCCTCTTAATTTAGGTTTGTAATGATTAAATTAGATGAATTTATTTTATATGATGTAAGTCATTATTAGTAGTATCTAATTTCATTTATCAAATTATGCATATGCTTTCAGCTGTATTATAATAGGTTTTACAATCAAAAAAGTTAAGGGTATTGAAAATAATTGTAAAACCAAAATGCTGAATCATTCATTGCATTAAATTAGTTGTTAATATTGTAAATAATTTTTACTTCATTCTATGCATGAATTTTCCTGTCTACATTTGATCAATTTGCTAAAACAGCAAAAACTGTGCAAACAGTCTGGTAAATCAGCAGTCCTGTAGCTGAATATAAAAAAATATTGCACACATTATATTTCAGAACATGCTGTTACAATTAAAAGCCAAACTTTCATGACATGAAATCTTAAATTTAAAGTTATGTATTAAGATGCACATTCATTCACTGTGCCATGGAGGGAGGGGGTGGGGGTGGAGGGGGAGGTGGAGCTATGATAGGCACCAAACCACTACTACTGCATGATGATGAGGACAAGGGTGAGGGGACAGGGGAACTGAGGGGTGAAGGCAAGGGTGACACTTTGCAAACTATTTGTTCGCAGGCTTGACTGCTGGATCCAGGCAGGGCTGCCACTGCACTTGCTCCACCAGGTTGCATCATTCGGTACTTGCAGCTGGTAAGCAGATGCCTCCTCAGGTTGCGAGCCTGTCGCAGCATGGAGCCACAGAGAGGGCAGGCACCGGGCTTGTCTGATGCGCTTCTCACTCTCCCCCCGCCCGTAACCACCACCACATCTCCTCCCATGGCTAGACACAAACATACACACATGCTCGCTGAGATGGGCCACAGTGCTGAAAATAAGTCGCTGAGCACTGGTATGGTAGAATTGATTGCATTTGCTCACAATTTATATAGACTGTTAATGGTATATTGATGTTCCTTGAAAATTAATTTCCAGCAAAAAAACCAAACCATATCCTATAGATGTTTGTAGCATTTTATTCTAAGTCACATATACCAATATACCATTTACAGCCTACAGAAAGTGCTGCCATTTACTTGCTTCACACTGTTGTGTTCCCTAAAATGTTTACATATGGTATACCAAATCAAATATTTTATTGCAATGATGGGAGTGAGCAAACAAATAAAAACAAAAGAAAGAGGAGAGTGAAAGAGACAGAGAAAGAAAGAGAGCTGAAGGAAGGAGCAATCTCATCTAAGTATTGATGGAAAACAAAAGCACCCAGCTTTATTTTCACTTGCTTGCATACATATCCAGTGATCATGTTAAACGAATCAGCTTTTGTTATTTCTAAAGTTTGTTTTCCATTTATACATTTTAATAGTCTTAATCTTCACAAGTTACAGTTTTCTGTACATTCTATACATACTGTAATAAGTTTCAGGAAAAGGCATGGAAATCAGAGGTATAACAGATCTGTCAAGGAATTGGCTTACATATTGAATATTCTTAGAACTGATAATATGGACTGGAAGTAACTTGGCAACCAGTGCATGCAGTAAGTTTCAAGCCAATAAATCATCTTTTTACAACTGTCACATTCATAATAACTACATTTTATGCCATTTTTGGGGAAAATAATCTCCTCACCCAGGTATGTCAGATGCTTCAAGCCCAGATTTGACTTTCCATTTGCGGAAACAGGAAATTTCAGACGGTGAACAGGATTAAGGATAGCATGATAAGATGGTGATTTTGAAGCTATATTTCTTAGCTTCAATGCCCCAATAATTTATAAATGTCACAATAATTAATTCTGTATAATTTAGATTTTAATCATATTAGCACTAATTTACTTGTTTCATGTACAATTGAAGATTTGTTGTAATGGTCATAATACTCTCTAGCAAGAATGTACATACATAAAAGTTGTATTTGACTTGACAAAAGGGACATAAAAACCTGTACTCCCTTTGAGTCAAGATTTTCTATTGTAAACAGTCAGGAAGCCTTAGCTTTGTTCTGTTCAACTAAAATGAGTCATAAAACCAAAATTCTTACTGATAACTCCACTCTTTTTAAATACTTTCTTAATTTTAGTGGCTGAATTGGGCAGTATCAGAATGCAATTGTGAGTGATATACAGATTTTTACGGAGGTATTAAAAATGTCTGGAAAATGAGCACAAAACTTCCAACATTCTCCTTTGCTAAAATGAATAAGTAGTACTTATTAAATTGTTTATGTTTTTTGGATCACTGTCACTGAACAGCGGTTGACAGTGTGTTCACTAAAGAAAGAATCCTCCAAATTCAGACATTTTGCTATAACTTCCAAATTTCTGAAAATTCTAATGCCTGACACATGTAAACACTGATCTTATTGCTATTTACAAGGAAGGGTCCTAATATATTGTCACATAAACTACATTCGTATATAGTGCATTTATTCACCATGTAAATTTCAGGTGCTATAGACTATTACAACAGGAAATATGTCTTCAAAGCTGTAATGAAAATATTATGACTACTGAGAAAGCATATGGATTATGAAACAAATGGACTATTTGATATGAATAGTCAAAAATATGATATAAAACACTTGACTAGAAAATCAGAGACAAAAAATTTGCAAATTAACAATAAAAGCATGGTCCATGCATAAACATTTCTCACAGTGTGCACATATGATTAAAGTACAGTGGTTATAATTCTCTCGGAAACACTCTTATGTTAATCCTTCTCTGATGCAGTATTTGAAATGCACCAGGAAGATCTTTGGTGTAACCTCATTGGAAATTTGATTAAGTTAGAGAATTTTGCTGCCAAGAACTGGAAATAGACAAATGATTGAAGGCATAAGTACTGGTCTCTGTGCCAAAAGTTTATTTCACTATAAAAAGATACCATAATTGTGTGTGTGATAAATTTAACAAAGATTTTGTTTGGGCTGAACAAGAAAACATTGACTTCTTGTATTATGCCTGTACATTTTGTTGGAATCAGCTTCTTGATAAATTCTCACCTTCAGGAACTATACAGTTGTATAGTTCGCCATCTCTATTGGATGTCCAAGAGTCAACTAAAAGAAGAAATACACCATTTTTTTTATATATATATACATGGCCATTGTTCTAGGAAGACCTTTAAATACATCTAGATATATTAGCAGATTTGTTTTCAAAGGCCATAACTTCATATTCATATTTGCACAGAAATGGCCCTGGGTTCCAATACAAGTACATTCAAATAGGCTAACAGCATGTCATCCATTATAATTGTATTTTCCTGCCTCTTTGCTATGAAATGGTCATGCACTTCATGGCTTATCATTCCTGAAGAATGTTTGGATCTCAGCAACATTTTTGAGTGTGTTTTCAAATTTCATACTGCAGTCCTACTCATTATTTTTCTTTTCTGTGCCAAGACTGTTGTTAAGTTTCAGGTGAGTTATCATATCAATTGCTAATCCAGGACAACCCAGATGGGGAGGATCAAAATTTCCATCTTTATCCATTGGTTGTTTTGTCCATCAGCCAGATACCCTTCAGGAAATTTCATTTTTGTTTGTTCATTGATGCTTCCTCCCTCACAGCACAATCACTTTTTTCATCTACTGCTGCTCACCAATTAAAAGTTTACAAACCTCTTCTACAACACTTTCTTCTTCAAAAAGTTGTTTCTTTATCTGTTTGAAAATAACGTGCTCTTCTCCTGCAGGTGCATCTTTCAAAATACAAAAGTAACCCACAACAATTACTGCCTGTCTCTTTGTAGATGAACTTAATGTATAAAATTACTGATTCTTATACATGCTCCCACAGCAAAAAGATATGTGATCTACTCTAGCAGACAACACACAATTCTCTTCTGACCTCTGCACTGCTTGCAGTAAGATAGGGAAAACCTACCCCACCCCACCCTCTCTCTCCTGTCAACATCACCTATTTGCAAGAATAGTTTGTTTAAAAAAAATAAAATAATAATAATAATAATAATAATAATAACTGCTATGAACCTCCTTGTTGAATATGTTCATGTACCTATAAAATTAATTCATATTCAGGTAAATTGTAGGGTCCATTTTGCAATTTGCCTCCTAGACTTAGTTATTTTAGCAATAGAATCTATAAGTACTATAGGCAACAGTTATTGTTTTCTTTATCCCACTAAATATTTGTACATGACTGTGCTGCTCAGGTTTTTAGCAGCAATTATCCCAACAGCACAATTAATGAAGAACATCCTGCCAAATCCTACAACTTGAAATAAATAAATATATTGTGTTTAAAAACTATAACTTAAAGGTTTTATGCACTCTAGATTTTGGGTTCTGAAGATGGTTTTACTGCAATTGTTATGAAAAAAATATCTAGCATAAAGATACAGGGTTTACCATAATATATTGTGCTGTGAAAATGCTAAAGATATGTAAACAACATTTAAAAATAAAATTCTTTCGATATTGGAAAAACTTTTAAAGAAAAATAAGATTTGAAAATGCTCTGTGAATTGCCTGTACAACTACATAAATGTGATAAGAGTTACAAATTAAATTAAATTCTGAACATTTAAACATATTCAATTGCCAAATAATTGCAAAACATACATTTTACTGTTAATACAAAGCAATGTAAATACAGGATGTTCTGCTTAGAAGTATAGAGAAATAAGTGATAATTGGAAATTTATATATTTGTTTAACATTCTTTACAATACTTGATGTAAATACTCTCCAAGATTAAGATAGTGGTCAATGCAAAGACATCTAGACATTGCTTATGGCAAACATGACATTATATATGCATAACAGATTTCTGTTCATACATCAAATGTTCTGTTATGACATTTATATGCTTACCATAGTGTGTCTGTTGCTGTATTGAATATGTATCACCAGGCTTGTCCTCACATTAAGTATTGCTACACATCATTGTATGAATTAGAAGTGTTTCCATATCTTGTAAGATGCTAATCAATATCTTCCTCTGGTTTTGAACAATGAGCATTTATTTTTTGATACCTCTAAGCAAAACACTGTATTTCCAGTGATGTATTTAAAATTAATTTCTGATAATCGTTCCAATCAAAATACATTTTATTTCATGCAGTTTTTCTAAAAGCTTCAAGGATAAATATGTGAACAACCACACCAATACAAGATCATTTCATTCTGATAACAGCTGCTGTCTTAAAGCATACACATGCAATAGACTGAAGGCAGTTCAGTACTGTGAAGCAAAAGAATGATGGAATTGGAACAAGCATGAAGAAGATTAAGGGGAAAATAGGCTCTCAAGCATAATTTTGCTAAGCAAATGAATTTGTTCTGAATTACTGTATATGCTAATAACAAAAGCAAAGTTTCTATTGAATTACTTTTCAGTATCATTAATAGTTGCTAAGAAAACCAGTTCTTATGTCAAAAATTATAACTTTAAAACCCATATGTAATACATTTAGGTAGTGAACTTCATTTTTGTGTCATTAGGTTATAGAACAATTGCTCTGTATAGATGCACTTAATATTGGCAAATTTTTAAATGAAAAAATTTTCTTATTACTTAACAACTATATGCATAATCCTCTAAAGAAATTTATCAAATATTATTTATATTTATACATCAATTTAATAGATTTTGCTTAATAATTTGCAAAAGTTTATTATAAAATAAATTTGCAAATTATGAAAAACCAGTTTAAGATGTCAGTTTCATATGATATCTCCATGTCATATTCCTAAAAATATTTACATGCTTTCACTTGAAAATGATCAAAATGCTTAACATACTAAAACTAAGATATAAATAAATCAATTAAGCAAGAAACAAATATTTTTAATCTTAGATTATCATCCTCTCCCTAGTTTAGAGCTTCTATGATGCAGAAAGGCTCCATGCTTAAATTCAAGTTAACCATCCCCTGAGAAGATACAAACCAATTGAAAAGAATCTGTTCAATAATGCACTAAAAATTTAATCAAATTAACCATTTTTCACACAAAATTGCGGTTGTACTGTATGTTGCATAAAGCCCATTTCCTGGGTTCTTGTTGCATTATACTTGAAGGTATGGCAAGACTGGAGAGGGGAAAGGAAAATCAAGAGTTCAGGCATCAATATCACTGCTAACTCATGACAGTAGCTTTTTTTTTTTTTTTTTCTTTTTTCGTTTGTTACAGTTTAGCATCCCACATAACAATGAAGATCTAAGAGACAATTGCATTTCTGTTAATGCTCTACATTGCTGGTTTCATTGAGAAAAAACCTGAAAATATAACAGACAAGCACTAAATTGGATTCCAAAACACTGAAGAATTGGAAGACTACAAATAACTTGGAAAAAAACAGTTGAACTAGAATTGAAAGCAATGAACGAAACTAAAACAAAACTAAGAAAGAAAATAAAGAAAATCTAATGAACTTCAAGTTTCCTCCTATAGATGAACTCAGCCATTTTCTACTTCAGCCAACAGATGCCAACACACACAGGGACATCCAGGTGTCTAGCCATCATTTTGAGTAACAGTGATTCAGTGGAGCAACTGAAGATGGAAGAGATTCTCCCAAAATGCATCTTCTTTTATGTAAGTAAATAGAGTTTAGTGTAAAAAATTAATACCTAAATTTTGGATATAAAAAAGAGGCTCCTATTAAGAAATAGAACCCAATGGTGTAAATTTGTTTTGGCCCAATGTTCCACCTAGAAATTAAAGTAAATCATCATCATTAATTTGGTTGCTGCAGTAATAAGTCAAATTATTTACACATTTCACCTAAGAAAACAGCAATATCAGCATTATAAAAATACCAGAAAAAACAATATAGGTAGTTGGTTATGATCAGTAGAATTAGAGAGCAAATTCTGTATACTGCATTTATTGTAAAAGCAAACTCATGCAAGTCTGCTGATCTAAAACAAAAAGCATTAACAGATACAGAAGCATAAAATAGTCTTACTGTTTAGCATTTTCAAAAGTTAACTTAAAACCTTTCCTTTTATATATTTTTCATTGTTGAACATTGTTCCTTATTGATGGCACATCATTTATCAGAGCGCTGTTCTAAATAATTTGGTAAAAGTGATACTGCATCACTGTTCATGCTGTTCATGCATCCAAGTTATAAAGAATGTTCTGTTGAGGACATAACTGGGGTTACTGGAGAACAAGATTATAGCACATTAATTGACAACTCAACAGAAATTTCTATTTGCAAATTTTTTGGTAATGTGACATGGTGCTTGAGCATTAAATTGAAAAGGGTAATGTCAACGTTCCACTTTTATTAGAAATCTAGACAGAACAGCAGTAGTGATTGGCAGGCTTTGCTATCTTAAGTTACCTGAATTTAAACTTTATCCTCCCAGGCTGTAACTATAAGGATAGACAGTGCAAGCACAAACACTAGGAATAATAGCAATTATAAAAGCGAAATACCGAAGAAACACTCCATAGATGCCCTGAAACTTCTTAATTTGCAACATGAATCCAAACAATTTACTACAGAAGAAGAAAGAAATGGTTGGCTACCATTTCTATATTTAAAAATTATAAGAAATGGAGATTGTTTGAATTTTGGAATTTACAGAAAAGAAACACACACAGAAAACTACATAAAAATGAGAGTTATAACCCCATTCCACATAAATATGCAATTTTTCAGTTTGGCACACAGATTGATGAATATTCCACTCACAGAAGCAGAGTACAAAATAGAATACAAACAAATAATAAAGACAGCTATAATCAATAGTTTCAACAAAGACACAGTGATAAAAATTATCAATAAATCTAAAAGACAAAAAGAGATAAGGGAAGTTTCCACACTGAAAAACACAAAAGAAGAACACAAATTCAAAAGTTTCACCTACCATCCAATTTACTACAACAAGTTCAAGAAAATCTTCAAAGAATATGGGATAATGTTAGCCCCAAAGAACAGATACAACATCAAGAATCTATTAGGTTGCACAGTAAAAGACTCCATACCACCAGAACCAAAATCAGGAATTTAAGAAATAAAATGTGCAATTGTGAACAGAGCTACATAGACAAAACAAAAAGAAATTTGGAAATTCGGAGGAAAGAACATTTTAGGAATATTCGGTTTAAACAGGTGGATAAATCAGCAATAGCAGCTCACTTTTGGACCAAAATCCAGGAAAAAACTGCTGAAACGTCTTCACAGCCCATTGGAGTTATCCACTTGGGGAAAAATTTTCATATTAAAAAATAGAGAAAACCTAATGAATTTTGAGTTTCCTCCTATGGATGAGCTCAGCAACTTCCTACTTCAACCAACAGAGGCCACCACAGGAACATCCATTTGTCCAGCCATAGTTTCGAGTAATGGCGGTTCAGTGAGCAATTGAAGATGGGAGAGATTCTCTTGAAACGCATCTTACTTTTGTGTAAGTGAATGGAGTTTAGTGTAAAAAATGAATACCTAAGTTGAGGTTATATTGGCACTCCATTGTCAACAGCTTCCTAAGTACATTATTTAAGAAACAAAGTGCTCTAAAAATATGTGTTAACCCCAAAATCTATCAGCTATATATAACATTTTGCAATAGTGAAAAGAGTAAAAGTTGCATTTTGCAATAGTTTGATCCACCTAAAATTGCTATGTTGCAAATATACTGGTGTATGAGCAACAAATTATATCTAATCTAACTCCTGACTGTTCTGAATAAAATTCAGAGAGTGACAAAAGCACTTGAAGTCAAAAATAGCTATTCCATACATTTGTTGGAAACCTTACCCAGTTTTATTACTTTTATCAATAAAAAGATTTTAAAATCTAATGCTAGAGTGAACCCTTTGTCTCCACTGATTGATGATTATGGTTTAACAGTGCAAAACAGCAAAGGTCATTAGCACCTACCCATCAATTGAAACAGCTAGCAACTTGATTTCACACCATATCTAGGTTTTAAACTTCAAAAGTTAGCCTATGCTATCAGAGAGACTGAAATAACTGCCTTATGTAAACAATATAAGGAATTCAAAAAACACTTCTCAATGAAAGAGCACAACTGGAAACAACATACATAAAAAATACCTGCTAAGAGAATCAATACATTTCATGCAGAAAATTAATTAATTATTGATCTTCCCAGGAAATGGACAAGACATTCTCTGTAGCACTTAGTACTTAGGTAATGTTATTAACTACTTTCTCATTCCCAGATTATCCCAAAAAGAGTTCCTCTGTATTAGCCATGAACATTAGGCGATGACTAATGAAATCAACTACCTCTCTCATTCCCAGATTATCCTGAAAGAGTTCTCTGTATTAGACATGTACATTTTAACACTGTTACTCATCCTATCATATATTATGCTCTGTATTATTTTACTTCCTTAGAAAAACTATTATATGTAAACCATGAGTGTAAGCTCAGCCAACACAGCCAACTTTTCAACATATACTTTTCTTATGAAAAATACTAACACTACAGGACCCAATTCCATAAAAATATGGTCTAATCATTAGAAGTGTATTAAGTCCTTATAAAGTATGGAGTTGTAATGTTCTATTCCACAAAGTAATGAACAGATAAAGCATTAATAAAAAGATACAAATTATATCATATAACAGCAAGATGGTAAAACAGCTGACTACCACCTTGAATTTAGATTATGTCCACTCCTTAGACATGCATTTGTATTTTTTAATACACAGAATGGTATATGAATATTCCTACAGCAATGATCTAATATTTTTTATTGTAAATTAGGTTCCTCATATTGCATTTGCAAATACTCAAGTGTGATCTTGACCTTTGAGATGACTGTTGTAAATTTTCACATATGCACTTGTTTCATCAACAATTTGGCCAAGAGATTAAACAAAAATTAAGATTCTTGATTGTACTTGATCATTTATTTTATTAACCAATTTGATCATTTATATATATTCTATTTATATTGCTGGGCCATCACATTTTCATTACAAGCAAAAAGTGTGAAATTTTGTCAAAAGGAACTAAAGTATGTATTTTAAAAGAAAATGATGTAAGAAAAGAAATTATTTGGAATTTGGCAAGAACCTTAAAATAATAAACTTAACTGAAATATATCTTGAAAAACAGAAAATGCCAATGTAAGTCATAACTACACTTTAATTGCTCTTAACCTAAAATGTTCATGGTATTCAAAAATTGAATTATTATTTCTTTATACACATGGGTACTCTCATAATTATTTTCACCTTTGTTACTACTTCACATGTTCAGGTCAACTGATTTCCTAAATTATTAAAAAGATATTAAAATTTGCATTTGTATTTGAAGTTACCAATATTTCTATATTTGTAAACAAATTTATACAAAAACATTAGTTGTGGCAAATGGGAGGTTGACAATGTAGGGAAATGTATCGTAGCAATTAAGTTCATATAGAAATAGAAGTGATAGTTGGAAAGATAACATACAAAAAATTAGAGTCTGTGCAAGTGCAACATAGGGATTAGATAGCGTTCTTTAACGGATTTCCAGAGTCAAGTATGAGAGCTAGAGAAGAGAAGACATGTTTACGGAATTTCGGAATCCACACAGTGAAACTTTTGTTAATCTTATTTTGATTTAAAGTAAAACACTAAAAATCATCTCTCTTTAAGTTTCACACATTAAAACTCTCTTTAAGTTTCACAAACACACTTATAAAAGTAATTTTGGTTGACAATGTGAGGAATGTACCTGACGAAACATGTACCAAAATTACTTTTATAAGTGTGTTTGTGAAACTTAAAGAGAGTTTTAATGTGACGACATGATTTTTAGTGTTTTACTTTAAATCAAAATAAGAGAGGACATGTTGCCAACTGTTCTGGGGTATCCATCTTGGTGGCATCCATTATGAATGTAAGTAATAGTTATTTGTTCATAATTACAGTTTGCCTATGGTTTAAATCGTGTTTGTGTGTTCAGTGCTTGCCTAGTTCCGATATTTTCTTAATTTGATTCCATTTAGAGTAATGATGGTTAAGATTTCCTTTAGATTGGTGTTGCAGCTATCTCCCTAGTCTGGCCCCAGTTGATTAAATAAGCTACAAAATGAAATTTTAAGTGAGTGGCTACAGGAGTGTTCTGACATAACAATGGTATTTGCTGGATTGTTTTTTCTTTTAGATTGTATGTTCTAAATTCATTGTTGTTGAATTGAACTGAGTTATGGCATAAGTTATGCTAACTTGATTATTCTTTCAGTAACTAAATTTTGTAACTAACATTACAAAAAATAAAAATAGAATAAACATAAACATGAATAAATTGATGATTTCAGCACAGTTCTGAAACTTAGCATGCTACAAAACTATGAAACTTTTGAATCCAACAGGCAAGCTTTCAGTTCAGGAATAATTGTCATTTACAAACAAAACAAACCTTAACAAACACTAATCGCAGATAGGACCATGAAAAATGATATAAAATCATATAAGAGGAGGGCAATGGAATTTTGTTAGTTAGTGCCTAGCAGAGATTAAGGACAAAATTTCTCAGAATTAGTTCTATATTGAAAAGTATCCTAAAAGTAAAATGGAATTACAAAGTTGAACTTATCTTCACACATAATTTTTTTATAATTTTAAAATTAAGTTATCTTCCTTATTGATACCACAGATTTCAAGATCCACTCTCAAAGCTGCAGTTAAACTTGTCAATCCATGATCAATAACACAAAACAAAAGGAAAGACCAGTTGATACGATGTACTTTAGCAATCAAGTAATAATGACATACTAAACTCTGTTTTGTGTGTTACAAAATTAATAAATAAGTTTTTTAACTAAAAATGTTAATTGGAACTTGTACAGTGAAGCTAATCATGTGATTTAGTCAAACTAAACAGTCTTATTATTCCACTTACTTATTATAATATATAGTACTAGTTTCATGAAGCCTTTGTTCGCATCATCAGCTAACTATCAATCATTGGAACAAAGGGTTCGTGGAACTAGTACTACATATTATAAACAAGTAAGTGGAGCAATGAGAGTGTGTAGTTCGACTCAATCATGCAATGATCTTATGGTTCTTTTACTTAAAAGATGATATAGAGTTCATTTGGTGAATATTATACTTTGGTTTTAAATGGAAATGCTTCAGGAACATTCATTCCCATCATAAGCAAAAGACCAATTTGGAGAAGTATGCTCTGTACTGGTCTGAGAAACTTACAGTATTAAAATTATAGCTTTAATCCCAAAACACACCAGCAGACCATCCATAACAGCCTCACTTACGATTGGTGAATGTTCCACTCAGTAAAGAAGAATACAAAGAATATCAATATATCAAAGCAGCATTGCATAATAGTTTCTACAAAAAATGAGTGGAAGTTATTAAAAAATTTAAAAGAATTAAAGATGTCAAAGATACAAAAGTTTGCTATTACAGATAAAAGAAGATATATTTATATACCACTCCAATACTTTCAATAAATTTTAAAAAACAAAAAATAATTTTGGCTGCTCAAATGCAAACAGTTCTGAAAATTTATTAATAATCACCCTGCAAAGATCTTACCCCTTCTGATAGGAAGTCAGGTATCTATCAAATAAAATGCAAAGATTGTGACCAGATATACATTGGAAAAATGAAAAGAAATTGGAAAACCCCATACTAAAGAACACTTCAGAAGTATCTGCTATGTACAGATAGAAGAAAAAAGAAGAGTGGTAGCTCAATTTTTGTATTTAAAAAAAAGCACAAAATAGAAACCAAAACTAAATTATTAAAACACACCAACAACTCCTTGAAATTAAAAACATGGGAGTAAATATTCATCATCAAAAATAAAAACCTTATCAAGAAATTAGAGAGAGCAGCTTTGGATATTCTGAATAAAGTTTCTTCAACAGCCTACAGAGTATGTTTCTCCAGTTGATAAAAGCAAATGTTTTTGGAACATGTCAATTTCAAACCAAGTAAGTGCAGTATGTCATCAAACCAACTTTACTGTTAATATCTTCAAGAATACAAGTTCATATCAAGTTTTTCAGGACTGATGTGATTATGCCTTCACTCATTGTATTTTAAACTATAAAAAATGAAATTCAGTTTCAAAGTTTGGATTTCTTTGCTAGAGAATTAAATTTTTCATTAATCTTACAAAAACATGCAAATAGTTTAAAATTTTATAAAAGTTGCAGTATTTTATGGAATTCTTATATTATGAGATCATTTTTATAAGCATTAACACAATCAATTGCCAAGGTCTTATGAGACAATGGATGAAATGATGATGTAAATGAGTCCAAAGTCCTTAGTATCTAACGTTACCCGCTATTCACATTTTCAGGGCAACAGAAAAATATGGAAAAAATCCTACCCAGGCAACATGTCCTGAAAAGGTGTTGAACCCAGGTCCATCAGTTGACAAGCAATACATTAGTATCTGAGCAAAGGTAGTGAACAATGATTTTTTTTTTGAGTAGTGTTTAACGCCCGTTTTTACTACTGAGGCACTCCACAGGTGGTGGACACTGATGATGCACGAGATGAAATGATAAATTGGGAAAGGATATTTTTTTTAAGGAAGGAAGCATTCCAGGCCTAAGTTTAGGTACCTCTCCGGCATTTGCCAGTTATGAAGACTGAGGAAAACCTGGAAAAAACCCCAGTCAGGGAGGACGGTCCTGGCGGGATTCGAACCACAGACCTCCCGCTCACAAGTCCGTGCCTTAACGACCTCAGCCACTCGTGGCTGTGTGAACAATGATGATGATGATGATGATGATGATGATTTATATATACATATATGTTTGTGCCCTGTGCTGCTGCTTAACCAAAAAATAAAAATTGTTATGTGTTTACTATGAAATAAGACAATTACTCACTAGGTTCATCGCCAGGCTGCGTGTTTGTCACCTCTGTATCATCAGTTCTGCGGGAAGCATCAGGTATAATCAGTGCATCTTGTTCAGATGGTGCTACTCCTGGCATCTGCTGTTCCATGGGATGGTTCTCTGCATCCACACCGATGCCATCCTGGCGTGGCCACTTGCCCCCTGAACCTACATCATATGCAAATAATTCCACTAAATAAATTTGAATAGTTTGGGATTTTCATAGTGAAATATAGTATCATATAACAAATTATTTATGAGGAAGTCACTCAAATTTCACTAGTTATATACACTTACTTGGACATGTTTCAAAGGCAAATTTCTTTCATCATTAGCACAGTTCCACAGTGTAAGGAACTTTCCACGATGAAGGAAATTTGCTTTTGAAATATGTCCAAGTAAGTGGAATAAAACTAGTGAAATTTGAGTGACATCCTCATAAATAATTTGTTATATCCAATAAATAATTTTATTATCCCACATTCTATGCCTATCAACAACTTCGACAATCACCCTTTCCCACTAAATATTTATTTTCTCATTCCCCTTTTTCACTTGTTTACCAGAATCTGTTGTTATTGATTCTATGCTGAGTTATCGGATGCACCAATATATATTTGGTAGCAAGTATGTCACTCTCTGCATATTAAATACACACATCTACTGGCAGAGGTGCTTGAAACTGCAGGTATATGAATCCATGAATTAATGAGAAGTAATATCTCATTAAGAAACATGGTTTTAGAACCATAACTATTACTATTATTTTTCTATCATTTACATAGGCAATTTAGAGCTCAGGCACTGTAATTAAAATTGGCATTTAATTTGTTGCTTTGAATATGATTTCTTATAGCACTTTATGACAATGAAATTGTTAAGCAAGATGCTGAAACCTTCTTTGTGGTACACAAGAGTCATTCTAATAATTTTTGGATCACAAAGCTTACAGTTGGGATTTTTCTTCTTCAGTTCACGGAAGGCATGTTGTGCAGCTTTAGTGCATTTAGTTTCCAATTTATATAATGTGAATACATTCACTCTACATAATTCTCATCCATTGTATAGGAGCTTTAAATTGATAAAAATGTAAGGAAAAAATGCAGCTGGTGTAAATTCCATTTACAGTATGAGATGAAAAAGATTTTAATAGACTATATATGTAAAGACAGTGAAAGTTTGTTTTGAGCTGTCTTCAAAAAATACAAAACACTTCCATAGATTTTCAATATATTCCTCACTCTCATGCATATTTGTTTATTCTAATGAAGCACTTATAAAAATTTCTTGGCACATCCTTTCTTCCACGCTGTTTACAGCCTCTAAATGTGCTGCACTGACTTCAATAGGAAGAAAATCAGTGCTCACTCATCTTTTCCTATATTTTTGAAAATGGCATTGTACAACATGAGATAACCTTTCATTGTTTAAATACTACTCATGCCACAGTGATGATGCATTGGTTTTGAAGTGGAATAGTTATTATGAAAAGCTTTGTTTTTTTTTTTTCAAACACTTTGGCTTTCTTCACTTTTTAATATTTCATTCATCTGCAAAGTGTAGAGTTGCAACTATTGTTTTTCAAACCATTAGGTTTATCCACATTTCAATATCTTAAAGAATATTACATTATTAACATGGCCCATGGAAAGAATATATATATATATATATATATATATATATATATATATATATATATATAGAAACAGGCTAATGACACTTTTGCGGATGAAAATATCAATATTTCCACCAGAATTGAATATGCATCCTCAAAGAGATACGGTAAATCACTAGTTGTCAACATTTACTCTTGTTTTAGATATAAACAAGTGACGCCATGAGAGTGTGTAGTTCAATTTAGTCATACAGTAATTCAATTAACATTTCATCGGTATGGACTTTCACTGCATTGAATTTTTCCTGCATACATTGACACACTTGTCAATGAGAAATGTTTTTGATAAACATGTAGGGATACAAGGAGAATATTACTTGATTGTAGGGACTGAACCCACTTCTTATAATGTGTAATGTCTAAGCAGAAAACAAAATTAAACAAAAGTTTTGTTCTAGTTTATATGAAGCAAATATGAGGGCTATATTATAAGTCCATACAAAAGTAAAAAGGCTTTTTAAGAAAAAAAGTTGTTTCACTTCTCAACCCAATTTCCTTTTAAAACTATAGCCTCATTCCAGCTATTTTTTTAATTTCTTTGTTCCATCTCCCTCCATAAAATGCAATTTTTTCAGCTCTGTACGGAGGGCGGGAATATTTCAGCAAAAACTTCTTCTAATGCAAATTTCCTTCCTGCTAAGCATTTCTTCATGATGAGGAATGAAAATAGTCCAAGGGAGAAAAGGGGGATGAGGAAGAATTTCATACCTTATTATAAATGAGTTCTTGGGAGAGCATCTGGGTAAGACACGGTGAATCTACCAAGCTTTCGATGGCTGCTCTGCCACCTTCTTCAGGGATCTGCTGAAGTACCGTGGGGGCTGATTATATCTGTATATATACTTCTAGTCGTGGGTGTGGCTGCTGTATGACGCGAGCCAATTGGAGGCGAGGACTGCTTCTTTGCTGCCAGATTGGCTAAAGCAGGCTTCCATGCAGCACTGAATAGGAGCCCATTGTCTCTGTTGAGGAGATTCTTTCTTAATTGAATTTCTTCAATTTCTTTGGCACTTCAGTAGCAGATCCCTGCAGAAGATGGCTGAGACAGCCACCGAAAGCTTGGTAGATTCACTTCATCTTCACTTCATGCTCCAGCAGCATGGCATAATATTTGCTGGTTATGGTTTTGAACCTTTCCAAAATGTCAGTTGAAATTACACTGCAGCAATCACAAAATACAGTTGTCACTACCTTTCCTATTGAGGGGATTGTTTCTTCTTTGGATTGTTTTCACCAGTTGCAACCTACCGTTTTGATTACTGCTTTATTTCTAGTATGTTGTAGTGGATCCCATTTCGTCAATTCTCACATATCATCCCTGAAATTTCATTTAAACAGTTCCAAATAGAAGTGATAGCTCATTAACTTTTCTGGTCAATCATTGGCAAATGTGCTACCCACCTCTCAATAATTGTTTTACATAAAAATGATTGTGTACCAGATCTCCAGAAATGCCCACAACTTCAGCAATTTCCCACACCTTCAGTCTTCGATCACTCAGCACCATGTCTTGGATTTTTTCAATCATTTCCTTGATAGGATGTCTGGAATGGTCTCCACCATTTATGCTCATATGGTTACATTTAAACTCACTGAACCATTTATACACCATTCTAAGCAAAGGTGTAATGTTTCATTGATATATCAATTTCTCCATTTAGAACACTTGTTTACAAATTTAAGCATGAAAATGGCTCTCAAACACAGATTTAACTGTGTAACTCCACATACATCATCCCTCATTATTTTTAAAGAGGCAAACATCATTTTGACTCCAGTAAACAAATGTAGTTTAAAAAAACCTCCTAAAAACCAACACAAAAGAAAAAATTCTGCCAGGAAAACAATCAGGCATTTAGGAAATCAGTTGCAAATACTGCAATATGAAAAACATAAGCCAAATAAAAAAAAATATTACCATATAATATAAGGAACACATGAGAAATGTTAAATATAAACACAATCAGCAATAGCAGACTATTTCTAGCAAAAGAATCACAAATTCCAAAAGGAACCAAAAATCTTAAAGGCTCTTCAAAAACCCATAGAATTAACTGCATGGGAAAATATATTCCTAAACAAAAACAAGGAAAATTTTTAATTTATATTACTATATGATGTAGTTGAACTACACACTCTTAATGCTTCACTTACTTGACATAATGTCAATTGGAAACCAGTTCTATACATTATGACAAGTGAAGCATTAAGAGTGTGCAGTTCAACTAAATCATACAATAATATCAATTATATGATTAACTTCACTGTGCAAGTTCCAATTTACAATTAATAAATACGGAAAATTTGGTTAATTTTGATCTCCCAAACAATAGTAACGTCATCACCAAGTTCATAAAATACAATGATCAACATCTTAATACCATGCTGGGAAGCAGACAGTGGAACTATGCTGAAGATGAAGGCAACAGTTGCCTTTGAAACATGTCCAAGTAAGTGGAACAAAATTAGTGAAATTTGTGATTTCCTGAATAATAATTTGTTACTCGTATTATACTATATTTCACTGTAAAAAATTCCCCCTAATTAAAAACTAGTCACTATATTTATTGTTTAGATAATATTGAAAACAAGCTAGAACCACTATTTTTTTAGTAAGCATGGACTTATAGAACGGCCCTGTAGATGTAAAGCTGGAGTGTTGATGTTCCATTTAAATGTGGGATTATAGTGATTAAACATCCATTACTTAAAAGTCATTGACTCCTCTCACAGGCAAAAAATCCAGACAAGCAAAATAAATTAACTAATAGCAAGATTTTAATAAGTATATAATTTGAAAGCACTTGGAGATATGCATTTGAATAGCATACCAGGAACTGTAAAATCTTGCAATGAGAAAGACTACTAAGCAGAACACTAGAATAGTAATTACCTTCAGTCTTCATAATCCTCTCCTAAAACCATTAACACTTCCTTAACTATGAAAATCATAACAGGAGTCTATGTCACTTCACCTGAAACCATTATAACTCATCATCCAATATTCCAATGATGATCTGACCACAGCTTTAAGTAATAGCTTTGGTTTTGAAGCAAACCTAATACCACATCACAACAGCTCAGAAATTTATAATTTGATATTACCAGTTGGACAATAATACTGTTATGCAAACTTTTAACTATGTGTATAGTATTAGTTAAATTATTATGGAACAAGGAATCAGTTTATGCATTCTGTCATTTTCAGTTCTTAGAATATTAATGCTACACTGACAAACAATAGAACCTGTATTATCCCATCCCAATGAAGGGTAGAGGAGGAGCAATAATAAAAAAGATGAATAATCCATACACTGTTTTCTTAGTTTGTTTTTATATTTGTTTGAAGAAGTCTCACATTTTTCTGAACTTTACTATCAGCATTTTTTTTCTGATGTTCTATTTAATTCTATGAAGTAAAACAATGTGTCCGTAAATGAGTGTCATCTGCTTGCTCCAAAAATTGCATGATTTATGAAGTCCTGCACTATTGTATCACTGACACCAAATTCGTTAGCTAACTTAACCACCATTTCACCATCATCAAACCTTTCTATAATTTTCACTTTTGTCTCTGTATCCAAAACTTTGCATTTTTCCTTAACTGATATTGAAGACTTCCTAAGGAAAAATTCCACAACAAAGTAAATACTGGTTTACAAGCTTCAAGGTAGTATTGTGAATGGCCAAATGTTAAAAAAAGATCATATGCGTTCCAATTTTACCATTACGCAGTAGCTTCGAACAAGGTCCATTGTTGAACATTATGTTCACTCCGTTGTTGAACATTATGTTCACAGATACAATTTTAGTGAGGTTTTCATGATTAACTACAGAAAAATTAATGAGCATGAGTAATATTGAATAATTTGATAATCAGTTAATCAAGAGATGGACAACTGAGGTTCTGTTGTACTTCACAAATGTTACTGAAACCTAATTTTCTCATATTTGGTAGTTTTATAACACTTACTTTACTCATTCACTCCAAAGACCACATTCACGATTCAAATTACTGCTGTTAGTGCTTATAACTTCTTGTTGCATTTTCTCATATTCTCATAAACTTAGAGAAGTACAGTAAAATTTCTTTAGCTCAAATTCAGTTAATTTGAAATCACATATAGTTCTAATCAATCAGTGTTTCCCAGTTTTAAACAAAAGTTTTTACATTGTTTACAGTTTGATTATTTCAAAAACCAATTTAGCTATATTTCAAACACATGTATGGTCTCACACCAACGCAAATCTGTTTATTCAAAAGTAACTGCGGTATTTCCCCTTCGCCCTAATTCACAAATACTTTTCAACACCCTTGGGAATTTTCCATATCAGCAAGAACAAAGAATGTGGCTGTTTAGTTTTGTTGCTACATTCCTTTCTATATTGCACCTTGTCATGAAAGTAGAGAATAGTTGATAAATCATTGTGATTGTTACACTTCTACTCCTTTGAGTTTTCCATAAAAAAAACATGTCTTTGATTGGCAGCTCAAGTTTGGGACAGAAATTGAGTTAGACTTCCATTTTAATTTAAAATTTTGCCATTTCAAGTTGCATGTCTGCCTTGAGAAGTTGAGTTGTGGTTACAGTATACAAGTGTTTGTAAATAATCCATCTTGCATGTTATCACAATGTACAATACAAATAAAAGTAAGTTTCAAAGACACTGAGTGAAAAATTGAAAATAATCAGGGAAGAGAACCAAAAAATAAATAAAAAACTGAAATTGTGAAGGCTTATGGCATTCCATTACCTAGCTTGTCTACTTATCCTAAACAACTTGAGAGTATTGAAAACTAGGCAATTGAAGAGGCAAAAGTCAGCAAAAGAAAATGAATCAGAGGTGCAAAATATAGCAATTGGAAGAATGTATGTTCATGCTAATAATATTCCGACTGAGGAGCAAGTGAAAAAAAAGCAGACAAACTGGTACTGAAATCAAAATAGAAGATTTCCACTGTTTAAATGGTTGGTTACAGCATTTCAAAGTATGCCATAACATTACATGGCAAGCTGTTTGTGCAGAGGCAGCTACAGTGAATGCAGAATCTAGTGAAGAGAAAATGTAGCATCAATTATAATGAATATGAAGTCCAGAACATTTTCAACAATGATGAGACTTATTATGCGCAAACAAAGTGAATGTTAGTAATCAAACTGCCATGGGTGGCTGAGGTCGTTAAGGCATGGACTCGTGAGCAGGATGTCTGGGGTTCGAATTCCACCAGGACCATCCTCCCTGAGTGGGTTTTTTTTTCAGGTTTTCCTCAGTCCTCATAACTGGCAAATGCCGGGGAGGTACCCTAAACTTAGGCCTGGAATGCTTCCTTCCTTAAAAAAAAATCCTTTCCCAATATATCATTTCATGTATCATCAGTGTTCACCGCCTGTGGTGCCTCAGTAGTAAAAATGGGCGTTAAACACTGTTAAAAGCAATCAATGTTAAGAAGTGCCATGGAGGTAAAGCCTACTTCTGGTCTTCATGATCTAGTGTAATGTTACCCTTGACTCATAAGCCCAAGATTGCTGGTTCATCCCAGCCAGGGTCAATGGATTTTTTAAGCATACAAATCCATGTAAAAAAACTTTAAGCCTGGTAAAAAGAAAAGAAAAAAAAATGCCTCAGGGCAAAATTTGTTGGCCATTTTACACCCTGAGTTGAACAGGGCACTGATAACCTGAGATGTTAAAGAGCATCCATAAATAAAACGAAACAAAAAAGTAAAGCCTATAAAGACCAACTGATGGGTACGTTATGCTGCACCACTGATGGCAGCACAAAATTATTACCAATTTGAAAAGTCTCATTGTTTCAAAGGAGTGAAGCATATTTTATGCAAGAACACATCTTCGAAAAGCTCTGGGATGACTGGAAAATGTTCTGGAATTGGCTATTACTAGAGAGGAAAATGGCACGCCAGTACAGGAATATTCTACTCCTCCTTGATCTTGTGGGATCGACAACCAAGATAACATAGTACTAAAATATGTGAGCTCCTCCACATACCACCACATAAAAGTCATATGCTATCTCTCAATCTAGGAATCATAGAAAGCTTCAAGCTAAAGGATATGTGCAATTTCTCCCGTGAGAAATTTTTACAGAAATGGAAATCAGTAAATGGAACATTATGTATTCAATGAAACAGATAACAATGGCTTGGGATAGGGTGATTGCCATTAAGAACTGTTTTGCCAAGATTGATTGTCATAAAGAAATGAGGACCCTGCTGATGAAAGCATTAAGGAAAATGAAGCTGACTACATGAAACTGCAAGAGGTCATGGAAGTTGGGGAATTTTGATTATTCGGACTTGATAAAGCAACATCAATAACAGAAGTTGCCTTAATCTTGACTTTGGACAAATTTAGAAGAACTCACAGGGCTAACAAAGAGCTGTAAAATAGGAAATGGCTGGTGAATAGGAAGGAGATAATGAAAAGGGACAGAAATCAATTTCTCTCTCACCACATAAGGATGCATTAATAGAGCTGTCAGCATTGGAAGCTATAGTTAGGGTTAGTGATGCAGATCTTGAAATTGTTAAAGTTGTGGACATATTACAGAACTTTAAAGCAAGCACACATAGGAAGAAAGTGAAGCAGACATTAATTCAAACATATTTTAAATGACAATAAAGTAACATGTATATATGTAAGTAATGTTTGGAAAAAATCCAACCCACAACACGAGTTCGCATACGCATTTGAAAGAAGGATGAGAGGGCGGTAGACTTGCTTACATTAATAAATAAAGCTATATGTTATTATTGTGAATCATGTAATCTATGAATTCGTTTTTCTTTCTAGTTTTCCTTTGTTTTGGTCACTATGAATGTTTAGGACACCACATTTATTAATCTTTCCCAATTTTTGTATATTTGCTGTTATTTCAAAATTATGTAATTCAAAGTTAAAATTTTTGGGCTTGACGGATTTGAATTAATGAGGTTTTACTGTATTTACTTCTCTAACATCACTCAACACCATGACTGCTATCCTAGTGAAAAATCAGTGTAGCATTGCCTACATTGTATAAATTATGTCAGCACCATGTGGCAACAATAATTATAAGCATAGTGTCAACATTATATAGCAATGTAGCTCATGTCCAAGTTTGAAAAATGATAGCTCAACCATTAAAAAAAGCATTGGATCCAATGTTTAATATCCAACTTTTGTACAAGTGAAGTACTTGGAATCTTTCAGAATTTGTCATTAATATATTACCAACTGCTTAAGCCCAAATGTGTTATAAATAGAAATATCACCTGAGGAACTCCGTCTTTTGGTGCGCTTTCGCCGACGAATAGGAAGAAATGAATTTATTACATCCCTAGTGAGTGCTTCATGAGCCCCTGGCATTGAAGTAACCTCTTCAGTTTTCTGTAAAAGAAAATTATCTTTTATGTTATGTTCATGTATGTCTGCAGAAAAATCTAGTTACTTCAATTCTATGATTCTTATGGGAAAGATATGATAGAAGAACAGGATTTACATAACTTTCTGCTTTTCATTTACTTCCATTCTATGCTAATGTATGCATTTTTAGATCTTAAAAAAATGCATTTAATTTAGGTCAATTAATGATTATTTCTTATCAAGTTAAATAAATAGATAACATTAAATCAATGTATTCTTTTTTCGTTGGCATTCTTTCCTAAAACCCCTCTGCAATCAAATGATAAAATACTGATTTTTATATCGCCTACCTCGCTGCTGATGGTACCAGGAGCCAATCCTTGTATGCTGAGACAGTGTGCTGCTTGTAAGAGTGAAGGCAGCTGGTTTGGATCCACACTAACTTCCCCACGATAAACAAATTCCAGCAATGCCTCCAGATCCTGTGCTGTAACACCAGCCAACATTACCACTGGATGCTGACATGGAGTGCTCTGAAAATCACAGCAATAAATTATTTGAAAACAACTACAGACATACAACCTGTTCAATATTGATTTCCAAGTAAATAAGTCCTTTTCTATGGAGACTAGTTAACAACTCATTTACAAAAAGAATTACACTATATATATATATATATATATACACACAAAAACATTATACAAAAAGAATTACACTATATATATATATATATATATATATATATATATATATATTTATTCAGTGTAACAATAATAAATGCATATAGTATACTTACATAATAGCCAACAATGTTAATAAATTCAAAAGACAAAAATGCACAAGACATTTCTATACTTGATAAAATCAAAGTTGAAATACAGCAGATTCACTATCATTCAGAATTTGGAAAATTTTTTGAAGAATATGGCATAAAATTAGCACCATAAAATGGGTACAATAAAAAATTTATTAGGTTCTTCATTAAAAGACAGCATACAGCCAGAGAAAAAAATCAGGCATATATGCAATAATAACTCAAATTTAAAAAACTTAAGAAAAACTGTGTAAGAGAAATTTGGGAATTAGGAAAAAAATAAACATTTGAGAAACATCTGACTAAAACAAAGGAAAAATTTTGCAGTAACAGCACAGTTTTGGGACCATAACTGCTAAGCAAGAAACTATTTTGTTAAAAGAAATGTACACTCTAACAAAACTATTTATACACGAAAGAATTTTTATTTTAAAAAATTCTGATATGTTAATGAATTTCAACATTACACCTTTGGATGAATTCAGGAAATTCCTAATCCCGACAATAGATGTAAAAAGAGAAGTAATTCAGAATCATCCATGACTTCATCAGACAGCCCTAAAGTTACCAAGCAGTCAGTCAACAAATGAGAATGTAAAAATTTAAAAACTTGTAAGTGATGTTTCTGTAAACATTCATACACATTCAATTTTGAGCACCTATATCTAAGTTTCATTAACAATAACTTCTAGACACATATTTAATTATGAAACAATTAGTTACTAAGTTCCATAAGTTCATGATTACCTGCGACAAATACAAAATTAAATCTTTGCATAATGCATTACTCTTTGAAAAGACAAATCAGAAAAATTCTGAGGTCATGGGAGGCTTGAACCATGAATCTTCAGCTAATACTGCTAGGTTCCAATGAGCTACTGTTTACAATCTCAAAATTCTGCCACCATCTGAATGATACCTCTTGAACAGAAAGGGCATATGTGCCAAATTTAGTTTAGAGAAGAATGTGACCAAACTTATGCAATGTTTTTCTCCTGCATGATAAGGCAATTTCAAAGGAAATTTTCTTTACTGAGGCTAATGAATCAAACAAAGTCACAAGAATAAAATAAAAAGTTTATAGAAATAAAAATATGGGATGTACTGGATATGCCTCTCCTATTATAATGGTGGAAACTTTGTAGATTGACATGAGCCTGAAAGGTATATTGGAACATTGATCCAAGTTTTCAGTTCTAAGGTTAATTTATTTTTTAACACCCAGTATATTAGACTCAGTAAAACAAAAGAAGAGAACTAGTTGAAATTGCAGTGTTATGGTTTTGCTAATGTTACTTCTGCAGTGAAATGTGGGTGTTTATACCTTGATATTTAAGATGTTAATTAACATAAATCAATAATTTCAGGGATTGTAGAGTCTTATACAAGCAACTTGAGTTAGGGAATCTATGGTCTATCTATTCAAACTTTTTAAGTTATTAAGTTGTGATTTTAGGTTTCTAAAGGAATGCAGATGTCTAATGAAACTTTCATTCAAAATGATAATAGTATAAGTAAAAGTGGATTGTTATACAGTTATACAGTTCAATTATAGATTACTTTTTTCATTTATTACTATATATAAATTAAAAATAGCCTATTCCACATGACCCAAATCTACAATCTTTGCAATCATAGTCTGTCACCTTATTCATTAGGCCACAAAGTTATTTTTATAATGTATTATTATTTAAAATCACATTTATTTGCAATGGTAAAAGCATATTGCCTGCACCTCACAGACTGTTGCATATGCAATTTTTTTGAAATACCATCATTTTAATTTTCCTAAGCAAACAGTACACATTTCAATAACAATGAATGGCAATATATATTTGAAGTGAAGTTTCTCCTGTGGTCACTGAAACAAGTTTATATACGCGACATATTGGGGGAGTACTGCAATGTTACAAAGTTTTATTCTAATGTCAAGCTTTCACCACATATTATAATAATAAGTCTCTTAATTGTGCACATTATTGAATATTCTGAGTGTTTTTTTTTGGGGGGGGGGGGTATTTCTCTGGCCTCATTTTTTGGATAGCATCATCTTGCAAGGTGATGCTAATTCTTTACTGTTGCACAAGATTTAGGGCAGTAGAAAGTTTTACATTTGATGGTTCTAAAGTTGTAATTACATAAATATTTGATAAATTATTTTGGATGTTCATGCAAGTCATCAGAAATCAGGGATTTTACAGTTTGAATCGTTGCACAATCTTTTCTCTGAAATATACCAATAACCTGCACAATTTGTTAGCAGTATTTTGCATAATATACTGCAGCCTTCAGTCAAGTACCCCAGCATGTCAGGACAGGTTGTGGAAGTAAAGGGATGCCAGGTGCCATTTCCTTGAATTTGAGGATCCTGGATGGAGTTTTTAAAAATATCTTTTTGACATTCAATATAAATCTGTCTATATTTGTAACAAGATCTTATTTCTTCAATTACAATATGTAATCTATGAGCAGGTATGTCAAATGAATATACTCTTCATGCTTTTGTCATATAAGATGCAGCATTCACAATAAACAATACATTTTTCTCATG
Source organism: Metallyticus violacea (assembly GCA_030762175.1). Classification (NCBI taxonomy): domain Eukaryota; kingdom Metazoa; phylum Arthropoda; class Insecta; order Mantodea; family Metallyticidae; genus Metallyticus; species Metallyticus violacea. The sequence continues at coordinate 108,419,693 of CM060830.1, read as the reverse complement.
GAATGCATTCAGGCCATAAAAAGGATCATAAAATTTTGAAACCGAGAAGTGATTACGTGAGCAAATTGTACTTACCAAGCTCTAGGCAATGGAGTGGAATATATCCTATGATAATGTATCAAACATATTCACATTAATTCCACTTACATAACACTAGGACATGTTTCAGAAGCCCTTGCTTCCATTATCAGCTGTTGACTGTAAGCAGAGTCAGTATGAATATGTTGAAGTTATTACTGTAGTGTAGAGAAGTGATTGTTGAATGATTAATTGCCTAATGTCTCCATTTTTGGCCTGTAGTACCCCAAAAATAACATTCACAATATCACAATATTCACAATAGTAGTTTCATCTATGAAAGCCCAGATTTTGTTCTCAGCAACTAAATTTATGACAAATTATTGTTATGATACAATAATTTGTATTGTTACAACGATCATAACAATAATTTGTCATATTATAATATATTTAAATGTGGAAAATCCCGATACAAAAAAACAACTAAATTTATATATAAACAATGTAATAAAGTTTTTTTTCACGCTAACTCCATTCACTTACATAAAAATCTGGACATATGTTTCGGGAGTGATCCCTCTCATCTTCAGCCTGTAGATAAACTGTTGTTATGCGTGGCGGTTGGGTCTCATCTGAGTTCATCCATTGGAAGGAAATCGAAATTCATCAAATTATCCTTATTTTTTGTAATGAAAATGTTTTCCCAAGTGGAAAGTTCTATTGCGTTATGAAGTTGTTTCAGTAGTTTTATCTCTGGTTTAATTTCATGATTTTAATTCCAAAAGTGCGCCGCTATTGCTGATTTATCAATTTGTTTTAAGCGAATATTTCTAAAGTGTTCTTTTTCCGGATTCCCAAATTCCTCTTCGTTTTTCCAATGTATTTTTATCGCACTCTGCACTTTCATTTCATTTCATTTCAGTTAGTGTGAAAAAACTGTATTACATTGTTTATATATATATATATATATATATATATATACCACTCCATTGTCAACAGCTTCAAAAGTACATTTAATTGAGAACTAAATTTATGTTAATTAGGACACTTTCATAGCATAGTATGGGGCTCATTTACAATATTCTATTTGTGCATTATTTAATGAAGTCTTTAAAATATTTATTTTAAAGCTTCTGAAATGGAATATTGGCATACACATCATTTCACACAGATTTCTGAAAAAGTTTTAATTTTCTTCTTGGGTATACTGCATTAGAAGTCAAAGACCGTTCAGGGTTACTACATCAGCAATCAAAGGTTATTAGTTATCCTTTAATATTCAGTGATACTGGTGTTTTAGATACACTGTAGTTCAAGCAATTTTGTTGCTAATGCTGCACAAAGGTTCTGGTCCTAAGAAGTCAATTTTAGTTCCTTCTTTAGTCAGTTTATTTCCTGCTTCATTATCTTCTATGCCCTTTTCAGGCACCCAACAAAGTTTTAATTGATTCTTTATGGTAAGATTAACATGAACTTGGAATGAAATGAATGAATGGTGTTTAACACCCATTTTTGATACATAGGCACCACAGGCAATGGACACTGATGATATATGAGGTGAAATGATATATTGGGGAAAGGAGTATTTTTAAGGAAGGAAACATTCCAGGCCTAAGTTTAAGGTACCTCTCTGGCATTTGCCATTTATGAGGACTGAGGCAAACCTGGAAAAAACCCCAGTCAGGGAGGACGGTTCCTGGCGGGACTTGAAGCCCAGACATCCCGCTCACGAGCCTGTGCCTTAACAACCTCGGCCACCCGTTGTGGTACATGAGATTGGAAACTTCCCCTTACAAGTCTAAGAGTTAACTTGATAAGAATTGAATGCATTAAATGTAGCTGAACTATCTGAAGAAAATGAGTTGGCTAACACAACGATGCTCTAAAGAGCGGTGATAAAATTTCTCTAAGGACATCCTCTGGTGGGTTTTACCTCCAATGTCCCTCTTACAATGTTGCTTGAATTCGTGGATTCCTCAGCATTAAACTAATCCTTCTAAGGTAGTGTGGTCAAAACCAAGCATTATTGTCCAATGATATGAAAACACCTTCCATGTCAAGACAAGCACAGAATGAAATCTTGCTATTCATCAAAGAGTCTTCAGTTCTGCAGACTCACAGGTAAGCATGTTGATTTTGATGTAAGGTTTCCTTTTAAGGATTCCTATATGAATGTTTTTTCAATGAATCTCTCCATCGTTTTCAGTAAAAATGAGGAGATTTATTGGCCTGTATAGCTTTGGTGTAACTTTGATGCCTGCCTTTAGAAATAAATAAAACTTTGTTATTTTTTAGGTCTAAATAGTTCACAGAGTATGTGATACAGAGATTTAGATCCTTTCTGTATCAAAGCATCGAGATGCATGCCCCCCAGGTAATTTAAAGGGTCCAAGCTTTTAAATCTACCATAAAGAAATAATAATTTGCAAATTCCTTTATAAGCTGATGTAGAGCTTTTAGTTTTAGGCATAGCAAAATATTAATACCTGCACTATATCACACACACATTCACATTAACCACCTATATCAAAGTGACAGGGAAAGCAGATAGGCTTAATGCCAGTATCACATACCAATGGTACATTGTGTGTAGCTGCCTGCGCTCAATGGTAGACACAGGTTTGATGTCTACATGCTTAACTTCCTACTGCACTACTTCCATGTTTTAGGACTGAAGATCCAAATTCTATTATAATTCGGCTCATTCTATACACTAGTATTTAGGCAAATATTCATTTTATATGGTATATGACAAATTCAGGTATTCCTTATTTATTCATCCTTAGTTAATGTGTTGTTTCACTCTTCTATCTTAGGGCCGAGATTTATATGTAATAATATATACATTTTATGTAATTAAAACAGGAAAAATATTTAAAAATTAATTAATATGTTAATTGGATTAATTAATTAAATGTTATTATTTAAAATATGTATGAGGGGCATTCCGAAATTATTTACAGCAATGTTTTACAAATACTGTGCAAACTATGGTCATATCCATTTGCAGGGCAATAAAATGATACTAGTATACAGTATAATGATACAGACCTAGATGGTGGTTGTAAGCAGTGTGTGTAACATAAGGACAGTGTTAATTTGTTGTCAAGTACAGAACAATGTGAACAAGACAGAAGGTGACTATCATGGATAAAGATGGAATGCATTGTTTCTGTAGAAGGAAGGCATCAAGACTGCAGAAATTCATGTGTTTAACTGCGTTATGTGTCAAGAAACTCCTGCACAGAAGACTGTTTACAACTGGTTCAATGATTAGGCTAATGACAGGGAATCTGCATAAAAGAATGTGAGAAGTGATCATCAGTGAACATTGAGATTGTTTCTAAATTGATTATGGCTGACAGGGGTTTAACTTTTGATGAGCTGGAATGTCAGGCAGGCCTTGGGTGCACAACCCTGCACAACTTATTCACAATAATTTGAAATGAAAAAGGTGTGCACATATTAGGTTCCATGGGACTGACATAGGCACAAAAGGGTTGAAGTCTGTCATTGGCTGGTGGAAATGCATAATAAAGATCCAGATTTTTTGCAGAAGCTGGTGACTACTGATGAATCATAGTGTCACTACCATACACCAGAGAAAAAGTCCAATCCAAGCAATGGAAATATTCAGGGAGTCTCCAGTCCACAAGAATATTTGATGCAGACAAGCGGACTATCACCGACTTTTGGGACACTTCAGGCTTCAGCAATGGCAAAAGGGAAAGATGTCCCTCCAACATGAAAATGCAGGGTCCCACACTAGCATTGCTAAGACTGCAAAGTTGGTATCACTGAGGTTCATTGTTGTGCTGCACGCACCATATGCACCAGATCTTGCTCCATCTGATTACGCCTTATTTGATAACAAGCACTTGCTGAACGGTAGAAAAATTTGACAGCTCTCTGCATGTGTTGGCATAGTGCTCCCAGATAATGATTTTGCAATGCCATGATGAAGTTACCACAAAGTCGACAATGTGCTTTGACATTGTAGGGAATATATTGAGAGATCCCACATGCATTGCAGCATATTGCATAATAAATAAGGTACAAAAATGTATTATTGTAAATCATTTCTGAACACACCTTGTCATATCAGAAAAAATTTAATACTGAAAAAAGGGAGATTTATGTAACATTAAAGAAAATAAAACATAAATGTATAAAGTTCATTATTTATATAACTGAGTCAGGTACTTTTTTCCTTCATAGTGATAATCCTGAAAGTAAAAATTCCATTCTGTGTGTGGGATGATTACCTCTGTTCGCTGCTCAGCTGAAAGACCCTTGCAGTATGAGGAAGAGATGCGTGCAATTTGAACTTCAGATTGGCCCCTCTCTCCCCACAATGCAAATCCAGGTTCATTCAGCTCAGCAACAAACTGTTAATTCTAATGAATTGTTTTGCCTATTTCTATTATTCTAATTGCACAGAATTATGACTTTTATGGTTACGCAGTCTCCCAAAAAGAGAAATATACCAGATTACTAGTTAATTCTGCAAACTAGACTTGCTATTTTATAGGCACTTTCACATGTTACTATTCTAGTTTAACTGTTTAACACATTGATGCTTTATATGAAAGATCACGGGTTCAAGACTCTTCACAGGAATGTATTGCTTTTTATTCATATCTGCACATTGTCAACAGCTTTCACCGCCCAGAACATTAGTGAACTTCATTTATCTATATGGAATTGGGTAAAGCTAAAGCACATAACTGGGAATAAATATGGGAGATATAACACACTATGAAAACAACTTTTACTTTATTAACTTCAACAGTTTTTTTACTGTTGCAAATTAATTTCCAAGTTACTTCTATTGATAAATGAAAAGAGGTTGTTTATTCGTTTGTGTGGAAATTGGCTACATTCTAATGCAATATCCAAATTTACCACTAGATACAACAACAAACTCAGAACTATTTTGCACTCATTCTCCTGAAATTAAATTGCTTTAATGTGTACAATCACTTTATGGTAACCTTTTATTATATCTTTATAAACATGATACCACGAAGGAAGTTTGTATTTATTTTCTACTTTGTTGCTCATTAAGCGATTCAAGTTTTGTTGCTTCTCAATTTTGCAATTTGTCTAGCTGTTCACTAGATATGCACCTGTTTCTCATAACAGTAATAAATGCAGCCCTTGAATGCTAACATGAAGAAAAGATTTGATATAAACAGTATTTTCAAATGGGACATTGCAAAATACTATAGAATTATTTACCACTACCAAAATAATGTGGTTTTACTCATTACACTACAGCTAAATCCAATGAAATGTGTGGCAAATAGCAAAACAACTAACCCACCTTAAGCAGGTTCAGAAGAAATGGGCTGGCTGCGCATAGCACTATTTTATGAGCTGGAAAACTTCGACCTCCGGCAGCGAGTGTAACATCCACTAGATCACCATGACACCGAAGCAACTGCACCGCTGACACCAACGAAGTGCCGAATTCGCCCCAAGTTAAACTGTACAGTTGGTTACTCCCCATTATTCAGGTGTGCAGCTGGAACAGTTTACTATTCACCTTGCAATTCACTCTCTGCAAGGTAGATGATCATTCGGTATCTTATCATAATAAAAATGATCATAATATATGTAACTGCACCAGGAAAGAAGTGAAAGTTTACGATTCTAAATAGTTATATTATTCACAGTCACATTTATAACTACAAAAATCATTCAAAGCTCACCTTTCGTAATCAATTTTTATTGAAAAACTGACAAGTGTAAGTGACTTAATCTCTTAACACTACAATCATTGTCACACTGTCACGACTAAATTAAAATAAGGCCCTGCTTTGGCAGGAATCTGCAGCGGTCTTCTAGGATAGGTTAAAGAAAAAGTGGTTAATAATGTACCACTTCTTACAAAGAGAGTGTAATGTAATTTCCAAATTAAGACTGCGTATACTTTTTCCGCTTAAAATTTTAACAACAATTAATGCGTCAGTTTCAAAAGTGTATAATTTTTGTCAACAGTTCTTTTATTTCCAAAAACGCAGTCCAACACTATAACCCACCTCTAAACCCTTTGCAATTTTACCGGATACGCTAGATGGCGCTGGCTTGCAGTAAACAATAGAGCGCTATAGATGTATTCTAGTGCCTTAGTAAACAAAATATGCATCGGTAATTATTCAATGATACCAACACATTAGTTAAAAATATACAAACTAATTGTATTGCAGATTTAAATTGTACAAAAGTGCTGAAATTCGTTCATGCGTAACATAGACAAAGCTTTTAATAGTACTTTAGAAGTTAGAAATACTCTTGACATATGATAACATTCATTCAATTGGCTTCTCAGATTCAATGCTACTGTGTTGATCACGGCCAACGAATGTAATACGATGGAAATGTGGTCATATTTTAATAGAATTTATTAAACACGTTTAGTTATCTGCATAAAACATTAAATCCTAGCTTGATCGGTAAGAATACAGTTCTGATCATAAATTCACTAAAGAATACTTGATGGTAGTTATCCAATTTTACGTCGTGAATTATCGCCACTGGCTCCTGACCGCCCTGTTACTCCTTCATCTGATCTCTTCCTTCCCGAGGTGCCCAATTGAGAGGGGGGGGGCATAAGTACAAAAGGTCCAGTAGTATGGCCGAAGTGTCAAAGTGTCCTCCTTCTTTGTTCTCTTTTATTACAGATTCTGTAATGAAATCTGAGAATGCCGCAAAACGAAGCCAGTAACTATTATTCATTTATGCCAATGGCAAAGATTGAGTGAAATCTAGATCTACAGTAACCCTTTTCGCCCCCTTTCGTTGTTATGTTTACAGGTTCATGAAGAAGTTCGTATCAGTCAGCAATGGTCCGCAAACAAAATGCTCTTCTTGTGTAGGTGACTTTCACTGATTCAATTTCCTTGAGGTTTGCTAGTGTAAGATAGATCCATATCTTGGTGACTGCATAGCATGTAACTGGTACTACAATTTTAATATACAGGATACAATTATTACGTGTAGGAAGAGGGTTTGACTATTTTGGGAATGGAAGCGAATAATCTTAGATGTTTAAATGTGAAGCGATAGGTAATGATGTCGACCAATGCCATAGCTATGTTACGATGTGAAGTATTTTATAGTTAAATGTAAACCTTTGTCATTATCGGAGATGCAGGACACGCAGACTGCACCTCAATCTAACCACAAGTCGTGCACTGTCACTCAGTGTAAGGGTCTTCGAGGAAGTGGTAAGATATGTTGAGAAATACAGAATGTAGGTAAGTGAATGATTAATGTATTGTAATTTCAATTAATAAATTACATATTAGCATTTGTTTGAAAGGATGGCGTGGTTCATTGTTTCACGCATGAAGAGCTAGCTGATATATAGTGCATTGGACATTAAATCATCGGCGACTTATTTTAAGCATAGTAAGGGTCTGCATTTGAAAGAATAAAATAAGCTATTGCGTTTTCAGTCTTCTTGAGCCATGACACCCGTGGTAATTCTGGCGTTACTAAAAGTTACTAAAAGCCTCTCCCTTCGGGAAGCTATCCGGAGTAGGTATGTGAAAATCATGCAATATTGAGGAGTCTCATGTGTAACAGTCGGCAATGGCAGGATGATGAGTCAACTAATGAGCTCGGATCACTCACCTATAGAGCTGAGGAGATTTGGCTGCCCTACCAGTGTATCGTAGCTGGGAGGTGGACTGAATGGTCTACCTGAGGTAAGAAGCGTACCTGCTTCCATCCGTCATGGAGGCGGGTGACTGGGTGCAACCATTCACATCTGTCCTCACAGAGGACTTCGGGAGGAGGGGGTAACGGCGGCCTATGGAAAGTTTGCGAGGAAGAGCGTTGCCCACATACCCAATGGTGTGAGCAGTGCTTTAGTGCTCTTGACTATCCATAAATACACATTTGTAGTGTTGCAGATGAACCTAATAGTCCAATTTGGGCGGTGAAATGGCCAATAAAATTTGCTCAGAGGCATTTTCTTTCTGGTTAGAGGAATGTGAAATGTGTGATATTGATAATATAAACATTCCAAGACGGACAAGCCATTAGACACTGATGTAATATTCCCGCGGCTTCTGCGGAAAAAATCTATCGAATTTCCCTATACATTCCATATTTTAATATATAATTTCAGTACCCAACTTAACGATCGTTTCTTATGTTATAAGAACTTGCTACAGACTTCAGTTTTCTCACACGCAACGTTCCAAATACAGCTCAAATTGAAGCAATGAAGGACACACAGCAACAGTATAGGGAGGAGTCGAAATAACATGGATTGATGAGTTCCGTCTTGTATCTAGATTCCATTAATATGCTTACTGCTGTCAGTGCTGTAACTGAGTACGGTTTTCAGCAGCCAGTAAAATGTTGACGATTTTAGCAACCACAGCTCCCAGTGAACAATTATGTTCCACTCTCAGGAGTATAAAAATTTACCTTGGAGCTGCATAAGCTAGAACAGATTGAATGGACTTCTTAACGTTCAGGGAAATAATAACAATCCTCTAGCGATACTCCGTTACACAATTTTTGTGGCAAAAGGTAAGGAAGGAATCGTTTGGATTATTCTAGAGAAATGCTTCCCCTCCACGGCGAAAAGTTCCTTTCACGTTCAGTGTTTACAATTGGGTGCAGAATTTCTCGGCATCTACAGGCCAATGGAGATGGCCACAGAGGTGAATTTGCAACGAGTTGAAGATTTAATCTGAGAAGAAAGACAGACACTATAGCGGCTATTGTTGGTCGTTCACGGGGCATGGCCTACCTCACAATGATGACAGATTAGGTTTTCACAAAGTCCATATGCGAAGGGTGTCACGCATGGTGACCACAACACAAAATGCAAAGAATGGGTCTGACATTGCAGCATCGCAATCGCTACCACGATGAACAGGATCTGCCAGCCCGAATTGTCACAGGTGATGAGTCTTGGGTCCACCATTACCAGTCCGAAACAAAGCATGCGTTAATGCAATGGAAATATCCTATGTCGCCTGCGGAAAGGAAGTTTGAAGTGACAACATCCGCCGGGAAAGTGATGGTGACAGTCTTCTGCCAACAAGACAAACGAGACGCTGTGAAAACGCAAGTGGGAAGCCCTCGCGCATCCTCCGTATAGTCGGGACCTTGCTCCAAGCAACTGCCATTTGTTAGGTGAACGAGTTGTACAAAGGGAAGTCACGTCTGATCCTGACAGCAACCCAAAGAATTTTATGTCGCTGGACTTCAGGCGTTTGTGAAACGATGGACCCAATATACAGGGAGATTCGTTGAGAAATAGAATTAAATCAGTACTGTTATTTGTTTAAGTTCTATGTTCATTTGTAGCTTACTTAAACTTATCCTTGTACGTTGCATTTCCTGTATAAGGGCGGTCCGAAAAGTTCCTGGCCTGGCCATAGATAGCCATGCTATTTGCAACATACTTATTTTTTACGTTGATACAGCTTTCTTCAGCATTCATTTGAAATAGCAGGTCATTGCTTCAAACAGTTTAATTAACCCAGCTTTCTAAAGCACAATGATGTGGGTATTTGATAAAATATTCCATGTGAAAAAAATTACAAGTGTTTACACAATCCGACATATTTCGGCACGGTAGATCACGGTGGATGTCCAACTTAAAAATGGATTTGGGGAAATTCGGACAAAAGCTGAATGGAATAGAGGAGTGCAGTATTGGGGGGGGGGGGGGTACGTCATCAGCACACCGCATTCCGCTGATCGCGGCTTACTTGGAGATAGCCACCTCTCTATCAGGCAGCTTCCCAGTTCAGTTGCCCTCACGAGGCTGGGTGACCCCGTTCCAAACCTCCTACCTTAAAAAAAATTCCTAAGTAGGTACCGGGAATCGAACCCGGGCCTTTCAGGCAACAGTTAGCAACATTAACCACTAGACCAAGGAGGTGAACTACTAAATACATAAATGAACATCGTACACTGAGCTCAAAAGAAATCCTATACGATACGTTATCGTTTTTTAAGCATGGCTAAAGAAGAAATTCAGATACGAAATATTGTTTTACGGAGATGTTAGCAAACATGGCGAGGTGTAACGTTTTTTATGGTCAATTCTTAGTCCTGAATCACATTCCTAGGATAAATCCACATTCACTTGTGATGTATAAGGCATTGTGTTTTCCAAATGCTACAGTTTATTTATAAGCTATTGAAGATATAAAATAATAATAATAATAATAATAATAATAATAACAACAACAATAGGGTTTATATGCAAGGTCTTCTGTATATCATATGTCATATTTTTCCTAAGTGAAGTCCTCACAACGTCACACTATTTCAAATCGATAGCGGCTTCGACTCGGCATTTCATCTGCAGTGATAAAGTTATTTGCAAAAGTTTACACTAAAGGAAATTCGTACTTTCTTATAAAATGTAATGGGAATCAGCTTAGAAATAATCCAATACAAAATGCAACAGCGCAGAATTCGGTATGGCATGATACCGAGAGCGGTGGTTCAGGCGGTACAGCTTGGTACTCGCATTTGGGAGGTCTCGAATTCAAATCTCGTATTGAACATGGAATTTTTCGCGGTTTTCTCTGACCACTTAGGCGAATACTGAAGTGGATATTCACATTGTTCGAATTTTCCACGCTTCCATTTCCTTTCATTTCATTCCAAGCTCGGAAGCGTTGGGAGAGGCATACTTGGTGCCGCGGTGGCTTGCGCTCAGAGAAAGTTCCTGTCCTAGTGTAGGGTTCCGTCTGGGGCCTCTTCGGGTAGACTCGGGATACCTTGGTGGACTGGCCAACGTCTGGGACTTAACAACTCCGGAGGTGTCTCCTTAGGGGTAAATGTGCAATACGAAACCTCTACCCATAACATATTAGATGATGAAATTGCTGAGGCTGCAGACATTTCAAAGGAACATGTAGGTTATGTCTTGCCTAACTTGCGCCGCGCTTGCTAATGCACATTCGTATGAAAATATCACAACAGTTTTTGCATTGTTTTAAAAGCAACAGAACTGTCTTTGTGCGTCATCTTAACCTTACACCCCAGAAATAGTGGTAAAAACAGTGAACAGAAGTCGGTTGAAGACAAATTCGGTGCTATCTAGAGGGAAGCTTATGACATTAGTCTTTTGGAATGCTAAAGTTATGTCACGGCTAAAACCTTAACGACAAAGTACTATTCCGAGCTTCCAATTAGGCGAGAGAGAGTGAGAGAGAGAGAGCCGGTTTGCAGAAGAAAAAAATCACTTTTCATCAAGTCAATTCATCTGCTCACAAAGGTATTTTAGCGACGGGAAAATTGCGAAATTTAAAATGTGAATTATGGAGCATCCACCCTACTTCCCAGATTTGGCTCCCTCTTACTTCAAACCTATTCCTAAAGCTCAAACTCTTCCTCTCTGGCCCCTTTTTCATCAAATCGAGAGCCGTTGCGTTGCAGATATTGAGGACATCATTGTGTGACCGTTGGCAATGGCAGGGCAGTGAGGCATCTTCTGAGCTCGGCCCACTCACCTACAGAGCTGATGAGGCAGCTAAAGTTGAAGATGTTAGGCAAGCATCTCAGCGCAACGCAGTTCAAATCTGGGTATTCCAAAGTTCACTGTTCACGATATTGTCCATAAACGATGCGACTTAGAGCATGCAAAATCCAAACTGTGATAAACCCAGATGGGGCCAGTTCGCCAATGTTATCTCACATTGATGAAAGTGCATTCCCCAATCATGTCGCATTCTCAGATGAAGTCACCTTTCACACGTCTGGTAAAGTGCACCGACATAACTGTAGAATATGGGGAGAAGAAAACGTGATAACTAAAGTGCGGTGTGCTTTGACTTGTGATTGTGACAGGGCACACGTGCAGATCTATTGAAACTTGATGAGTTTTTATAACACAAAATCTAAGTACGGTTATAGTCACTATTATTGTAGGAAGATATATATATATATATATATATATATATATATATATACTTTTTTTGTTATTTTGGCCGCTACCCTTCTTTCATAACACAGAGCCTGTTTCTAACAGCTGATGATGCCATTTTACAAAACTGTTGTCATATCTCATGTAGGCGCACTAACGTCATAGTTTTCATTGCTACAATACTTGGAGAATTTCTGGACAAGATAAAGTAAAAATCATATTCCTAACTTAATTGAGTGAGGAGAAATTCACATTTGTTATTGGTAGTGATTCTAACGAACACTGTACATGGTGCCATACTGCAACAATATAAAATGTGTAAGTGATGTAACCGCTACCTACAAAAATATGTATGATAGTGAATTAACGTTTCAACTATACCAAGGCCCCTTTATATAAACACAGAAACCATGCAACAATCAACGTGAAGGTCTAACAACATTCACCAAACTACCTTGGCAAATGTAAACAATTTATGTCAAAAGTGAGAAAATATGCAACAATGTCTTTCTTTTACCTACATTTGCCCAAAAAAAAGTTAAAATGTTTGTAATAATCATAAGTTGTGCACATTTACTACTTTTTGAACTGTAACCAGAGCATATATAAATTAAATTAAAATACCTACCCAATGAACATGCTGAAAACTCGAGACAAAAGAAAGGGATGTAATTAAAGAAAAATTATTAATTTAATTTATATCATTTTCTATTTTTTTGAAGTATAATATACGACGTTTAAATTTAGTAAAAAATACAAGAAGTGCATTATGGTTTGTCATCTCTTTCTTTTTCGGGTAATTACTTTAATTGCAGTGTAAATTGAGACAAAACAAGTTAAATAAAGACAAAGAAACAAAAAAACTGTAACTTTGTGAATGTCCCCTTTGTTACAACTGAAAGTGTGCAAAAGAAGCGACATTTTCTTTTCACCGGACCCTCTTCCCCTACGTCCGAATTATCATAATCGATGCAAACTGCTACATTGCGTCAGAGATGTGCTGATGTCGCGCTCCATCTGAAATTCGTTATGTCCCTTCCTGTTTTCTATATCCTCGCATACACAATTTAAGCGCGCGCGAGGTTAGTAGTAATGGACGACTAAATTAGAATATATTTGCAATTGAAAAACTGTGAAGGTGCCTAAAGCGCTTGCGTTGAACAGGCAACTATCCTGCGAAACAAAGTTGTTGCAACTGTGCTTTTGAAAAGTTGGCTATTCAGTTTTTCTCCACGCTGTTTAGCGTTCATTGACTTTATTTGTTGAAGCTGCTTATTAGTTTTATAATACTGTAGCATGTTGTACTGTTAATGAACAACACTGCCAGAGATTGTAAAGAGTTTTAGACAAGCAATTTGATAAAGAAGAATTTCTCAACTATTTTGAAGTGGGCACAGTTTTAAGATTAATTGAAGTTTGCTGCTCTTTTCCTCTTCGGAAGAAATTTAATCATAGTTTTCATTTTTCATTAATATTAATAACAACATTTATTCATTCAGTTTACAGTAATATTCTTCATCTTTGACTGTGTACCGTCCTCCAGTATATATGTCGGTCCTGGTGTTGTAGTGGTAGCCATACTTGCCTCCTAAACCCAAGATCGCGGGTTCAAACCCGGCCAGGACCGATGGATTTTTCGGGCGTAAAAATCCTAAGTATGGCTTCCTTCGGAAGGGAAGTAAAACCGTTTATTTGGGTCCCGTGTCGTACATTTACGGCACGAAAAAGAACCTCAAAAACCTAAAAAAGAGGTCTCTGAGCAAAATTTGTCGGCCGTTTCACGCCCTGAATAGATTGGGATGCTGATGACCTGAGATGTTAAAGAGTGTCCGTAAATAAACCAAATCAATCAACAAAATCCTCCGGTATTAGGATTTGCATTCCCTGGGAACGAGTGGGGTGTCTCAGGCAGTAATATTCGGGAGGTTCGGTTCAAATTCCTTAGGGGCAAGGCATTCTGCCCTTAGGTTTATTTCGGGGTTTCCTGGTCACGTAGGCAAATGGTGGAATGAATCTTTCTAGAATGTTTCGCTCTCCCATTTGATATAATTTAATTCCGTTAGCTTGTTACATTTTGAAAAATGCAAGAAAGGGTGCTGGTGCGGTGTGACATAGTTTGCGCTTTAGAAAGGTTTTTTCCTGGAGTCTGATATGAAATCCGCCCTTCTGAGAAGCTCGAACTCCTTGACGGGGGGGTCTCCGCCGGCTTTGGGATGTTCATCCATTCCTCCCGGAGGTGCCCCCACGTCCAGTCCTTGAACAGCACTAAAATATCGAAATATCCTCCTTCGACCCTAAAAAGTCAATCCAATCAATGACCCCCTGGAACTTACAAGCCAGTGCCGGAATTTAGTCGTCTATAAGGATTTAATATTGTCCGGACACACACACATAGAGAATAAAGATAAAGATGTGAATCTGTGGCAGAAAATACTACGCCAGTATTTGCTCTCTCTGCAAAAGGATTGAGAAAACCTCAATCAGGTAAGTCGTCCGTAGGATTTGAACCTGAACCTCCGGAATGCGAGTCTCAAGCTTACCTGCTCAGTACTTACATTAGAATCAATAGAATAAACTGCTTTTAGTTATTTTCAACATTTGAAGAACATAAATGCTATTTTATAATGTGTAGATCTACAAGTAATTTATTTTCAGAATAGAAAGTGTATTACCTCTGCTTTATTAACTTAAAAATAAACAATAAATGTACGATAGGTGCGTGCTGCGAGGAATTTGCAGTTACTGTTTTCATGAATAAAGACGATCACCGCAAATCTCGTTTCATGTGATTCTCAACGATAGTGTGAACTGCATCCCCCATCTTTCCCGAAATAATGATAGAAGTTACTAAATTGTGTCCAATCTAGATTCTACAAGACGTGTGGTATTTATCTATGATCCACAAAGATAACCAAATTCGTTTAAAAGTTGTTAAATATTGTTCTTTAAATGGTGCGTAGACCTTAAGTGCAGTCACTTGTTAGTGAGTTCACGTAACTAGTGTTAACATTTTCTACAAAATGGATAAAGCTGAAATACGAGTTGTGATAAGGTACTTCGTTCTGAGTTGAAGAAACACAAAAGGGTTAAATTCCACATTTAGGGATGTTCCCCTTCATTTTCAAAGGTTAAAAAGTGGGCTGTGAATTTAAGCTTGGTCGTACACCCATTCAAGATGTTCAGCTCTGAAGGCGTTCCAAAACTGCTACAACTGAAGTGATTATGACAAAAATTCACAATGCCGTACTCAATGATCGCACATTGAAGGTACGCGAGTTGGCTGACATTACAAAGACCTCAACAGGCCATGTTCACTACATTTTACACGAAGTTTTGGGTGTCGCGTTTGTTAACAATGAAGCATTCGAATGAACATTTCGCAAGAGTGTTTAGACGTCTATAGACGCAATTCCAGCGAATTTCTCTGAATTTTCGTAACAATAGATGAAACATGGTCTCATTACTACATGCCAGAGATGAAGGTGCAGTTCAAACAGTGAAAGGTGCACTAAAGAAAGCAAAAACGGTTCTATCTGCAGGAAAAGTCATGCCTACAGTTTTCTGGGATTCTCGTGGTGTGATGCTCGTAGACTACCTCTAGAAGGGCAAAACCATCACCGAGGAGTATTACGCTTCACTAATGGACCAACTGAAGGATGATATTAAGACTAAACGTCCACACCATGCGAAAAAGAAAGTTCTCTTTTATCAAGATAATGCGCCTTCACACACGTCTGGGATTGCTGCTGGAAAGCTGCATGGCCTTCGCTTCCAAGTGCTTCCACATCCGCCATATTCGCCACATTTGGCTCCCAGCGATTAATTTTTGTACGCAACCTGAAGAAATGGCTGGATGGACGAAGATTCACATCAAATGATGAGTTTGAAGCTCAGACAAACGCTTATTTTTCACAGTTGAGGGTGTTAAAAAGTTGGAAAGTCATTGGACTAAATTTATTGTTTTACAAGGTGGCTATGTTGAAACTTGTGTTTTATTAGTCAGGCCGAGAACTTTTAGATCGCTCTTCGTATACAGCAATAAATGGGTTGAAATTAGATCGTAATAATGTTATGTCGAAATGTTTTGTCTTCGCGATAAACGAGAAATTTTCCGATTTGTTCATCGTCAATGTTTTCCAATATGAAAATCTTTACATTCTCGTACTAACATGAATAACGGATCATTGCAATATGTATCTGATAAGGGAGTAGGAAAAGTAGAGTGGGAGAAGGAGGGTTTTGTCTTAGATCCCCTGCTATCAGTCCTAATTAGATCGTGTTATTGCCTACACAACAATCTGACTATTTACACGAAATACCCGTTTTATTTGTAAGAGGGACAACAGAATATGAACCAACAATAATCAACAAAGCTGTTAGGAAAAGTTGAATACTACATCCTGTGACGAAAATTTGTAAATGATTTATACATTGTCGAGAGTCAGGTATTCGAAATAGAAAATGAAATTATTATTGATCGCTCTCTCGAATTTTATGCCACAAAATCCAAGGAAATGCATAAATCAGTGAATAGTGGGTTTAGAAGATTGCGTTCAAAGAAAAACGCGAATAAATTTACAGAATCAGGTATCACAACTATTAGACTGATTAAAGGTGAGGTTACTGCAGAACAATGCAAGCAATTAGTACTATATACTTAACTAGAAAATAATAAGGCTAAAATATATGCATAGAATGTGAAATATGTAACTTATTGCGTTACGTGTAATATTTAGATCGAGGTAAATCGTCAATTTCTTACTGAATGAAGTTTGTACTTTGAAAATGACAAAACTATTTTTCTGTGCACAAACCGAATAGCTGTGTGTAATGTAAATAATTTATTTCTTTAGGCACAAGAGTTTTAAAGACTCGCTTTAGGCAATATCAACAATTGAGCGAATTGCAAATTTGCGCAGTCGTTGAAAAAATAATTTTAAATAAAAAGTCATCTTTTTAATAAATTTTGTCGAAATATAGGCCCAATTTGGTCGTAAGAATATAGCTGTGGGGCATTTTCTTTATTTTCTAGGGGACAATTGCATGAACAATGAAGAAAGTTACATTGGTATCAGAAATGGCTTAGCAACAAATACAAAGCACTTCATTTTTCAGTTTACGTGTTATAAAGAAGGCATTAATGCTTTTATACCACATGGATGTTTCAATATAATAAATAGCATATGAATGCAGAAGATTTGCTTTTGCATTGTGTATTTCAAGTTAAACTTCATTAAGTATAGGAGAAGAATTTTCTCATCACCAACATTGCCTGATTTCTGGGGAAATTAAAAAAGTATGAGGTTAAAAATAAATGCTACGTGATGTCAGTCGCGTCATGTACACTATAGTCCTTAAACCTGTAACGCCCATAAGAGACGCGTTAAACATTTTCTACAAGGTAGTGCTTGTTGTAAACATGACAGCAACATCAGCAGTGCTGAATTTGATCAAGGAGGAGTTGTAGCATACGGGGTGTTAGGTATCATTCCGTGTGGAACAAGCGAAATGAATATGAGATCGGTGGATCGAGGTAGGACGAACACACGGACCTGAAGGATCTCAACGGCCCTGTCAAACAATCAAAAGAGAAGACAGGCATCATTTTCGCATGGCTCTTATGGATGGTTTTTCTTTGTTACAATTTGTATCCTGTATCTTCTTATTTCCCAAACTTCTTGGCGTTAAATTGCTATAGAGCGGACTAGTTTTCAGCTGAACCACTTTCGACAAATTATCATTCTCTCTTGTTAACCTGATAAGTGTAACATGAAACCAAAGTTCAAGATTTTATAGTTCAGACAACATAGATCATTAATACAATTTGAAGAGACCTGCAGAAGAGCCTAGTAAAGACCTAATTTACCTAATCTCGGGTAAATCCTAGAAACCGGTGGACCCAATGGTTTGCTGCGGCTCGCTACGGTCTGATGGCCTACGCTCGCCTCCTTTTCGTAAATATAAATTGATAGCGGATTGTGTGATACTATGTTAGAGGTAAATCATTTTAATGGTGGTAATATTCGTTAAACCCAGCTGGAAAAAAAAATGGTAAACACAATGTTATAGCGGATTGTGTGCATAGTACTATGTTAGCGTATAAATCATTACAATGGTGGCAAATCTCCTTTAACTCCAGCAGGAAAAAAAAGTTTGACCGTGAGGAAGCGAACCCACGTCCTTGACAAGTTTAGCATGACATCACAAACGTCTGAGCTGTGATAATTTGTTGATTATCCGCCTATATCCGTTGAAATCAGATTACCTGCGGATAAGGACGCTCTCCTCTGCTGCCGTTGGTGAAAGCAAATGTGCCTTGTATCAGGTTCATTCTCCGTGGTGTTGAAGGCTGATAACCTGTCCTCTGTTCAACGTGATATTTAGGGTTATCTATGATAGTAACCAAGGCTCGAAATGAACTATAGCACAACCGTTCATATAGGTAAAGGAGATTAATAAATATAACTATCTCTTTCTATAAGAATACTGTGCATTTCTTTATTTACATTTAGAATGCATTTCATTATTTACTTCTCAATTGTAATATGAGTACATTGGTTTCAAAAGTATATGTAAAATGCACCACTTTGAGGTATGAGGAACGTCCAAAAATAATTTAGCTATCCGTAGACTCTCCACAGCCCAAATTTGGCTCCAATCGACTATAAAATGTTACAGAGTTCAAACCGTGGAGGACATTGCAGAATGTAAAGTACCGACGTACCACAATGCTAGTTAAGATATTTTTTCGTTATTAAATGGCTTGATATTTTTCGGACACACCTCATACTTCCAAATCTTAGAGCATACTCCTGTCTTGCAGAATATACTATCTAGTTCCGTTTGGTAAATACATCATTTTCTGCATACCACAATACATTAGCTTAAAAGTTTACAATATATTTACATATTTACAAGATTAAGTTACATTTTCTCCGTCAACATCATTGACACAACTTCCACCTAATTCTTTTGTACTGTTTCTTGCCATATGAAGACGGTTTATTGAGCTGACTTGTAACCTTGCGTAGGACACATTGTATGACGTCATTACACCTCGGGATATCACAGGTTGGGGGGGGGGGGGTCGCAATAAGCACGCACAGAATAAATTAATAGCGTTAAAACAGTTTACTAGTGCCCTTGAGTTTACTTTGTCCTTACACCAGATTCGCTACTTTACAAAATCCATTTCAAACAGTGGTCAAGTTCTTGTACTGCTGTAACAAATCCGAGGCGGACAGTTTGGTAGGTGGTCGCGGTTCGTTGCTTGGAGTGTTTGTTTGCGCTTCGATCTCTTTCGAGATGGCAGCACGGGATTGGCGAAACTGTTCCAACGCTTCGTCATACGTCGGTAGTCCGGACACCAAGGTATAGCTGGGGAGAGATTCCACATCACTGACGGGCGCTGCAGTGCCACATTCCACGGATTGTGCTCTCGACTCCAAGACTGCAACAGTAGGAAAAGAAAGCCTGCATAAATTTCAAAAAATTACAGATATTTGAAACTGCCATACCAATGCTCATTAATTTCAACGCCTAAGAGGAATACAACAAAGGAATAAATCAGCACAGAGATAGGCATGTTAGGTAAAAAAATGTAATGATGGAGGAAATTACATCCATTAAAACGAACAAAATTAGTGTCCACCTTGACTTTAATAACTCTAGGTATTTGAACGTATTCTTTCATATTCGTTGGTAACTTCAAAGAGATGGTCCAGCTTTTGCGGCGGTATTTGTTGTGGTATATTTATTTTTACAGGTTGTGATTGGGTTTGGATTCATTGTGATCAAATTTTATACATGGATTGGTGCCTCAGGGGTAATTGGTCGAATCTCCGTTCAGTACCGTAATCTAGTAATGTTTCTTCCTCAGCTATAAGCTGAACGTTTTTGTGATACACAATCACAGGGAAAGGAGATGATAAACACACAAAAATATAACACCCGTAGTTCCAGTTTTCACCCTTTTATTAACACTTTCGCTTTTTCTAGCACTTCTCTCACTCACTTCATCACCAACTTACAAATAAAAAACATATATTAAGTCCATTGCAACTACTTTTATTAATGCGCATGTCCGTCGTCTAGAAGCTATAAATATATTCAGCACGGCTTGCTAAATGTCGCGTAATTTGCTCTTCCTACGCCTATTTTCCTATTGGTGAGCTTTTATGCTAATTTATTATCGTTTTAACTCTTATAGGCAATCTTCTAAGATTTTATTCGCGTCCACCCACAGCAAAATCTTAAGTCTTAGATTCTTGACATAAGTAATATATTAAAAGAGAGCCGCAACAGAGGTTTTATTGTTCCATCTGGATATTTACTGCCTAAGTTTTCCCTGCACGGTTAACAAAAGAACACTTGTCCTTGCTAAATTCCTGAGATTGTGTTTTGTTCAATATCCGGTTGTTTTCCAAGTTCTAGTTGACCTGAAGTAACACTACAAAGAGACCCTCTTAGCCAAAAAGGTGCCTTTTCCTTTCCCTTTCAATGGTATTTTGCCTTCTCTTTTATTCTTGTAACAACATTAGACCATATGCCTATGACCCTTTTGGTGAGTATATTATATATAAATATTATTTTGTAAGTGGGCGTGCTAGACAATAATTGTCTCAATGTTTAAATGCACATCTTCATCCACTTTCATAACAAATCTTTGGAGCTGCAGCCCGGATTTTAGAATAACAAGTCAGTATCCAGATCTTGCTGCAAAGTGAAAACTTTATTTACTAGTTGCAATCCACATGGTAGTACATGTAATGATATAATGACCTTTAATTTTTTACTATACCCTAAACTTTATTCGCACCAAAAACATCCTCAAACTACAACAACCTCCCTACACAGGACTGGTGGGAAATCTTCTCTCATTGAAGGACATGAGTTCTTTTCATTCGTATTTAACTTCGTCTATGGAAAGCACTTTGACCGATCAGTCGATGTTGTCTAGCCCCTTCTTTATGTTAATAGGCTTTCTCTTCAGATAGGTTTCTGAAACTCTGACAGTCTTCTTGTTAATTTCTACAGTTTTGGATATATTTGTGCATATATACTTTTACTTGTAATTTTAATAACATTCAGTAGTGTGTGAGAAGGGTGCTATTAGTATTTGAATGGAGGGCAAAGGTGTATTACATTCTTTAGACAAATCCATCTTCCTTTATGGTACTTTTATTTTCATCTTTAGAAGAATAACAACCACGTAGTCAACACACACAGCAATGCGACTTTTTTTTTTTTTTTTAATTGTGTTTAACGCCCGTTTTTACTACTGAGGCACCACAGGTGGTGGACACTGATACATGAGATGAAATGATAAATTGGGAAAGGATATTTTTTTTTAAGGAAGGAAGCGTTCCAGACGTAAGTTTAGGGTACCTCCCCGGCATTTGCCAATTATGAGGACTGAGGAAAACCTGGAAAAAACCCAGTCAGGGAGGACTTAACGACCTCGGCCACCCGTGGCGGTAATGCGACCTTGATCCACATTGTTTGGTTGATAGTTGCACCAATGCTTAAGTTACATAAACTAATATGGACATTATAAAAAGAACAACAGCCGATTCGAAAAACATCGAAAGCGTTTGCTGACGCCGCCTTCGTTCATGTTTTAATTAAATGTGTGATCCACACGACTGAGCGTGTGTTTAGTAATAACCGACTTCTCTTTATTTGCTAGAAAAAAAATTTTTTTAATGCTCAACCTACATTTGAATTGCATGGCACATGTTGAAACACAAAAATGTAAATTAATCAAAATAAATGCCACATTAATAAATATTCTAAAGTGAAAAACTAAACAGAAAATATATATTGCCTTTCATTTAATTTATTTTTAAAATAAACAATATTTTTGGATTTTTGTGAGCATACGACCTTAAAATTCAAATTTGCTTTCATAGTTGGAAGTTATGAATATTATCATGTGTATATTAAACATTATTTATACTTGCAAAAATAGCAAAAAAATCATGCATGGGAAGGATTCGAACTTCGGTAGCTCTCATTACTAGCCTCTCGATATCCGGGTCCGTATGACCGATGATGACAGAATGAAGTTAAAGGCTGTAAGATCCGCGCGCACGGACATGACATCACTGGAGCGCTGAGCGAGCAGAATTTAGACAGATAACGTTTCGAGAGTCTGCTAATAAATTTGTCTTATGGTATAAATTCGACTCAGCCAATGAAACATGCAGCAGGTTTCTATAAAAACATTACTCTTTTATAAAAACAACATGTAAATGACATTTTAAAATAATGATATATTTAGTAACTAAACATATTCATATTCCGAGGGAGCCAAAAAATGTATACATGAATTTACAGTAAATATCTATTTAATTCAAAATTGGATGCTGTAAACAGATGTGACTCACATTACGTTATGCTAGAGTCGCTACAACAAAATGGAGCCAAGATTATCGTTAGAATAGCGGAAAGCAACTTTGAAGTGGCATTGAAAAACCGAGAATGTTGTTGAAGTTCAAAGACAATGGAGACGTGTGTACAGAACAGAACCGCCAACGCGAGTAACAATTGCACGCATCCGAGACAAATTCGAGACTCATGGTACCGCATGCAACAGGAAGGTGCATCACCAAATTACCACCGAGATTTATGTGTGTAACTTGATGACAATCTTCCAAGGCACTGGATAGGACAAAGAGGTCCGATTGAGTTTCCACCGCGTTCTCCGGATCTAACTCCGTTGAACTTCAACCCATGGGGAACTCTTAAGAATGTTATATACCGTAGAAAACCAGCAACACTGGCAGCACTTCGGGAAGAAATTGAAACGGCATGTGCTGCAATCGCTAAGGACACTTTCGTAAACGTTGCTCAATCAGTAGTTCAACGTACTCAGAAGTGTATCGACGCCGATGGTGGGCATTTTGAGCAACTGTTGTAACTGTAAAAGTCTAAGATGATTAGTGCTCATCATTTTCTGTTTGTGTGAACTCAGTTTTGTTATGTTAACACAGCTTTTTCTTTGCTTGAAGTGTGTAAACAATTTTTGCGCCCTTTGTATATACAATAATGAGTCTAATTTATTTAAATAGCTTTCATATAAATTAGCAAATGTACTGAGATTATTGTTTGCCAATACAAACTATTCGGACACAGTTCAATAACAAATTACATGCACGAAATGGGAAAAATATATTAAAATGTCGTTAGAGAAGATCTGATCATTATGGTAGGAAAATATTTCCAGTATAAGAGACAGACAGTACACAAGGCTAAGAGACCTAAGAAAAATTTACGCATCGACAAAGAAAAATAAAAAGGTGTTGCAATAGTTGTTTCTGATAAACTGCTATAAATATACTCATATATACATAGTAAAACGAATTATTGATGTTTCAGGATAGATCATCGCTGCAAGAGAAATGAGAAATAAGGGCGTAAAAGAAAGTGAAACTTCACAAGTAAGTCATTAACATTTTCAACAGAAAAAAAAAATGAAGTCAGAAATCATTTCTGTAAATAAAGCTTAGTTAATTTCAAACTTGGCAAAACATCAAGATTACTTCTTCATTATTTTAAAAAAATACTTCCGCTGCATTTCGAAGCAATAAATCTTAACACTTACAATAAACTAAATATATAACGTAAATAATTTCATATATAGAAAAATGTACATCGGACATAAATAATGGATTTTATTGTGCATTTAGAAAACTGTAAACTGGATAAAATGTTTTGTTTCAGTTGTAAACTTAAAGCCATCATTTTATGATACGTTTTAAAAGGTTATTAGAGCAAATATTTTTACTGAATTAGTGAAATGGTTGAACAATATTCGTTGCAAGCACTTTATGAATTTTAAGAGCTTTTCCTTTAGACTTTTAATAATATTCACTAAGTACATAATAAGATTGTGTAATCATCCTTAAATTTCATTTGTTACACAAAGTATACTTTAAAATATTTTAACGCTAAAATAATGTTACTTAAATGAAAATATCAGATCATTCAATTATCCGATGACAAAACATCGGCCGATAAGCCATCGCTCATTTGTATCACACATACTTAAATATTTTCAAATGTGTAACAAATATTACAATATTTAATAATATTTCCAAAATTAATAACAAATTATGTAATTATAACCGGAGTCTAATCCCAATTATTACTGGTTACCGAAATGTTCCATAATAATGAATAACATATATACATAATGATTTCATCACAGGTTTATGAACTCTACATATGATATAAATATCTTTGTTTTATTGATTTGTATATGTATGGTTTAAAGATATCTTTAAAGGGATCCAAAAATACTCCCGATGTGATATTTATTTTCAAGTTATTAACTCCGTACTGGAATAAACAACACGCACTAGATTTGTAAACAAATGAAGAAAAACATTAGAATGCTTCTGTTCTTATGAGCGTTTCAGCGATAAATTTATGCAAAGGTTCATGTCGTTCATCTTAAAACTGTTAGCGTGTCCTGGTACAAGGCAGCCGGTGTTAATTGTACCGTATGCATTTGTGATTTACACCTCGATTCACATATGGCCCGTCAGCAAGACATGCCAAACAAAGCTGTGACGTAATGGCATGTTATTGTTGTCATGTGCTATACCGAAAGCTCTTAAACAGAACCGGTACGCATTGCTTCTGATTAACACTGTTTCTAATCCACAACACTTTTCGGTTCTAGTTTACAGGGTTCGTTCTCTGTACTTGTCTTACCATCGCAGTGTTGGGTAGAAGACATGTTGGCTTTGAGCCACAACGGAGGTATTCCTCAGCGGAAAGTGTTATAAATATACTGACATGAAGCAAAAGACTATAAACATCCGAAGTCAAAAGCGGGCAAGGCAGTACTGCACATTGAAAGAGGAAACACAAAATTAACAAACAAAAAGTATCCAGCTATCCCAATTCAGGACCATAGCTTTTCTGTTGCTGCCATTATATGTTTCCTGAAACTTAAGATACAAAATAATTCCTAAAACCGCCCTGTTCAGAATTATTTTTGTGCCGATTTCTGAAGGGATGCTGCTCTGTTAAGTTCTTCAATTTGCGATTTAAGGAACACTGTATATTGGGTTAGATAACATTTTGTGCTTAAAAGCAAAGCTCTCTTTCCTATATATTTGCATAATGAATTTTAATGTAAATTTATTTAAAATATTTAAAAATTATGAAAAAAAGATGTTCTTTTAATTATGTTTATCTTTTGGAAAGTTTAAAATGTTTATACTTGGTTACTTTTTTTTTAAAAAATCAAATTCTTACTTTTTTTCTATATATCCTAAAACTTGTAAATAATTTAAGATGTTTACAACATATCTTACAAGATTAAAGAAATATTAAAAGTTTGTAAATTAACTGGCTTTAGTGGAATTAATGCTACTATTGAATACACAGACTTACAAAATTTAGGTTCATAAGCACTTTTTTGAAAATGTATAGTGAAAAATAGTATTTGGAAGTGCTGAATTTGAAACTGGGTTCAGTTTTCCTCTATCCACAATGTGTATTGACATTTTTTGCCAGTGAGTATACCGTTGTTGAAATATTATTTTGTGAAATGTAGTAAAATAAAGTACAATTTTTTGGTCCAAAAGCTACTTTTTACGAAGTTATCACAAATTACAAGTACAAGGCCTTGGAAAGCATTTCCTTTCCCTCTTGCCAATGAAGCTCTGTATTTTTCTCTTGTGTGAAGTATCGGGGATTATTCCTCTTAACATCCAGCAGAAATCTCCAATTATGTTGTCATTTCATGACCTTGATATCTTCTTTTCATTTCCGTAATGTCCTAATGAAAAGCCTCCCTTTGTTCTCCATTCAATGCACCAAGATAATCCAGGAAAATGTCCAAAGTGCATTTTGTGCCGATTTTGCATGTAAATGTACATTTAAACCATTCGTTTCCTTTCTTTATCGTATGTTCTGAAACGAAAGGGCCACCTCGTGTTCTAAGCCCGCGCTGTTTAACTGGTGCGCCTCTTGTTTAACGCACTCGCGAAGTAACTGCATGATCCTCTGCATACTCACATGACAGTCAAGACGCTTCAAGATACGAGTAAATGTGGGTCTCTTAATTAGAAATTCTAAGTTACCAGATAGTAATTATATAGTAGTAATTTTAATATTTTCCCTTGAATTTTAAATTATGTAAAGTAAGCCTTTTCTTGAGAAAAGTTTGTTATATTTCTTCATTGCGTTCGTTGTTAATGATGTTTAAAGTCATGTGTTTTAGACAGAGTTTAATGTCTTAAAGAGAGGTCGTTTCAGATATTATTGTATCGTTATACCTTTTATATTTGATGTACTTTTGTATTTTTAAAATATGTACAAACATTTTACAGTCCAGTTTAGAATATTTTATTCTCGTGCCCCGACTTTTCATAAAAATGGGTAAAGCATTTTGAGAAATGCTTTTATATAAAAGATTTATTGGTTTGGTGTAGTATGTGTGTTTATTTCAATAAGCTCCATTTTTATTAATTGTGTTGAGGGAGGTTTTCATCTAATTAAGTGTAATTAATGATAGTTGAAACTACATTAAAGTGTTATTAAGTTACTTTAATTCTCTTGTTAATGGTACGTAAGAGGCTTACATTCTTTACAGCTGGCCTTATGATCAACTAGCGTAACAAATGATAGCAGATTATACGTCACAAAATGGTAACAAAGAGTTGACGATAAAAAAAAGTGGTAGCAGAGTTCTGGTTACAAAGTATTAGGCCCAACATTTAAAAGTTCTACATCATATTCTATAAATGTGTTACTGCACTTTAAAAGGAAAGAAACTCTCTCTTTCAACATCAGTCATTGTATGCTGGAATCCTTCATCTACTTTTAATGTGACTTCTGATAGTTGAGAGGGTACTTGAAACAAGTTTTAAGGTAAATGTTACTTCACACATAGCCCTTTTCATTCCTGCATCTCTGGATGTTCACATTTCGCCTTATAACGATGGTCTTTTGTTCTCATTATTCTGCTAATGTAAGGGATATCCAGCATGCTATTCTTCGAGGCCAGGGCTAAGGACACGCACTAACAATTTTGGAGACTTAAGCTATCTGCATGCCTTCATCAACGTCCAATAACTTCTAATCTGAACAGAATTTTATAGCTTGTCTCATTTATAAATTGTAACTAGAAGTCAATGTCAACTGAGAACGTTGAATGATCTGACTGTTTTATGCGTTGAACCGACTTTGCCAATCTTTCCTATTAAACATGCAAAGACGTGAATTCCCTTGAAGTGGACCCTGCAACTTCCTGGACTCTGGACCATAGCCAGACCGTCAACTGCGATCTCTGTTAGGTGGACCTTGAGTGCGTTTTAAAATTCATCAGATAGATATCTGTTTTGTCAAACTAAATATCCTTCGCATTTCGCACAGTTATATAATAAAAAAAACCTTCTAAACTCAACATTGCAAGAGTAAAGTCAGTTCATTTCGGAATCTCCTTATTTTAACAAGAAAATAAAAATAATTAAGGATAACTTATCCATAAATAAATATCAACTATGTGAAATTCAATAAAGCTTCAGTCAATAATTATTCTTTCTTCAAGCTATGTAATATTTATTCAAATAAATGTTTTTATTTGGGGGGGGTGGGGTTAGCTCATCTTTGTTACTAGAAATGCAACAAATGAAACCATTTTTAAACAACCATACGTCTCTTTTTTCAGTGGTGCACTGAATGTGTTTCGCAGCTACGGTTCGTCGTTAGGAGATTTAAGTTAAAACACTAATAACTATTCTTCCTCAAAATGTAAAAAGTGTTTGAATGCGTATTGCTTGCACTTTAAATTTAAAAGTGACCGTTGAAGAAACGATGTGAATTACTTTTGTTATTTTTTTGTGTCGAGCAAATCAAAAAGGTAAGTAAAATATCACAACCAAGGTTTTAAGTTACAGACGGAATTTTCATATTTAATAGGACAAAAATATTATGAAGTGTTTTGTGGCATGTGTAGTATCAATAGCAAACTAAAGCCACGCAGATTTATATCAATATTTTCTTCATACAAGCAAAATGTCCACAAAGAGAGCTCATTTGTGTAAAGATGTGGGACAAATACTTCGTTAAACAAGACACTACAGCAGAGTCTTTCATCGTTTGACGGCAACTGGCGGGTTGAAGAAGTGGACGCAATATCCGTGCAACAGATTCAAATTGTAATTGCATACGCTGGAAATGTTGCCTTGCTGCATTCACACATTACTGGCATCTTTTGTGAATGCATCAGTTCTCTTTAGAGATTTAACTTTAAAAGTATACAAAGTCACGAGTTTCAGGCAGAGGAGGCTGATATTCTGCAATTGGATGTTACGGAATGTTAATGATAGATTAATTTATTCGCGCCTAATATTCTTTACTAATTGCATTTACGTGTTTATGTTTCGATGCAGGTCAGCTATTGGAGAACAGAAGCCCCCGATTTTATACACTTTGCATCGCTTTTTATTGAAGAAATGGTGTGTTAATTAAATATGTAGAGTGGAGGGACAGATTTTGGAAGGATTAGATTGATTGTTTAGATTATATGGCTTTTCAGGGGTAATGTTACTTCTTCCTCTCCGATAATCGGTTTCTGCCGACTTATATTTTGCCACGGCTGTTGAAACTCTGCTGCTGGATACTTTAAATGTCCTGTGACTATAGGGGAAGGGATGTATAGAGATTGATGAGATATTTCGTTATGGGAGATGAAACACAATTTATTGTTCATGAACTATTTCACATAAAATGTACCGCCGTTATTTCCTGCAGAATATGTGCCACTTTCGCAATAACTATGGATCACTCTGACGTTAATGGACTTTAATAACTCTAAAACTCTGCTCTTGAACTTCAGTAAATTAAAAATTTAACTAATTCAGAGACACAACTGCCTACTCTTCACTGATAGTTTTCCACTAACGACACTCTTCTATTGAACTGAACTGAAACAGATGATTGGACCCCTAGTGCCTACTCTTCCACACTCACTTAGAATCGAATGGAGAAGCCTTTTCTTCCAACCAACCAACTGACTGAACTGAACGGAGAATTGAACGGAGAGTGTCCCTCGGCCGCAAAATGGCAAAACTGAATAAACATCGGTATCACGAAGCTATCTTTATTCTTTAAAATTTGTTTTTACAAAAACCTAGAATGTTTTCTTCCATCTTCGCAGCTCTATCGGGTAATCAGATCCCTCAGATTTTTCTCTGCTATTTTATTTGTCAGATGGCGTACGTGACTTCTTACACGTCACCCACATCTCTTGCGTATTAAATGGAACCGTTAGGATCTCCCTTCCAGAGGTTATTCCTTTGTTTTTTCACCCCCATAATCGTCATATTTTTTATTACATCTTCCTTGCTTTACAATTTCTTAACAGAATGCAATTAAACATCTTACTCAAGGATTTTCCTTTAGAAATCTCTCCAGAAAATATCGGGTTGCCTGGTTCATCTTTTACAAATATTGTTACAATAGGCAACACAAATTTCCAGGTCAGATTTTAAGTTTGGGGTTAGCTTTCTACACTTTCTTAAGAAAATAACATCATAAACAATGATTCAACACTTGTACAGGAAATAAAATGACATTACACTCATGACTATAATAAGGAAGTTTCATAACATTACATGCTATAATCACTGTAATTAAATTTAGGGGTGGCAGCTCCTAAATACTGTCTCAGATACAAGGTCAGCTATTGGAGAACAGAAAACTCCGATTTTACACATGAAACCTGCTTGCATGACAAGGAAATCGGTGCTTTCAGATTCCGTAAAACGAGGACAAAATCGTGAAAGACCTCGTAAAATATCGACAGTACAGGCTACGTGGCATTTCTCACTGTGTCTCACTATAACAAAAATGTTCACTCCTTGAAAATAACAACAGATGTCTGACACATAACATAAGACCTCAATCTGTGGATCCTATAATGAGTTAAGCCAACTCTATAAGAGTTAGTCTAAGTGCAGGATGTAGATTTCGTCAGAAATTAAGTACATTTGATCAAATTGTCACAATCTTCAATTTCACAAATTTTAACTCTAGTGTAGAGTTTGTCGGAAATGGGCATTTTAACATAATTTTCTTAGAAAAAAACATTAATGGACTCTTAAATTATTAAATTAGAATAATTTCAAAATGGTAACAAATATTTTAATTTAGTATATTTACAAAACAGAATTAATTCAACGGAGAAAAATTAATACACTTATTTGTTGAGTGTATGAAATCCTGCTCTGTATAGATGTGATTTATAAGGAATATTTTTAATACTAACCTGAACTTATTTTTATTAGTACACAGTTTCTTTAAAAAAGATTAAAATACTATACCGTCAATCGCAGTAAACTCCTTGCTAGACATATTTGCCTAACAGAAGAATGAAGTGTCATTCTCGAAGTCATGAAGTGAAAACATCTGCTAAAGTGTTTAGAACAGTGGGAGTTCATATTATGTTGTCTTCAGTAGAAAAGCACAGTTATGCTATAGGTATTGTTTTCCATAAGGAAGTTAGCACTCACAGAGTGCTGTCCAGTGTTCGCTAAGGATTTTGGCAAAAGAGCTCTTTTAATTAATTCCAAGTACTGCTCGTGATATTTTCTTCTGCTACTACATTTAATTTCGGATCACTTAATCGGACGTTCATACACATCCATTCCTCTTTAGGTTATTTGACATACTTCTGCGATGTAAATTCCTCGGTACGTAAGATTCGTCAGGTAAACTATCATCATTAATCTTATGAGACGTGTAAAGAACACAATATATCCTTCATCTTTTGCCTATGTCAATATATTAGTGAAATAAACTTTACACCTCTTACTCCGCACTCGCAATGAAAATTAAACGTAACAAGTAAACTGAGTAGTCATCCACAATGAAAGACGCAAACGTAAGTATTGGCCTAACCCCCAAAAGAACAAGCGAAGATTGAAAATTGTTGCCTCTGAGAAGACCGGCGGTTGTATATACAAAGTGCAGTAACTATGAGTAATTTGTTTTGCTGACTGCTGGTCGGGAGGATCGGGTTCGATTCCAGGTACCTACTTAGAAATTTTTCAAAGTTAGGAAGGTCTGGAACAGGATCCACCCAGCCTGGTGAGGACAATTGGGAAGCTGCCTGATGAAGAAGTGGCGATCTTCGATCTAGTAAGTCGCGATATAGCGATCTCATGCCCCCCCCTGCAATTCTGCACTGTACCAATGATATCATGTGATAGGGGTAGAAGACGCAGCGGTCGTGGTTCACATGGGGCTATGGAAAACCGGGCTTGAAGAAGAAAATGAGCAAGGATTGACGCAATTCTGTCTACAAACAGCAGCTGCGTTCTGATTTCTTATGTTTAAGTTACACGTAGACGCAAAACCTTGCCTAAGTTTATGTTTACGTGACTCATTGTGAGTGGTTCAAGTTTACTAATTTTCTTCTTCAGTTTGCTGACTTGCATAATGAGGGTTGGGAATTCTTTCCTGCCTCAACATTGCCAGATGTCTTGCGGAAATGAACATCATGTGTTAATAATTCCGGTTTTAACAGTTTCGTTTCCCTGCCCCCTTCTGCATTTTACAAAATTTGCATTATTTGATGTGCCCCAATGGATTCCAACACGGTCGTATAAATTTGTCCTTTTGATTATTTTAGGATACCTCCTCAATATGTTATGAAAATTGTGCGACATGTTTTCATCATACGAGGACACAAGGCTTCTGTGACTGGACATTTTGTCTTATGATATAAAGCGATTATCTGTTTAAACATAACCCATAGTATTATGACTGAATAAGACATTTTTATTTCTTTTTTACCTTTCTTCTCTCTCTCTCTCTCTCTCTCTCTCTCTCTCTCTCTCTCTGTTTTTAATTTTTATTTTTGCTTTCATTTATATTTATTTCGCATTTTGTTCTTTTTTCTGAAAGAGGGTAATTGTGATTTGTGATCCCCTAGCCATTACAAACGTACACTTTTTTCACTTTGACAATTGCTAGCCGTACACACAGCTGGAAAGTGATAGGATTTATTTTTATAACCATTAAAGTCTGATGAAATTATTTTCTTATTACAGGATCTCTCAAAATTACTATGCCAGATAATTAAACAGTTCCATCAATCATGGATTAACGTTCCTAATGTGATGGTTCCCATTGGTTCATTGCATTTCAGCATTATCATTGCCAAAGAAACTCCAAACGTTTGTGAAGAGTTTATATATTTACCTAAAACATTTATTTATAACAAAGAGTAGTTTTGAAAATGGCAACCTTACTGAAAATTCTGGAAACCGTTAAAAAAAATAGGTAAGTTATATTAACCCCTGATGACTTCAAAAGAAAGCACAATGATGCATATAAAAACTAATTTATGTTACTTTTATCATATAGTTCATAGTCTAGTAACCAACATATGAATTTGTAAATTGTATTGTGATAATATATTATGATACTT
Organism: Metallyticus violacea; assembly: GCA_030762175.1. NCBI lineage: Eukaryota > Metazoa > Arthropoda > Insecta > Mantodea > Metallyticidae > Metallyticus > Metallyticus violacea. The sequence continues at coordinate 108,387,306 of CM060830.1, read as the reverse complement.
TAATTGTATAACAACACCACGGGTGGCCGAGATCTTTAAGGAACGGACTCGTGAGTGGCAGCTCTGGGGGTTTCATTCCCACCAGGACCGTCCTCCCTAACTGAGAGTTTTTTTTCTCTCCAGATTTTTCTCGGTCCTCATAAATGGCAAATACCGGGGAGACATCCTAAATTTAGGCCAGGAACGTTTCCTTCCTTAAAAAAAAAAAATCGCAATTTATCATTTCAGCTCATTTATCACCATCAGTGCCCACAGCCTGGGCTACCTCAGTAGTTGAAACTATAACATAAACGAGTTTCATACAATATTATCATTATATGATTGCAGATTATTTAGTCCGTTGTTGTTGTTAGCAAGTTGCTGCCCGAGTTGAAGAGGCTGCATTAACTATCTCAAGGTATACGACAGATTCATTAACTGAATAAAGTTGAGGATTATCTAATTGCACTAATTCGCAAACATTAACGTATTAATTCTGAAATAATGTGTTCTCCAATCAAGATGAGCGTCTGATTATTTTTTCAGTTGTACATCAATTAGGGTTTCCTTATTATTATCGCGATGTATAATTATGTGCAACTAGTTTCATAATTAGCATTTCATTAATGATTTTGGCCCACAGTAAAGCCTGTGTCACTGCCCCACGTGGGCCGCGACGACCGCTGCGTCCTCTACCTCCGCCACAGGGTATCATTGGTAGAGTGCAGTATTGCAGGGGGGTAAGTGATCAATACACCTCATTCGCGGCTTTCGTGATCGAAGATCGCCACCTCTCTATCAGGCAGCTTCCCAATGGGTGGATCCCGCAGATCCTAAGTAGGTACCGGGAATCGAACCCGAGCCTCCCGGCCAGCAGTCAACAATACTAACCACTAGACCAAAGAGGTGGTTCTTTATAATGCTAGTATATAAAAATAATATTCTAAAGCAAGTTAACGATTTTTAAAAATGTGTAATATATAACTTTCCGACAGTGAGGTTTTGGCTTAATTTTAGAAGTTAAAGAATGCAACCGCGATAGATTTAGAACAGAGGGTTTGTCTTCATTGCACTGCTTCTATAACCGCCTTATAATATAAGACAGTTTCTTCAGTCGCCTAATGATTTTCCTTCTATAGATTCTTGTGATGGGGAGTTTTAAGGTAAGGTGGTATAAGAATGTAACGTAGTTGTCAGCCTGCAATTCTGCAAAATCACTTGAGGTGATCTTATATACGGAAGCAAATGATCATCTCGTTGACAAGTTTAAACACTGCCTCTTTAACACCGACGGTTAGATGTCTGTCTTTCAATCATTATGTAAGATGCTGCATTACAGTTAAATAAAAAGTTGTTTGCCCTTCGTGAAGATGTACCAAGTGCCTACCGCGCAAGTTTCGCAACGCCATGCAAGAAACACACGTTACAAGCTTTCGCTGCGAGAAAAACTGACGGCAAAAATCTACCATTGCATCAGATGCTTTTCATTCCTTTCTATTTTTACCAAAAAGTGTACGAAATAAACAAAAATATATAAATAAAGTGTAAAGCATTCCCCTTGAACAATTTCTTAATGTAAAATGAATGAAATAGTTGTTGTGGACACAGATGGCCGTCGATATCACAAATAAAGCAAAAATAAGTTTTCTGTAACTTCCATAATGAACTGATTTTTTTTTATTTATAAAAATACAATAACTTGCTAGAGCCCAGCTTTTGGTAACCGTAAACAAAGCTATGTGGATATTGTCATGTCCTTTTCATTTAGTGTGCAGGGCGTGGTAAGAAAAACTATTGTTGCATAAATACAGTTGCGCAAAGTATTGCTTTTACAAAACAAATGGAATAGCAAATAACTATTTGTGAATTTTCAGACAGCATTTATCAACACTATTAACAATGTAACTAAATTAATAAAAGCAGAAGAGGGTAAAACACTAAGAAAAAGTCACAGAATTATAATCGCTATTTTAGTGTTTTATCCTTTTCTGCTTTTATCATCATCATCATCATCATTATTATTATTATTATTATTATTATTATTATTATTATTATTATTATTTGGTTTGTTAACGGACGATCTGTAACATCTCAGGTCATCAGCGTCCCATTCAATTCAGGACGTGAAACGGCCGATAAATTTTGCTCAGATGGCTCTTCTTTCAGGTTTGAGGTTCTTTAACTACCGTAAATGTACGACAAGGGACCCACGGCTTTACTTCCCTTGTAAAGGAACCCATACTTAGGATTTTTACGCCCGAAAAAAAAAACCACCGGTCCTGACCGGGGTAAAACCCGCGATCTTGGGTTTAGGAGGCAAGATTGGTTACCACTACACCACCAGGACGGAGACGTGTTGTTTGAAACTAATATTTGACAGCGTGGTCAACTTTAGAAGAAAACAATTAGAAACTGGAGATATATTTCATAATAAAAGTATTACAGTTTTCATTAACATGTTCAAAACTTCAATGTGCGTACTCTGTTTAACGTGCCGTGACATGTCAACCTGCAAGACACGCTTACATTCTTCGAGAGCGTCCCCAGTGAATTAGGGTGTCAACACGACGATGCTCCTCCTTATGACAGTGTATTGCCTACTCTGCTTGTTCTGTCGACCTCTCCTCTCCAGTGTATTTATTTTTATACGAGATGACATTTCAATCAGAGAAGGAGCTCATCATGCAGCTGCTGAAATCTTTGAGGTGTAAGACAGTCTTGGTGTATTGAAGCAAGAGGCTCAAGTTTTGTAAAATATTAAGAAATGTAAGCATTATTCTCAATTACATTTACAACTTGTGTCCACTTTTTATACATCATAAACTACTGCTCGCCTAATTTCAGACCTGCCGAGCTTGTTGGTAACGCTTGGGATGTACCGAGGCCGACCATCCTGACGCTGAATTTTTTCGTGATTTCCCCTAATCGCTTATGCGAATGCTCGGATGGATATTTCATTTCTTCGAATTTTCCGCTCATCCATGTCATGTTATTTAATTCTGTTGGTTCTGTTACAGGATCGAAAGTGCCAGGGCGAGGTGGGCTAATGTGGTGTGGCGGTGGCTTGCGATTTGGAAAGTTTTCTGCCCCGAAATCCGGCATGAAAGGGGTCTCCGCCAGCATCAGGGTGTTTCATCTTGAAACAATGTTAGAAACCCCATCTCCTCACCGCTCTTGGATCCTGGACGCCCGATGTCTCCCTCAACTCATCCCTACCCCCCGGTGTCCCCATTGGGTTGGTAGGCACAAACGGTAAGCCCTTGAACAAGGCTGAAGTATAGAAATATCCTCCTCCAACCCCAACAATGGAATTCAAATTAAGACTTATGGCTATTTAACAAAAAAAAGAAAATGTTTTTTTGTCTCCTTCATTATCCCGGAAGTTTGAGCACTGAATTTAGGAACGCCAGGTATAAAATGCATAACAATTGGAATCAGCAAGATGCTTAGGTGCATTTTGGGAAGAAAAAAAATTCTTTTGTATGTTACAAATAAAAGTAGTTTTCCAAAAACAAGATGCAACAACGTTTTTTAATATGTTCACTATTTTACTAATTATCTAAAATCGTCCTCTAACTGTGCAACTAGGATGAAAAGTTGTTTATGAAGAGTAGAATATTAAATTGCTCACTGAACCAAACTAATAATTTCCTGTCGGCAAAATCAATTTCTGATTGCGCAACGGAATGAGGACTCTGTATAGTTGATGTAGAATAAGAATAGAAACAGCTCTTGAGGTACATTTCTGTTTCGTCCTGCTGGAGAAGGATATAGCATTTCACAATTCTTTTAGTTCCATAACTATGCTTTATTTCAACAAAGTGTAATGTATTTTCCAGATACCATTGAATCCATTTAAATGCTAAACCCATTACACTATATTTTTTTCAAATTTCTGCAGTAAAATAAAATGTTATTGATAATTTAATAATAAAGCTCACCAGCCAGATAACATAGTAGTTGGTAGTAAAATTAGGATAATGATAAAAGCAGGTTTCATTGCGCAATACGCTGCTTCAATTATATAATTTTAAATTAATTCTACTGCGTAAGAGCGCCCATGAGTTTCTTCCTCCTATTTCTGGGGAGGGGGAATAAGTGTACGACGATCCAGTAATAGGATGAAGGTCAATGATCTACACCTAAAATTCTAAGAATCAATGGAACTTTCCACACCTTGGCCCCCTTCTTCTCGCCTCTCTAACAATCGATTGTTAATAAAGATGTTGAAGGTGCACAGCAAACGAAAGCTCCGTTGTAGGTAATTCTAACATTTGTCTTCGTTTTACATGATATTCTTATGTTTGCTCTTTCGTCTTGTTGCTGTTCTGTTTGGAAGAGTAGTTAATCCACAAGTTAATTAACCGTACGACATTTCAGCCAAATCACAAGTACCTTCCTTCAGAAAGAAAAAAAAATCAATTATTTTTCAAATGCACTTTCCAAGGTCATATTTGTGCACAGCTATAAAATGTTTTTTTTTAGCAATGTTAGAAAAACACACCTAAGAAATTAGATGAATCTTTGAAACATTTATATTAACACAAAATCAATAATATTCTACCAACTTACCAAGTAGAAAAGTTTTATTTTGTACAGCTTCAAGCCCTTCCACCCCAATTTCTAAAACCTATTTTTATAACGGCATTGTTTCTATGAACTTTCATAAGTGAAATTTCTGTGCATTCCCGAGGAAATTACAACAAATTATTAATTGACAAGTGACCATGACATTACCGTATTTAATTCGTGTTTCCTGTACGTTTCTCTACATTTGTTCTCTTGTTTGTGCGATGAGTTCATAAAGTATTGATGTTTCGTGGTAGGGACTTGCATTATCATTCAAGAACAGAGGTCATAAGTGGATCCTATCTTAGTGTCAAATGTATGGAGATTATGTGTCAAACGTGTTTCAAACATCTTTTTGCATCACAGAGATGTGGAAATTTTCCATGCCAAGCGCACATAAATTTGAAATGAAAATGTTCGGTGTACACTGGCCAGCAAATTAAGTACGTTATTTACAATAAAAGGCATCGGGTTTATTCTGGACACAGTCTAGAAAATAATGTCCATTGGTGCTATGTGGAAAAAGTTGAATTCCTAGTACCCAATGCGTTTCAAGGCGAACCAACATGATTTACAAACTACGCTTCAAAACTATTCTATTGCATAATAAGCTTGTTGCGTATATCCAATTTACAGATCATGCGCATAGCACTAAAATAATACACTGCGTTTTAAAGAACGTAGAAATATAACCTAAATTCATGGTTAAACAGACACTATTTCAATCTGGTACTACCACTTACATCATAGAATACTGCGAGAAAGAAAAGGATTCGAATACAGTTTTGGTAAGAGGTGTATTTGTTTTTAACATTGTCTGACAGTCACTGGGATACTACAAAGATCGTGGTAGGTAGATGGCATCATGTGATCATGTGTTGTTAATAAACCCACGTCCAGAAACACTTTTTTTAAGTGCTAGCGTATCTGAAATAGGAAGAAGAGGCGGATCACAAAAGCTAATAAAGAAGTAAAACTGAAAACTGCAATACTGTAGGTAAACAGCATTTTAATCAAGTACGGAAGGTGCTCAATATGGCTGCCATTTTGTGCATCCCTTGGTTATGTCATGTCAAACTCTTGGAAAGATTCCCGCCATTCGGATGACTCCGCTGCTACTTGAAGTCATGGGAGTCTTGTACACCAGGGTTTGCATGTACCCCCAGAAAAAGGAATCCAACAGTGTCAGGTCAGGTACACGAAGGGACCAGCTATTTTGCCTCTGTTACCAAAAGTCTCATTCACAAATGGCCACGTACTTATGATCGAAGTGTGCTGGAACGCCATCATGCTGGAACCACCTCGCAACTCTTCCAGCATGATATAAGTGAAGTGTGCATGACGTAACAGTTGAACCCGTAACTAATGAAAGCGACGTCTAACGGCTTGTTTACCTTGAAATTGTTCCTCTGATCCGCCCCAATGAAATACAATTATCATATATTTAACAATATGAATATTATCGGTTTGAGTCGTAAGCTGTGACTACAACATAGAAATTGTAAATAGAAACTGCCTTTGGTGTCTTCCGTGGCAGTAGCGGAACTTGTCAATAGAACCTTATGATCCTCATTCTCGAGTTTAAAGGGGACAGGTTTTATAGTGCAGGGAAATAGCCTTACTGAAGACTTTAAACCGTCTAGGGGGCTGTGACCCCTACCGGCTGGTAGTTCGTTAGCTCTTTAAATTCTCCAATGATAATATTCGCCTTAAATACAGACAAATATAGCAAATGAAGTGTGAAGTAGGTAAAATTGAACCAGCCAATGAAAAATGTGTATTTGAACTTTTAAAGAAAGGCGCGAGGCCTGTGCGTCGTTTTCGGCGTCTGCTAGCCAACTATTTTCGAATGGAATTTGATATATTAGGAGGAAGTCACCCCACTGAATCATCCAGTCGAGCAGTACACAGAAGCAATCTTGGCAGTCCAATTCTATGCAAGCAGTAATTAGTTCGCGGTCAAACCAGGCACTTACGCTTTCGGTTTTACGCATTCAGTCAACTTACGCCGTTCAGTTCGACTCATTTAAGCAGTTCGCAGTACTCGTTAGAAAGTTTCATCGTCACATGTGTTACACCTTTAAATTCCCCTCCCTGTCCTGTTGAGCCCCACTCAACGAAAGAGCGGATTCATCCTGAGATATTGTTGCCTCTGGAGCATCGCACAGTTGATCTAGAAACCACTTCATAAACGTGGAATCTACAACAACAAACCGCTTCAACCTACATTCATTCCTGTCCCGTTTCGGAGACTTTAGCAAGTAAACAAAGCGTTTCTGAACACGAGTCTATAAACAACAAATGATCACACGGTACCCAACTACCTACCACCAGGCCCTGTAACACACATCTTTATACACAGATCACTTGAAACTACCAACACGAATGTCTCTAGAACGAAAGGTGCTGCTGTTTAGACATCAATGTACCTCACACAAAGATTCCAATAAGTATCAGAAAGTGTTATCAACAATGTCTATTGACTTTAAGAAAATAAATGAAATGTCAACAGTATTTCTGCACGATTCATTTATTTTATATTGTTGATAATTCTCCTATACAAACAGCCATATACTGTTTTTGCCTTAAAATCGGAAGAATGATCTCGAAAACTACTTGACCTAGAACAGTGCACACACACACACACACAAAATAAACAAATGAATAAATAAATAAAATAAAATAAAAAGTAAAAAAAATAATAACAGCAACACCGATCTATATTCGAATTTCATCTAATTTTGTTTTCTTGAAGTCAATAGGCATTGTTTTGTGACAAAAAATGTAACTTTGTGCTAGAAATATACTTTCAAATAACTGTTGGAATCGTGTATGGGGGCTACATTGATAAGCCCTGGCCTGAGTTTCATTCCAGTGAAAACAGTGGTAAATTTAGGTACTCGTCCTGTATATAATTACTTGTCTTTTGACTTTGAAGAATAAATTAGCGTTCGAAATATTGTGTTTTTATGACTTTTTCAGTAGAGTAAATCACAAAGAATAATATAGCTAAAATAATAAGAAGTAAAGAAGCAGGAATAAATAAAATACTAAAACAGCAGAAAACAAGTGAAGGTGTTGAAAGTACGAGTAAATTAAACAAGTCACGATGGTAAAATAGTTGCAGAGGAAATATAAGTGAGATTTTCGGTACAGTAATTAGCATAGAAAAATAGAGAAACAGTAATGAATAAAATACTAACACCGCACAAAACAAATGCAGGTGGTTAAAGTAAACAGTGAATCTCGAAGGTACCATAATGAGTGAAAACATTTAAACAAGCCACGAGGGAAAGACAATTTAGGAGAAAAAAATAAGTAAGAGTGTTATCTTAATAATTTAAAAAATAAATAATTTTACTAAGTGAAACGGAAAATATTAACATGTAAGATTTAAACCTGGAGGTGAACGTGCTGTATGCAAAAGAATTATTGCTATCTCCAGGGCACTTTTGAGGCATGAATAGGTAACGCATTAGTAAATGATAAATTAAACTTCCAAATCTTTACATTGGGACGGGGCATGTTGCTCAGCCTGTATGGAATTTAACAGAATGTTTATAATTGCTCATACGCAGAGAAACAACAATAAATGATAAACAATTACTAAACTTACTTGTGTACATGTTCGCTTCAGAAATATTCTGCACATTTATCAATTGTTTCTCGTGTTTAAGTTTTAATAATTGAATTAAAAAACAAAGTTGCTGGATTTAATAAGTGAAACTTCACTATGTATATCCCACAAACGTTTTAAATTTATTTTAATAACAGACTCGCCTCCTTTCCTTAAATGCAAACCAAATAAATACATTTGACATAAATGGAATTATCAATTCATACACACCCTAACCTGAAAGAAATCCTAGAAACCGGAGGATTTATTACTTTTGTAATATCCACCAACATACACGGAAGTGAAATTTGAAGCTGGGATGCATAGATTGAAGTTTCAATGTTTAATATCCCAACATTTTAAGATTTCTGTGTAAATTTTCATTCTTGCTTCTTGAAAGTGTATCTGAAAAACGAAAAAATTAAGCTCCCAGGTCATATTACAGGCGTACCACTAGACTACAAAATTTAACTTTTGTTTGTTTTGTAAACTAATCTCTGAAATTTGGTACATTTTTTGCTGTTGAATATGAAAATGCCACTAAAAACGGGGCATATGAGTCCCCCCCCCCTTTTTTTTATTTCTAAAATGGAATAAAGTACACAGGGATTGTAGTTTTAAAGTCAGACTACAGATGACATTTCATTATTAGTAATAATATATAACATTTTGACTGTTGACAGTTATAATGAACTGCTCATTCTTGCTTGCTATGCTAGTTCAAAATACAAAAGACGACAGGCTGACACGATAGTCCCTCTGTACTACTTGGGCGTCTTTGAATGGAAATGTTTGTTCAACTAGAGACCTTGGCCAAGGTGTGCGGGTTGTCAACTAAAATAATGATGCGTGGTGTTGAGGCACTCCTTTGTTATTGAGAAAGCACGTCTGTCTCGGCAAAGCAAACACTTGAAATCATCAGCAAATATTCCTACGCAATTACGTTATAGTTCTTTCTGTCATCCTTTTCCATCCATTTTTTCTACTACTGTAAGACCACGTTTCGGATTCTAGCGAGGATGGTTTTGCTTTTCTTTCTTTCTTTTTAATAGCGTTTGACGCCCACTTTCATTACTGAGGCATTACTGTCCTGAACTATGCTACATGAGTTTTAATGATAAATCAGGGAAGCATGTTTTTGGATTGGGGAAGTTTGGGTGCCTCATCGGCATGTTGCACTGATGAGGAGTGAGGAAAATCTGGGAGAAGAAGAAGAAGAAATCGTAACGAGGGAACTATTTCGGTTGGTCTTTACTGATCTTCATGAAATTCAGAAGAAATATCAGCTAAGTCATCCTGAATTTAGCTATAATAATAATTTTGTCGCTAATAACACATACGTACCAAAAAGTATCATTTGGTTGCGATCTTGGTCTCACAATTCATTACGGACCAGCATATCACCGGCCGCACCACCCATAATAATATGACAAATTAAAAAATTAGTATATTGAACAGGATTCGACGATTTTTTATATAGTACTTAAAAGCATTTAATATACAACGTGTTTATGCATCTGGATCTCATATTAGAAGCCGTAACACTTATAAACAACACAGAAGTATAACAACCTTGCTGTTTAAAGAGTTTGTACATGTGAATTCTGACATGTTTACATATATTACATTTCTGTATCGCAGCTCTGTAAGACACCCAGTTCTTTTTAGGGCGTTTTTATGTAGATGATGCACAGCTAATCCTTACAAGAACGACGATTTCTTAAATGGCACTCTCCCATTGATCAGGAAGTCACTGAAGCAAATAGTCACCAAGGTATGGCCGTGGAAATTTTCAAGGAAGAATAAAAATTTTTGGCGTTTTTATTTATTAACAAAATGATCATAGATTTATTCACAACGACTCACCAAGGTGAAAACTGCCTCTTAATCAATACTTTCCTGCAGTTTAAGGCTAAGCACATTAATGAATTTGAAACTGAAATAACTTTACAAAGTGGTAGCCTAACATTTAATACATTAAAGCAAGAAAGTTTCTGCGGCCTTGGCCTGGGAGACAGTAACACTCTAAAAGTTCGAAGCGGTCTAACTCCGAGAAAAGCGCTATTCCCTCTGAAGCAAGAAGCAACTTGACGTTATACGCAGGGCTGAAAACACTGAACTGTTGCTGCTGCTGTTACTACTTGCTCGAGCGGCTAGCCAGAAGCGAGCAACAGCGGAGAGAGTGGAACTTATCCATACGCACTTTACTTTGTAAACATAAATGGATAGGGACGGGTAAATAGCAGTAATGAGAGCATTATTAGGCGGGTGAAATATTGTAACGGTGAGAAATGTGTTCTTATTCCAATTCGCAGCTAATTCATATATATATATATATATATATATATATATACACACACACTAAGCTAATCTGTTGACTAACCTTGGGCTAATCCTACAAACCGGTGAACCCAGTGGTTTAGCGAGTAAATCATTGCAATTGTGGCAAATCTCCTTTAATTCCGGCAGAAGAAGGGGGGGGGGAAGCATGAAATGTTAGTATTCGAACCCACTATCCTACCTTCACGCGTGTAGTGTAACGCTCTAATCGCCTGCGCTATTGCACCGTTAATCCTAAAGCATTATTGTCTAGATAATAATCTGTGCCAGTTCACTCCCCTCGGCTCTCTCCGCTTTCGCTCGCTTCTGGCTAGCCGCTCGGGTATTTAGCAGCAGCAGTTATGTGCTTTCAGCCCTACGGGTAATGTCAAATCAAGATAGCAGACTGAGGGTATAGTTGTGACGTCATGACACTTCCAGTAGTTACGGTAGGGAGGCGAGAGAAAAGAAAGCAGGTATAGGTACGTGTACCACTGCAATTCCCTTCTGTTTTATTTCTGTCATCTTCAATTTCAGCTACTTTGTTATTATTTATAGTCCTTCTCCATAGTGAAGTTTACTGTTTTCACCCAAGGTGTTACAGTTTGTTTCCATTATATTTTGATGAATGGTTGATTATCAACATCTGGCTCCATGTTATTTACAAACTTGTCTCTAATATATTACAAAATGATTGCATTATCAGTTTTTCATCACATTTTTTTTTTCTAAATGAATGCTATGTTAGTTTTTAACGCTGTACGTTCTTTTCGCACAAGTGCTTACTGATACTAGTACAAAATGTCACCACTAGCTCCGAGTCAACTACCTATTTTTAACAATTATTTATAAAGTTACTATTGATTTTACGGCAAAATAATTGTTACCATTAAATTTATGTTTTAGTTTATCATACTACAAAGTTACATTGAAATTCGTATGGTCCATTCGAAACATTTCTTGTCAGTTTGGGAAACGAACCCCAGACCTCTCGTTCACGAGTCCGTGTCTTAACGATCTCGGCCACCTTGTCGGTGGGACGAGGAAGTTCAGTTGTTCAACAAACAGGTAATTAACAAAATGTCAACGAATATCCAAATGCAGTTCACTACATAAACTTATTTTTTAGGTTTTAATTTTATTTATTCTGTCACATAAAAGTATAACCTTTAAAACAGTATGAGTATGGAACTGGCGGCAAACAAAATGGATTCATGAGAGGAAAATATTGTATAAATTAAGGTTTCATATTTAAAAAGCACATAATGGGATTTGCAGACTGTAAGAAAATTGCAAAAATTTCCAATGAAAGTCAGTAGCTTAATCTAAAAATACTAAAATAGTTTAATTCAAACAACAACAACAGGTTTTTAACGAAGTATGTGGATTTTCTTAACCGCTGGTATCTGCTATCTCCATTTATCGCAGTTAACGCCAGCAAAATAGCGAAAGTAGATGATATAGGAAGGTAAAGCGAGTAGCAGCAAATATGTTGCGATTACTTAAACGCACTCATTTATTTTCTTTACTATTACTTTTTGTACGTAGACCATCGTGGAATGAATTTGTTGAAAGGATGGAACAACTAATTGGTTAATATCTATTTTAATAAGGCATGGAACAGACTGGGCATGAAATTGATAGAGAAGAGCTAACATTAATGAGTTAACTTAATGCACATAGGTGGGGGTAGGTTCTAGTGGTCTAGTGGTAACCATACTTGCCTTGGAAACCCAAGTTCGCGGGCTCAATCCCGGACAGGACCGATGGATTTTTTCGCGCGTAAAAATCCGAAGTGTGGCTTCCATCGGAAGGGAAGTAAAGCCGTGGGTCCCGTGTCGTACATTTACGGCACGAAAAAGAACCTCAAGCCTGAAAGAAGAGGCCTCTGGGCAAAATTTATCTGCCGTTTCACGCCCTGAATTGAATGGGGCACTGATGATCTGAGATGTTAAAGAGCGTCCTTAAATAAAACGAATCAATCGAAAGTGCTATTGACGTATCAAGGTAAAACAATCAACATTAAAAATGATTTTCAAGACCATATATAACGCCTGTGGTGCCTCAGGAGTAAAAACGGGCGTTATATACCATTCAAAAGATCATATATTCAATATAAAATACCATGTATCACTTGTAAAAAGTCGGTGAAATGAAAAGAAAGAACGGGAGAATAAGGTGATATGATTTTTCCTTTATTCACGGTATCTACCACTTTCTGTTTTATAACCACACATCTGTAGAAGCAGTCCATGGCAATGAGGTTTGCTGACCTTGGTACTATGTCAATCGCATCACGTCTAGCACTGTGCCTTGAAATGCTTTTTTTTTTTTTTTTTTTAGCGTTCGCTCACATAAATGGAGACGTACTCATAATGGAAATATACACGGTGCTTGTTGACTTGAAGTCTCTGGTGTAAATATATCTGCTCAAATGTTCAAGATAAATCTTTATAATGGAAGAGAGTTCGTCACACGTCACTAGCACTTGCAATGCAAGAAGTTTTAGAGAAACATCCAACTCCTCTTCATAACCAATTTAAACATAGCAGGAGCTGCGTAAACTAAGCGAATTCCTCACCTAGTTGGATAGCTTTTAATAAAAATAAATATAAAATCCATATTAGGTCGTATTAATTAATGAAATTAAATAAGTTATGGCATTATTGTGTGGTATTAGTGGAAACAAAACTAAAACTCTTGCAAACTACAAGAATTACAAAAGGAAAAACTTCATTTTTAGAATTATTATTATTATTGAGATTAAACCACAAAAATAAATTAATGCTATTAATTAAATGAAATGTATGACTGATAAACAGAGCTATACTTTGTATTTTTTAAACATTTTTAAATGTAACCATGTTTATAAACTGAGTCCTTGATATCGTCTTTACATCATTAAAATAGAAACCAAATACAGTTTGGAGTTAAATTGCGTATTTATGAAGAAGATGTTCATATGTTTCAATAAAACAAAAACATGTTACTATTTAAAAACAATTACAATGTAAAATCAAATAAAAACAATCGAAAGTTACATCGATTTTCAGTGGCTTTGAAATTTAATTTAAATGTTATTGTAGTAAAAACATGTAACGTAAACGTTTTCTGAAGGTTATTAGAGAACGCTCTTATATACAAATATAATTCTCAAACACATATTAGATTAATGTAATAGTTAACCCCAATCTCACAGCATTATCTTTACAACGTGGTGCCTATCTAGTCTCAGTGCACGATTAATTTGTGGACTTGTGTTTACTAGAATTTTTTTTGTATCTTTTGATTTGTATTTTTCACCAGTAAAGTTTACCATCAAGTTTTAAACAGCCTATATATAAATATTATATATAAACATCCTGTATATATAATGTAGGTGCCTAATAGGTACAATCGATGCAGATTTGGATAGACCATTAAACAAGTTTTCCGTGTGTATAACCGCAATAGCTTGCATTCCTTCGAAATTTACTAAAAAAATAAATAAATAAAATAGATGTATTATGAGACCAACCGCATTAGCTTACTTCCATCGGAATTCTCTAAAAGTCAAACGATTGGAGACCACACGCTTTCTATATAGCACTAGCCAGTACTATCTTATATGGTTTAATTCATAATGAAACAATTTGCCATTAGCACCCTTTCTTCGAAAATTGATTCAATAGTAACATGGAAACTAAAAGAATCCCTAAATAAAAGTAAAAATAAGAAAAGACCTGGCTTTATAAATATAAGTATCGAACTAATAAAATATGCCTCGGAAGAAGTAATAAGCAAAATTTTAAAACATGTAAATAATTGCTGGAAATCAAGAGATATAGGGTAATTTGGTCGGGGAGCTTAATAATTACCAAATTTAAGAGGGCAAATCAAACAAATTGCTAGAAACTATAAAGGAATTAATGAAGCGTGCAAACTATATAATTTGGCTTGTTATTTATCGAATATGTAAAGGCATACCGCAACACCTATTAGTGTTATAAAAGTATTATATGAAGGAACAAATTATTACTTTAAGAACAATTGATCCTTTCTGAATATACAAGGTTGCAGTTTGTGCAATGCATTTAAAATATGTAATGTGTACCCGCTTAAATAAATTAATAATCATCACATTCCGAATTAAACCAAAGAGGGTAATATTGGAGTGCAATAAAATGTTGTAGCGCTTTACTTTGTATAAATTATTATTATTATTATTATTATTATTATTTATTACCTCTTAGTTTACCGGTCTTCAACTCCAACGTGAAACATTCATGTTTCGTCGATCAACAGTTTGCATACCCTTATTAATGTAGACAACCCTTTCACTACAGCTGTTATTTCCACGCATGCTATTTCTTGCAAGTATTTCAATAATTTCACCTCTTCAGTGTTCAGTAACCGTCACTTCGTCTCAAGTGAACTACTAACGATATGCTTTTGTTAACTGTGCAACTCCTTTTGGGTAATGAAACAAAGTAATGTTGCGTTTTTCATTTGAAGCATTCCTTTACATATTGAGTTAGTTCAAACATTTCCGGGGTTTTAAAAACTCAGTACCTCTAATTGATTTGTTCTTAATGATCTTACAACACGAAGAAACTCCGCAAACATGTGTTTAGACTTCTCTTAGTGAATATAGTTTGATCCGTTGACCACAAGATGGTGTTTTGTGGAAATAGCAGCCACAGTTGCGGAGAAGCCATTTTGTGTGTTGCAACTCGATGTGACTAAGTTCATAATCGCGATTAAGGGAAGGATTCATCGACGGATGATAAATCAATTTAAAGATTCTGGTTATCCGTGCAAGAGCAAATCAATTTCTAGATACTCCAGCAAGGTGTAATGAAAAAATAGTTAAATCGACTGCTGATCCTGCATGTGTAATTCTTCCGGAAAGAGGAATCATGCGTACGACAATACTACCAATAGCCCGCAAAAATTCACATTGAGTATCTTTGAAATATACTTAATTATTTTTTATATTTTTAATTTTGCGCTTTATTATATGTGAATTGTTATAATTCCATTCGTTTTTTTAAATTAAACACTTTTCTAAACTTTTTGCAATCACGTTTACATCATTTCGAGTCTATGATTTTCTTTATTGTATGAGCACGAAAATGAATGCTTTTTAATTACATTTTTATACCTGAACCAATTAAAATGTCTAATGGCAGTGTTGTTCTTGTATTTTAATGTTACATCAATTTCATTCTATTGTTGTGGTATTTCAATCAGTTCAGCACATAATTTTATGCGGAAAATCGTGAGGAGGCTACTAAAGCAATGACCCTGTTGGAACATGAAGGGGGGGATGCGTTATGTTGTCCAGGTGTTACGAGCCAATGTCTGTACTGTACAAAGGACACGCCGAAGATTCAGGAAGCTTGGTATCAACTCCAGAAGACCAGGATCAAGTCGCAGAAGGGAGACATCTGCCAGAGATAATTTCTGCGGCTGCAAGTTTTGAGTGATCGTCACACAACAGCCGTAGAAGCTCAAAATCGCCTGCAAATGGTCATGAGTCAATGTCAGCGTGAGAACAGCGAGAAGGAGATTTGAAGAAGCACATCTCACCTCTAGAAGACCAGCCAGAGGTCCCTTGCTACCCAGCAACATCAGCAACACGTCTTGCATTTGCTCGTCAACATCTGGAGTGAACTGAGGAGCAATGGAAAGCTGTCGAGGTTCAGCCTAATCGCCTGATAGCGACGAAGGAGTACGGAGGAGGACTGGAGAAAGGTATGCCCCTTCTCATCGACGATGGCTGTCAGGGGAGGTTCCATCATGATGTGGGCTGTATCAGTGTGGAAGTCAAGACTGGAGAATGGGCCCCTGAATACAAACCCGTACTTTAAGGAAATTCTTCAGGAGCATGTTATCCGCTATGCTAGCAATAATTTCCGCCTCATACATGACAATGCCGTCGACATAAGGCCCACATTGTGACACAGTACTTCGTGAGGTGGGGATTCAGGTGCCAGTTTGGTCAGCACGGAGCCCTGACCTTAACCCCATTGAGTATGTTTGAGACACGATGGGGAAAAAGTCAGTAAACGTGTTCCTGAGGGCCTCGATGTACTTCGGGGGACTTTGCGTGAGCAATGGGGAGGCCGTGTCTAAGGACCTTGATCCGCAGCACGCCCTAAGGTTGCAAGCTGTGATACAAACCAGAGGAGGAAACACTCGCTTCTGAGAGTGCTGCTGAGTGTTGAAAGGTGTGTAGTTGTGTTACCTTGTGTTACTTTATGTTACCCTACAGGTAAAAGCGAGATCATTATGAACTGTGATTCACTTGTATTCGTGTTCATGCTTATGCAATAAAGGAAATTATAGATATCTGAATACATAAGAGTGGTTGCAAAATGTTATTTAATGTTACAAAATTAACGGAATTATAATAATTGATATGTAATTTTGCGTAAAATTAAAAACATTCAAACACTTATTTAGTATTGCATTTTTTCTTCTTCTTTTTCTTTGCCGTACCTCTCAGTGTAATTGAAAACCTTAAACAGTTGCTGTGTCTATTGATGTTTACTTGACAATGCAAACATCAAGACGCAGCGCAACTAGCGACTCGATCGTAATTTATGAGTATTATGAAGTGTTCATGTGTCTTTTGTTTGCTTTAAGCGCTGTCTCTTATAAAAACTGTTCATATATATTATTTAGTTAGTAAAATAAAGTAACATTTGATAAGAAATGGAATGGGGGATGTATTAGAAGATATGGAAGTGTTAAACAGAGGTTAATGGAACATTGATCGATATTTACGTAATCATATTTACAACTTCTTTAATTTTAATTAAGTAACTGCTGAACCCTTGTCTTTGTTCATCAACAACTTCCCAAGAAGACGTGCACTTAGTCACACCTAAATACCATTTCACATAAACCCAAACACGAGACAATATCAGATATTTATCCAAAGGAAAAAACCTACTACAAACCAAGTTGCCCACATGTCCATAACTTGGGGTATTTATCTTTATTGACTAAGTCCTTATACTCTTATCTTTTGTTCTACAGTCACCATTAAGTTCCCAGCCCCGTTTTAGTTACTCTTACAAATAACTGAAATTTACAGCATCTTGTCTTTCTTATCCATTTGAATCTTGCCAAATGTTCTATTTTTTTACGTGATTGTTTCCTTCTACACTTAATATTTTTTTCCATGTCTCAATCCCTGAAATGACCACATTTCCAATGTTATGTTTATTTCCATATTTAGTCTCTTAACAGAGTAATAAATAATGAAAACTGTTATCTATAGGGTGTCCCATATTGAACGTAGGTTTTGTTTTAATGATAAATCATTTGTTTGAAAGTGCTAATATTATTAAGTCAAATACTGTCATTAAACGTAAGGCAAATGTTCTCCACGGCTTCGTTGGCACACCTTCACTCTGTTGATAAAAATTTCAAGGACTTTAGATCCTCTGAGTTACACCCTGGCGCGTATAATTTCTGCCTTGAGTTCGTAGATTGTCCACATAAACACAAGTTTCAAATTCGCCACAAACTGCTTCTCGGAATGTTTAATTTTTGAGAATCGACTTCATTGGGCTCGTAGCAACGCTCCGTCTGACCAGGGCAACATTTTCTATCTATCGACGGATGAGACGAGGATGTCCAGGTGATTTGGTCTGTCGATTCTGTATCTGCACTGCATTACTCTGTTGACACGTTAGGCGCATTTCGTCTACCAAAAATTACACCAAGTCTTCACACGGTATACTTAAAATGCACTTTCAGAATCTGGACACGTTGATCATTCGGTATCGCTCCATTTTAGCTGATGTACACAAATGACAATCGTTAATCGCAATAAAAATGTTAAATTTCAGGTCCGGCAACCTAACAAACCGACATAGTTGCCCAATTTAAAAATTGTGTTCATTATGGGACTTATATTTCTCCACACATAGAACAAATATGTAGATTACAGATATCTCTAAGACCTCTTAAATTATCTACTCCTCATCCAAAACCTTCTTCCCACTTTATCACACAAATCTATATATTATTTTATTCTTCATTCTCGTTTCATAATTAGATATTATATTAAAACATTTCTCATCATTCAGTCTACCAAATACCTCTTGCCTACTAATACATTTGAAGCTAAGTCTTAACTATTTTCAAAATTCCTTAATATTATATTTATTTTGCTTCCCACACATTATTCATTGCAATTGTTCATACATTTTAATTCACTTGCACAATCAAAGACATCTATCCTGTATACTAAACTATTTTTACTATAATTCCTTCCTCTAAGCATGTAATTTTATATAAATGTTTCACAATAAAAGTTGTATAACTTTTCACCAGGCACGTCCTTCCCGTAACTTTATAGCTCTTACTGTCTAGCAAAGAAACGTAAAACAATAATTGTGTCAATTGGCCAAGCTGTTTATTATTAACAAAATAATAAAATAATTAACTAATCAGCTAATATAAGTGTTTAGTTGAGCCTATCTCAACTAAAGTAAAGGCAAACGTACAAATATAAGTAATGGCAAAACAAATTGCATCAAAGATTTTCTCCTTACTTTTGTGTGAACAAATCTGTCGATAACCTCATGTTACACTTGACACATTCATTTTACTGTTCTCAAAAGCTGATCTTTTATTTTGCATAGGACAAGAATCCCTCGTTCTGCCGCGCAACTAGGATTGGTAAAGTAAGGAAAGTTGCTCATGCAGTTTCCAAGAAAGGGAAGGTTCTTTGGAAGTGGTAAGAATATAGTTTGGGAAAAATCCTACGTATGGCTTCCTTCGGAATGGAAGTAAAGCCGCGGGTCCCATATCGTAGATTTACGGCACGTAAAAGAACCTCAAGCCCGAAAGAAGAGGCATCGGAGCAAACTGTATCGGGTGTTTCACGCCCTGATTGGAATTGGACGTTGATGATCTGAGATGTCAAAGAGCGTCCGTAAATAAACCAAATAAATAGGAGAAGAAACATTTCAAAGCGGTTTGTCTGTATTCTCTCGTAATGACAAGTTAATTATTTTGAAAAACATGCTCTCCTGAATTTTGTTTTTTATTACAGAGTGTCCTAAATGTCTCACTCTTTATCATGAAACACTGTATACACACTGACTTATGTGTAATTCGGTGTTTCAGATGCGCAAATACTCAAAGCAGATTTTTCGCAATTTTTAATTCATTAAAAATTTGAAATTAGCTGCTGCGAGACTAGGGGTATTTTCTTGTAAGCTCCCTAAAATAGAAGACAGAAGAAAGGTAATTTCAAAATTATGAAACTTGAGCTTTCAACCGAGTCTGGAAGGAATCTTCAGATAATTTTTAAAGACATTGGAAATGTGCTTAGTTTCTTACAAAGTTTTATGCCATCTGCTATCTTTCTATAATTTCAATCCAGTGACCAACATACTCTTTTGGAATAACTCATTCATCTGTGCTGAGAAAAGGGTATAAGGTCCCGAACAAAGCTGAAAAAACACTCTTACTTCAGTACAACATTCAGCAGAGCACTTCCCATAAGAGAACACACTCAGCGGGTGAATTGGGGTTCATAATTCCACCTTCAATCTTGAATAATGACGGGACATATTATAGTCTCGTATCCCCCCCCCCCCAAATTGCCTAATTCCAATTTTACAAATCAATTCAAAATACAGCCTTAAAAGTATTTTCTCTTGGAATTTGCTCAGCTGTTCAGTTAGTTATAACATAAGTCCTGCTTGTTTATTTAAGGACGTTCTTTAACATTTCAGGTCATCAGCGTCCCATTCAAATCAGGGCTTGAAATGGCCGACCAATTTTGCTCAAAGGTCTCTTCTTTCTAGCTTGAGGTTCTTCTATGTGCCGTAAATGTACGACACGGATCCCATGGCTTTATTTCCCTTTCGAAGGAAGCCAAACTTAGGATTTTTAAGCCCGATTTTTAATGAATCTAAACATCTAAACGCAGAAAAAGTTCTTTAGAACAACATTTACATTCCAGCTTCACAATGCGATATTAAACATAAAAAGAAGAAGAAAACCGGCTGTATTTCGTTCTGAATGAATGGCCTTGCTCAATATTATTCCTATTATTAGTTCTTCGCTTGTTTGGAAACATTTTCAAGGCCAAGGCTGCTGGCACGTAAGAAGAAAAAGGACAGCTGGCTTGGCATCAAATCCTTTCTATAAATTGTTTTCATTGTATCGCTGAAAACGTTCTCTAGACGCGAGAATATATAGTTAACGATCACATTGTTTTATTTCATCCATGAGGCCTAAAATAATGTTCGATTGCCATCCACCAGTGATTCGACTCGTTTATTCATTATAATTAAATTAAAAATAATGACAGTAAAGTCAGAAAAAATTTCATCACCAGTTTACTCGAAGCAAACCTTAAAATGCGTAACAAATTGAGCAGAATATGAAGAAATCGTCGGTGTAACGGAGTCAAAACAATACCTTACTCAATTCAAAAGTGTAATATGCTTCTTAATTTATTATTATAAAAGAAACGGGGGAAATGTCTTTAATTTGCTTTTAAATTGCACTTTTCTGTTAATGTATTGAATGAAAGAGGTATCACGTTCACTGCCGTGCCTTTGTACTGGCAAAGATCAGATGATACTACAACTTCTCTATTTCTTTGGTGTAAACAAAAGTAGTACGAACTACCATTTATACCTGTAACGTCGTTTATCCATATCTGTATTTGTAATTTCAATTTTGACGTGAATATAGCGTAGAAAGAATAAGTTAGGTGTAGCTATAACTTCATTATTTTGGAGTCTAAGCGAGGGCACACTCCACTTATGTCAGTCATCGCGTATGTGAGAGAGAGAGAAATACGTGGTGAAAGAAAAGTTATGAGAGCTGATGCGTTTTGAGACTGAAAGTGTTGATTTTTTAACATCAGAATTTCTGCTGCCAAATAACGACGAAACTTGGGGAAAAGCAGTAACCCGCATTCTTAAGACATGTTTGCTGATCGTGGATTTGAGCGTCGAGGGCCACAAGATTTTGGAGTGGGCCGCTCCACGGTGTGTAAAACTGATGAGTCATATTTTGGAAAAGGCACATTATCGAATTAATTTCCCCAGTGCTATGTATGAAATGTGGTAATTTACTATGTGTTGTAGATTGCACCTACGTAGATATTAAAAACAAAACGGAATGAACCGTATACTCGGGGAGAGTGTATCAATCACAGGCGACATGTGAGACTGAGCACAAGTGTTAGCGCCGAGTGATTCAAGAACACGGAGGAGTGCTATGCGAGGTAAGAGGCGCTTGGTGACTGCAGTTATGCCTGTCCGCCAGTAGACAAACATTTAGCTTGATGAGTTAAAACACAGGTTCCTAATCCTTGGCAATCTCGGTAGAACGAGCACCAACACTAGTACTGCACATGTTGCCAAGACTTGCTGAAGACGAGAACAATGCAACAAAACTTCGTGGTGAACAGAGAGATGTAATCTTTATATTGAATGAGAAGTATATAAAATAACGTTTTCCTGTTTAATAGAAACAGTAAAAACAAATGATAATGTTTATATAAAGTTTCGTTTGGAGCTTTGGTTCGATGATGTAGTTCTATGCAGCAAGACAGAGTTTATCAGTTTATTTATCCCTTAAGATGTACAAATGCAAACTTCCTTCCCATCCCAGTGCGGAATTGAGCGAAACAGGTCGCAACGCAAGAAACCACAGCAGTCTTTCTGTCGAGGTAGTTATTACTTATTCGCTTTACTCTTGTGAGTATTGGTGCGGATTTGTTTGTTTGAGCCCTAGAACTTGACATCTTCCCATTAGACATGCTGAGCGACGATTCCTTTATTTGCTTAATTATTTATCGAAAGCGCTCAACAAAGTGAGGAACTTATTCTCGAGTTAAGAATGGGGACATGGAAGTGCACATGTCACTATAAAATGGTATATCTGTACAACCCAATTTTGACGAGAACCTCATTAGAGAACGGCTTTTGGCAGCCTGTCTAGCAGGAAGTAAGACAATTTACAGCGCTCTGCAAGGCCATGCGGGCATCAAACGCGTCCTGCGCCATGTGAGAGAGAGAGAGTTACTGCCAAGGTGCGATGATGCGCAAACGTCGACCTTCGCCACTTCTCCCCCCCCCCCCGGGTCAAATCCAATGCTTTTGAGATGCAGATTGTAGACCCTGGGGTCCAAATTCCCTTTGTTCCGCTTCCTTCAGTAATTAATGTGCACTCAACACCCCGAAAGAAAAGACCCGAGCAGTAATGCGACTACATTTTATTTTATGTTCAATTTCATTAATTGGAACATTGCTAGGAAAGTTGTTCTCTTTTCATGAAAACAACCAGAATTAGGAGTACAGAGTATATTTAGGAAAAAGAAATTGTATCAATCATTTCTTCTCTTTCACTCATTTACATTTTCACTTTATAGAACGCACCCAATATTTGGTACCCACAGAAAGTTTAATGATAATTGTTTAAAATTATTATTTTGTATTAAATATAATTATCTAATTAGGTAATAATTACGTGCTATCGATTTATATGCACAGTGTCTGAAATGTTTAGCAGCACATCATTTATTTTAATGTGTTTAACGCCCGTTTTTACTACTGAGGCACCACAGGCGGTGGACACTGAAGATACACGAGATGAAATGATAAATTGGGAAAGAATTTTTTTAAGGAAGGAAGCGTTCCAGGCCTAAGTTTAGGGTACCTCCCCGGCATTTGTCATTTATAAGGATTGCAGAAAACCTGGGAAAAATCTCACTCAGGGAGAACTATATTAGTGGGAGTCGAAAACCAGACCTTCCGCTCACGAGTTCGCGCACTAATGACCTCGGCCACCCGTGGCGGTACATGGTGTCACTAAATTGGAAATGCTGAAACAAAGCAATATTCTGCTCCACCTCCAAAGGAAGTAAAGGCAACGGAGAGAAAAATTACTGCTGTAAAATTAAGAGAAAATATTAAACGGGAACTGAAGGGAGTGCGTTTAAGAGGTAAGAGCACGGTGTTGAAATATAATACAAGCGAACACTGAAATGTGTGCGACAGTTAGTTGCGCATCCTTCACGAATAGAAAACTAGTTGGTCGTTCCATTCAATTCAGGGCGTGAAACGGCGGGTAAATTTTTTGCTCAGAGGCCTCTTCTTTCAGACTTGAGGTTCTTTTACATAACGTAAATGTACGACATGGGACCCACAGCTCTACTTCCCTTCCAAAGGAAGTCATACTTAGGATTTTTACACCGAAAAAAAAATTCCTCGACTCTGACCGGGATCGAACCCACGATCTTATGTTATGGGGCAAGTATGGTTACCATTACACCACCAGGACCCACCCAAATTTAGGTCCGGGTGAACTGAACTACTCTCGTATCAGGGATCACGTGATAGGCGTGAGCGAATTATTGGAGTTTTACTGTATAAGTTTTTCTAGGACTTTAGGAAACAACAAATAGAGTTAACTTAAACCTCATCTCTCTAGACGGCATTTTCTATCTGCTTTCTTCGATGCGACCACGCGTTATCTCAGACCTAGTGTAAACACGGTCTTTTCTAAATTGTATGACAACACAGCATTAGTGGGATTTACAATTTCCTCTGTTTATTGGTATGTATTTTATTTCCCATATCAAGTCGATATCGAATACGCGACAGTAGAAGCTTGCTATGTTAGCAAGTCCTTGAATTTATTTATTTTTTGCAGATAGTGTCATTTTCTAGGTACTAGTTTGCCTATCTGGAGCTACGTATTTTATGATAGTCTGTACTGAACATTCTTACAAACTTTCGCATTAAACTAGTGGCTACTCTGAAGACAATCGAACATAAAGACAGGCAGCACGAACTAGCAATAATGGCAGCTAAACGTTTCGAGATGGAGCATATTACAGACAAGAACAGTAATGAAAAATAACGAAAAATACGATTAAACAGTGCATAGCCGAAAAATAACCAGGATAATTAGAGCTAAGCGTGCATACACATGCCCACACATGTACACATTTTCTACACATTGTACAAAATTTGGATTAAAATATCACAACTTCATTATTAAGCATAGCCAAAAATATCAACGCTGAAAATGCTGAAACTTGGATAAGCACATTACAAAAGTTTAGCCATTCACATTACTATAGGAAAGAAAAAATTAGCATATGTGTGTATAGACCATTTGCAAATTTCAATAGCGTAGGACTAAGAGTTATGTTAAAGCACCAAAGATATAAATGCTACATTGGCAAGAATAAAATTAGATAAGGAAGCATGAACCTTAAAAATGAAAGAAACAAAATTGTGGTTATGGTTTAAAATTTATATGTATTGCCTTGCTGGCCATTAAACTTTTACCACATTGCGTGTTTCATAACAACCATACAAAAAATCTCGTAGGTGCTGGTGGGATTCTTCACGTCTGTGTGTTGCCCTACCTCATCCACTGATCTCACAATCGTTTCGCTGTGAACGCAACACTCTAGAATGACATCCCGCACAATCGCATGCTACAGTTCTCCCGCGATAAAATTCAGACATCTGTCTATTTTCGACTCTTCATAATCATTCCTTCTGAGAAAATGTGGGGTCGATTTAACGCGTCTCTTAAGAGCATTGCAATTTTAATGGCCAGCAATGTAAATAAGGAACGTTTTGATGTAAATTTAAAATGAATCAAGTACAGAAATTTGACAAACATATAAGGTATACTGACATACGAGCAATAAAACATCAGATAGTTTGCGAAAGAAGCGGTAAATTAAATCCAAAATATACTCAGAAACATGTCCTAAAACTTGTAAAACGTTTGTAATCCTCATATCAGTCATTTACTCCATAAATGTGATACAAGTTTCACTTATCTATGAAGAACGAATTTGCCTCTCTCTAGCTATGAAGCAAACCGACTTAAAATCGAAAGGAATTAGAAAGGCCCCATAGTATAATGCGATAATGTAACCAGTTTATCTTCAACGCATGTTAAGCTAAGTGTCAGCCTTAGAAGAAATGAACTAGCAAAATTCAGCGAAAGTCAATGAGGAAATAAATAAATTAAAACTCATCAGCTTCAAATGTAAATAAGCAGCAATGATAAATTATAGACAGTAAAAATTGCGAAAATGTTTCTTGAATAGACAAAGTTAAGTCTAAAATAGTCAAGCAATTTTATAGAAAAATAGAATTACTCGTTAGTATTTCAAGTGGTTACAGGAAAAAGTAAACAAGGGGAAAAAAGAAAACGATTCTCTACCTTAACTTATTCTTGCAACCCAAGTAAGTTAACAATGTTTGGATCTGTAGCTAATTTCGTCTATCTTTGTTTGTTTGTGCTGTTACAAATTTAGATTCTCTATCTGTACTATACTAACCGTACAAATTTTGTTGTTAAAGAAGAAAAGGTTTTATTGCCTAATTGTCTTTGGAATAAATAAATCAATCAAAATTATGGAAGCATTAAAAATAGTTAATGTCATACTGCCGTTAATATCTACACATGCAACGCTTTGAGTCTCCATATCTGTTCTTGCTTAGGCAACAGGAATCATATAGGCTGCACTATCATTACAACTTGCACAAGATGCAACAATCTAGGTGCAGTGGATTTCATTCCATTCGCTTCCAAATTAACAAAGGCTGCACAAAACCCAAGTGTTACCTCCTATCGTCTTTGCTAGAGATGCACAATTTACCAAACCTTTAGTATGTCTGATGTTCTCGTATCGTTTGCGGAAGAAAATGAACGACTAAATGCAACATTAGAGCACAGTAATATCAGATTTTGAAACTGATGTTCTGGTATCTGTGTTCCGACCTTAACTCGTTTACTTCCCGCTGTGCTTTTATTTTCAGTTGCTTTGGAACGTGTAATAATGTGCGTCACGTTGAAAACAAAAGAATGTTTTCAGTGTCAAATGCGACCATTACCCCTAGGCTACGCCAAATAAGGTGTTTGCGTGCGTCAGAGCGCTTTTCTATAGTCGATCATAAAGAATACGTAATTACTAACATGAGGGTCAAGTGTCTTTCGAGCTCATAAATTCATTTCTCAACAAAACGTAAACCTTCACGCAACCTTTAGTGAACTTGTTTTATAAACAGAGGGAAAGAATTAGGAAATGTTTCTTATAATTGAAACAGGAGTCAAACAAACGGGCATGCTATAAGTAATCAAGTTCTAATAGTTACGTATTAATTAATGCCGCTTGAGGCGGAAGATATGCAACGGCGTAAGGAAAACCATAATTACGGACGGTCCTGGTGGTCTAGCGGTAACCATACTTGCCTTCTAAACCCAAGATCGCGGGTTCGATCCCAGCCAGGACCGGTGGATTTTTAAAAATCCTAAGAATAGTTTCTTTCGGAAGAGAAGTACAGTCGTGGGTCCTGTGTCGTACATTTACGGCACATAAAAGAACCTCAAGTTTGAAAGAAGAGACCTCTGAGCAAAATTTGTCGGCCGTTTCAAAGGGACGCTGATGGCCTGAGAACGTCAGTAAATAAATCAAATCAACAACAATGTTGGGATGTGGAAGTACAACTTGCCAACATGCAAAAGGTGTTGGTCATCGGTGAACTGTGGAAAACATTGATCGCGCTTGTTTGTGACATGATAAAGGAAATCGTTGATTACGACTGTTTAATAATTAATAAAGGGAACAAAAAGTATAAACATATTTTGCTCTATCTCTTACAGTCTCGAAACATTGTTTAATATTCTACATGTTTATACCTTTAGAATGTACTAATGCACATATACAGAGAACATTTTAAATTTTCGTTAATCAATGCTATGACAAAAATATTAAGTTCAGTGATGCCAGACAAAAAAAAAGTATGCTGTTATCCCCAAGGTAATTTAATTTTATAATCATCAAAAATGGATCAACCAATTAATCATTATCATTAACAAAAAAGAAAAGCTAAACTTACTTTTCAATCACCCCAACCAAATAAATAAATAAATAATAATAATAATAATAATAATAATAATAATAATAACAAATTAAATTAAATGAAATATTATTAAATCCTAATTTTGCAAACCCAAATTATTCACCTAAAACTTTTCAGGTCAATATACTCGTAAATCAAAACACTTTCAATTATGAAAAAAATATGAAAGGGCATAATTTGTTCTATTTTCCTTTGTCTATCCATCAATGCAGACAGAATTTATGAATTCTAATGCATTAACATATTAAAGCAAATGAAAGAAAACACTGAAACTAACTTTTTTTTCGACTAAACAATAGGTCAACGGCCAAAATGGTATAGGAAAATGATGTTTCTTTTATACTATAGAATCACCCCGTAATAGTGTGATGCTAAAGTTCCCATCTGTATAATAATATAAAGATGTAACATTAACATGAAAAAAAAACGATATTTGTGCATTATATGAACAGAGCTTTCTCTGCATAGATAAATCATTTCAGAGGGTTTTCTGTGTCTGATATGTACACAAACGCTTCCGATATTAGCGTGCCTTGCATTTGCAAACAGTCGTAGACGACAATAGAGTGGCAGATGAATTCTGCTTTTGGTGTTAGACGTGACAACGTTGCACGAAGACTATGTTTCTACTGTTCTTTTTACTATGGAACTATGAAAACCAGACCGACGCTGTCAGCAGCAACACGGAGTCCATGGACGAAAAGACAAATAATAGGTTTTTTCTCTATCACAAGTACGCATGCGCGTAACTCGTATACCACCGTTTATTTCTTTTCTCAAAATTAAGTTTACCCCATGCTACATATAAAACATCAGCAGAATAGTAAAACTGGTAAATACAACTCAATATACTTATGTGACAAATAGCAGCCTTATTGCCATCTGTTAATACTTTGATGTTTACATTGTTAGGTGCACATACTTCTGATATATCCTGATTTTCAGTTCTTGTGTATCTTTCCTATACAATACAATCAGTGATGATGTTTAAATACATTTTCCATATTTCAGAAATATCTAATATAATTTATACGCGAACAAAATACCTTCCCATTCTTTCCTGTCAACCGCCACGGGTGGCCGAGGTCGCTAAAGCCGGACTCTTGAGCGGGAGGTCTGGGGTTCGAATCGAGCCAGGATGTCCCCCCTGGCTGAGGTTTTTTTCCAGGTTTTCCTCACTCCTCATAAATGACAAATGCCGGGCAGGTACCCTAAACTTAGGCCTGGAACGTTTCCTTTCCCAATTTATCATTCCATCTCTTTATCACCAGTGTCCACCGCCTGTGGTGCCTCAGTAGTAAAATCGGGCGTTAAACACTATTTAAAAAAATCCTTCTTTCAACAATATCTCATAATACTTTAAACTTCCTATTTTCTTCGGTTTTGTGTTCTACCATTAATTCTTTAAAAATCACTAATTCAATAATGTACTTGTTTAATATCTACATTGTAAAATTTCCAACACTTCATACAAACCCTTATTAACTATATTTACTGTATATTTGTTCTGTATTACCTGTCGGTCCTGGTGATGTAGTGGTAACCATACCTTGCTTCCTAAACCCAAGATCGCGGGTTCGATCCCGGCCAGTAACGATGGATTTTTTCGGGCGTAAAATCCTAAGTATGGCTTTCGTACATTTACGTCATAATAAAGAACTTCAAGCCTGGAAGAAGAGGCCTCTGAGCAAAATTTGTCGCCCTGATTTGAATGGGACGCTAATGACCTCAGATGTTAAAAAGTGTCAATAAATAAACCAAATCATAAAAAATCTTTGTATTACCACAAAGTTAGCATGTTTATAAAATGTTTTTATGTTTTCACAATTCAAAATTTTTAATTTTTATATTTATTTTACTTCTTTCTTTTACTTTAAGTCTATTGACTGTATTGTTGTCCTTTTCTTAATGATCATGACACCGCTATCTAAAGATCTTATTTTGTCAAATAAAGAATGATTGAAAATAACTTGACTGCTGAGGGAAAACCTCTAAAAAATCCTCCGGAAACTAACCCACTCGGGAATTGAACCCGAAACCGCCGTATGGGGAGCGCAAAATCTCCCACTAGACCATGGTGATGGATATTGCTGTCCTTACTAAAAAAATAAATGCCTTTTGGTTGTCACACTTTTAGCTGTACTATATTTCCGTAGTATTCACACTTATTTGTGAATTAGTTTGTGTTAAAAATTTAATTTTTCCTACAAAGTTGCCTAAATGCCGATTAGTCTGTCTTCCTTAACTTTCCTTATGTTTTCGCTAAACTGTCCCACATCTGCCATAATAACAGTTTACCATTTGCACAAGATCCAATAATAGTTTCTCAAAACCAAATCTTTTGTTGCAGTCATTCATCGGGATTCCTAAGTCCTTAACACAAAGTTAGCGATATTCAAACTATGCACTATGTTCATGAAAACAAAAGGCGGACATACCTATGAGCTACCACCCGGCAGGTAAAGAAAATCTGATGAGTGACAGGCATAAGGGAAGAACATGATTTGTAGATCGTGACCTGTTGTTTACAGTTCAGTCTCAACATAACTTCATTCTTCTTCATTCTGGTTTTAGTGCTTAGAAAGTCTGGTATCTAGCTATAGCATATACTCTTATTACAATTCATCTTCCAAATATCGCTGTTTCCATTATTACGCTCTTATTGACACATTTCCAGTTTTTAATTCCAGATCCTGGTTTTTTGAGTGAAATCCATGACACTACAGCACAAATATACATACGTATCTCCATAGAGTTTCCTGCTAAACTTCTCTTGTGTGTTCCTTCAAAAATAAAATATGTGCATGGTGGTATTGGATGATCTAATAACAAAGACTAGAGGGAAAAAAACATTAAATTAACTTATCCTCTAGGGTTATAACTCCGGGCTATACCCTCATTATAAAAATAGTTCACAATGTTAAAATCTATCTCCCGTTACAACTATGGAAGGAGTGTTGTTGTTGTTGTTGTTGTTATTATTATTATTATTATTATTATTATTATTATTGACTTGAAGTGCTACTAGCCTTGACGGATACCAAAACTGGTTGCTTATCCACATGAACACGCCAAGCAGTCCTGTTGATTATAGCTATCTTTGAAACGGGCAAGTTCTCACGACACTGAAAGCATTTCTGCCACAAAGCTACTAAAAATAAGGAACTGTTGAAACTCTTACATCTTGGTTATGAATTAAGTTTTCGGAGAGCAAAAAAATAATAAACGGGCAATCTAACTACCATTTTTTTCAATGAAGACAATCTTTCTCCTAGAAAACATACTGCACTCAAAGAATCGCGATGACAACGCCGTCTGACTTGTACAAGGCCACATTTACGACTAGATGTTTGTTTCCATTTAAATAATCGTCACCTACTTGTTTTTGAAGAAGAAAAGGAGGTAACTTGATAGACTGCATTATTTGAGTGCGATTTTTTAGAATTTTATTTTTGTTACATCTCCAATTCGTTTTCTTTTGCATTTTAATCTATACGATTGATTTTCATTTTTCATATTTATGTCTTCGCATATACAAACATATAAAAATTATAGATGGGTTCTCAATACTTTGTTACCTCGATACGCAAGTAGTAATACCTTGCATATGAGTTCGATACTTTATTAATACAAAAAAGTACTCGTAGAAGATACCACGATATTATATTCGTTTCTAAGCCCCCCTTCCTAATATTTCCGACAATATGTCTAAGCTATTTTTTTGTTTAATTGCAGTACCAGGCAATAAAACGTGTTGAAATGCAGCTGAGTAGAAGTGTCTGAAGGTGAGTTAATTTCTAGCATGTTTTCATTTTTCGCGGATTCGCTTCGCCAACAAAACACCCTTAATTCTGAATCTGGCCAATAATAAAAGAAACATATCAAGTGACAATTTACTTCTTGCAACAATATCGTACTTTAACACGAAAGCTGATTTTTTATTATGAAATGACAGAAGAAAGAAGTTTTGTGGACAACATGAGCGAAGTTGGAACTATTTTCAGTGAATGATAACCGGCATAAAGTGCAACCTAAAGGTACACATTCCCTCAGTTTTTATTGAACACCCCAAATCAGCGAGTAAGAAAATCAGACCTATTTGTTTGATTTATTAACACTCTCAAAATAATAAATGAGAAATTTATATTTTATTTGATAAAAATTGTGAAATATAGAATATCGAGACTAAACAGGTATAAATATCGAGTATCGAGAAAAATTGTTATCGATCTGTGTCGAATATCAATACTCTGATGTTTCAGGAAATATAAAGCATTTAACATTCCTTGACAATCGCATTCTTTGTAATGATAAATTAAATAAGCATGCGGAAAAATGAACAAGTGGTATTGAAATTTCACTATGACACCACATAAAGCTGCAATTTCCTACAGCACTGCTAACCGCTGGTAATTCTCCACATAAAACGCAGGCATGTCAAACAGTCCTGTTGACAGATTGCTGGTCATCACTGAAGTACATGAACACATTTCCTTGTTAATATGATCCTAAATACGTTTTAAAATCAAAAGTGAATAAATTTTAAAACAGTTTTAACAATAACATGCAAGTTTATATTTAAGTCTAATAATCAGGCTGTTCCCAAAGAGATTATTTTTTTTTCTACTTACACACATAGACCTTTTTGTTTACGTAATTAATATTCTAAGATCCAGAAAATTTAAATTGTTCTTAAAAAAACCTCATCGAATATTCTGAATTTTCTGATTAAACGGTTTTGCCGCTTTAAAATGTAGGGTAAAAAATTAATATTTTGTGCTCCATAGCCTAAAATCTAGTTGTTTTATGTCTGTTGGTTGTTGATTTATTTTATTTATGGACGCTCTTTAACGTCTCACGTCATCAGCGTCCCATTCAATTCAGGGCGTGAAACGGCCGACAAATTTTGTTCAGAGGTCTCTTCTTTCAGCCTTGAGATTCTTTATCGTGCCGTAACACGGGACCCACGGCTTTACTTACCTTCCGAAGGAAGCCATATTTAGGATTTTTATTCATCGACCCTGGCCGGGATTGAACCTGCGATCTCGGGCTTATGAGGCAATGTTTTGTGTCTGGTGATTGTGCCGGTGACAAATTAGGAAAATGTACAAAGTGATTTTGACCATGAGATTATGCGCCATCTTGCCCAGTTCTGCTACTGTGATATGCCAGAATATCACTAAAGACATATTGATGAAATGTGAATTGTAGTTCTTGTTCGTGACAGCATTGGATCTCTGCTGTTGCTTGTGAAGTAGACTGCTTTGTAGACTTTGAACATTTAAAAAAATAACTTCATGTTGTAGGGATAAGGCCCTTCTGAGAATATTGTTCTCACTGCATGTTCCAAATAGGCAGATATTTTAGTCTTTTTGAGGAGTCTATCACAGCATTCAAATCACTTTTTTTTACTTCTACCCACCAGAATCTACCTTTTATTTTTCGACTTCCAGAATGAAGATGGATTCATAGATCATCCATTTTGAAGTTCTGACATTCCATCCAGCTGTTAAATTTATAGGTGAGGGGAGTTCTTGTGTGTGAAGGAAAGACAGTTTATACGTTACATTTGTCAACGAACTTTTGAAGCGTGAAGACAAGTGTTATCCATAATTTATATATTAATATTTCTCTGCTCCTTATGACATATATTTTCGGCCTCTCTGCTTACCTCCATTAAACGACAATCTCGAATCGATATAGTATAGGGTGTTCTTCTCGAATGGATTCAATTTCAAATTATTGTAAAATATCAGCGATTAACGATATAATGAATCAGAAAGTGCCATCTGAAAGGCAATTCATAAAGTTTTGTAATGTTTTCAATTACCAACAAAAGATGGAGAAGGAGTCGGTTTATGAGTGAAGTAATTGGATTTTGCTTCTTCATGTAAAAATCAATCGGGCATCATGTACCTAGACATGTTATAACAGTTCTTCTTACCTCAAATCCAACACCTACAGCCCCGCCCCATTGCAGTACCCCGGACGAGACTTTTCCCGGCCGTTAGGTACACAGCATGATCCTCGGGTCCCCTCATCTTTCCTTTGCGGGTATGTAAAGGATAAGGTTTACGCCACCCCAGTCAGAGAGACGTTAATAGCAGGAAATTATCTATCTGAGGCACACTTAGAGATGCGGTGATTTGTTTCCATAAAATGTAAAATTATATCCTGTGATAAAAAATTTGGCGAGTTTTCCTTTCAGATGACACACTGTGTTTCATTATAACTTCCACCGTTAACTTTTTACAGTAATTCGAAATTAGGTCCATTCGAGGGGAACATCCTGTATAATTAGGCAAAAAATGCTGATTAAATCTGAATCCAGATAAAACTCAAATCCAGCAAAGACTTATATCCCATCAATAAGAGGGCGCTCTAACCACTGACCCTCAGCAACAAAACCGCCCCTTTCACAGTTGACTCCATTATGAACTGTAAAACGTATACAAACTTTTTCTTATGTCTGCATTCTTTGAAAAATGGAACTTCTGGTGATGCCTCACTTTGAGTATACAGAAACTGCCTAACTCACGCGTTCGCTTTACTTTTAATAACCGCCGTTTCAACAACTTACCCCACTCTGTATGCTGCATCAGATCTTGTCTCTCACTTCCCAGTACTCGGCCATTGCTCAGTCTTGGAACTCGCTGTCGCAAGATATCTGGAGTGTTGGAAATCTAACTGCGTATTTTATTAAGATGTTTATTTTGAAGCAAAACTAGGCGTCTCTGTTTATTTAATTAACGTTAATTATTATATTCATGCTTAGAATGTTGTCGGTGTCATTTCACGTAATGTATTTCTGATATGTTTTGTATTGTACTGAATTTACTGTGTTTATTCTGCATTTCTCACCAATCTGATATTATCTCTTAACAATCTATATTTGGATTCAACCTCATTATTATACTGAAGTGTGTATTATCAGGCTATGCTAAAGGTTAACCACAGGCGCATCAAAGACTTCCTAGTGGATTGAAGTATCCCTTTCGCAATCTGCAGCGTTGCCACGTTTCTTCTCAATATTACTGCTGCTGTTCTTATCCCTCTTGCAAGGCCTCCACATATTTAGAACACACGATAAAGCGGACTAGCACGTCGCGGAAACTAATACACTGATGAAAATAAGAGAAGCACTGCAAACCAAGTAGAATGATTACCAGGTTTTGAGATAAAAGCTGTACACTGTGTCTGTTCTTCCGAATATCAACAATGGACTGTCTTAATCAAAGTAGAACAGCAGCTTAATCTTCAGAGTGGCACGATGTTATCCATTTACTGTATTCGTATGTTGCATTATTTTAACCTGATCGAGTGGAAGAGGAAACCTTATGGTCTTTACTTGCCATGCAAAATTAAGTACTGTTGTTATTGTAATTGTTATTATCATTTCACCATCATCATCGTCATCATCAGTCCTGGTGGTTTAGTGATAACCATAACCATAGTTGCCTTGTAGACCCAAGATCGCGGTTTCAAACCCGGCCAGGATCGATGGATTTTTTCGCGCTTAAAAATTCTAAGTATGGCTTCCTTCAGAAGGGAAGTAAAGCCGTGGGTCCCGTGTCGTACATTTACGACACGAAAAAGAACCTCAAGCCTGAAAGAAGAGGCCTCTGAACAAAATTTGTCGGCTGTTTCACGCCCTGAATTGAATGGGACGCTGATGACCTGAGATGTTAAAGAGCGTCTATAAATAAAACAAATTAACAAGAAATTATCATTAAAGTCAGATTTGTTATTTTCCTATAAAGTTCACATCTAACTTATTTAACAGATGCTTCAACTATTATCTAACGTTTGATAACCTGATACATCTTTAGAATTCGTCAGTAACTGTGCATTGTATGATTTTTTAAAATGATGTTTAATGCCAGTTTTAACTACTGAGGCATCATAGGCGGTGGACACTGATGATGCATGAGATGAAATGATAAAATGGGAAAGGATTTTTTTTTAAAAGGAAGGATACGTTCCAGGTCTAAGTTTAGGGTACATCCCCAGCATTTGCTTTTTACGACCGAGGAAAATCTGGAAAAAAACTTAGTCAGGGGAGGACGGTTCTGGCGGGAATCGAACCCCAGACCTGCCACTCATGAGTACCCGCCTTAACGACCTTGGCCACCTGTAGCGGTACATTGTGTGATGAATTACGACTGATGGAAATACAAACTTGGAAAGATGACACCGAATGTCACGGATGTCGGCTACAAATGCATGAAATACAGCGATGCTGGACATAACACTCCACATTTAAAAGCAGTTGTTCCCTCTTTCATTTCTATACAGAGAAACCTGGCACGAAAGATCAATGCACCTGCATTATTATTCTACTTTTTTATATTCTAGAGGAAGATGTACAGGAATTATAAGGAAGGAATAGTGATATGCATACACAATGACTCCAATGACGTCAGTGGTCATTCTGTGGACATGCGCAAGCCTGTCAAGGTTCCATTTTAAAGGAATACATAACCTCTAGTTCTAAGGCGTTAAGTTGATTTATTTATTTACGGACGCTCTTTAACATCCCGGGTCATCAGCGCCCCATTCCAATCAGGGCGTGAAACGGCCGGTAAAATTTCTTGTTCGGAGACCTTTTCTTTCAGGCTTGAGGTTCTTTTAAGTAACGTAAATCTACGACACGATACCCACGATTCTACTTCCCTTCCAAAGGAAGCCATACTTAGGATTTTTACGCCCGAAAAAAAATTCATTCACCCTGGCCGGGACCGAACCCGTGATCTTGGGTGGTAAGGCAAGTATGATGACTACTAAACCAGCAGGAGCGATCTTAAGCAGTTAAAAAGCAAGACAAATAACAGTTTTATTCAATAGTATCGTGTGCTGTCTCTATTGTAATACATTTATTAACGTTAAAGCATACAGATAAAATAACCAGTTTTATAAAAAATATGACAATTAAGAAAATCTAAAACTTAAACTTTTTGTTCAAGATTTCTTTAGGTGCTTATGCATTAGAAATAAGTCGTAATAATTAATTTCATCTTTTCTTTATAAGAAAGAAATGTGTATTTACCTTAAGAAAAAGGAAGATATGAAAAACTAGAAAAGTAGCGATGAAAAGAGAAAACATTAATATTACGAAGCAGAATGGGAAGGAAAGAAAAAGAAAATAGCACGGAAAATAATTTAAACTCAAAGGCAAATGGCGTTCTAAACCACAACAACAACAATTGTTTGGGATATTCTGGCATTTTTAACTTCAAAACAAATTAGTTATAATTCACGAAACATAAATATAAATTCCAGCAGTGTCAAAATGTACCGGGTCTTCCATGGTTTTGTCGCCCGTTTCACAGTAACTGGCGGATTGGCGGTCAGAAATGTAACTAATGGCTAAGCGGATGCAATATCCCTGTGATTGATTCAAGTTCTCGCAACTACAACTTCAATTACAATGAAAATAACCACTTGCCATATAACAGATGTTGGAAACGTTGTGTTCTACGTCCACACATTTCCGGCATAGCAATAAATTTGTTTTCTATCATGCAATCTTATTTATTTTCTCTTTGTTGGAAAGTTTTAAAACTAAACATAAGTCTAAGTTATTAGTAAACCGTGATTACAGATGCCATCATGAACATTTTGTGAGAACATAAAAGTTCCATAAGATAAGGGTGCGAGCAAGTATTTGATTTTAGTTCTTTTAGATTTTCGTTGTTTTAAATTATAAAAGTCGGTCATTAAATTACTTACGTGATAGATTTTACAAAGAACATTTGAGATTTAAGCCCACAGAATTTCTGCAAATATTCGTTTTTAGTAACAGTAGGGTACAAACTCTTGAGGTCTTTATCTCCTGAAGTTCTCTTACTCTTTCGTTCGGAATAAACGTCTGGCATGTTGAGAAATAACAGGACGACTTTCAAACGGTAGTCAATTTTCGGAAAATAATCCTGCCAGTGTTGAACGTGTACTGGCCACACTTTAGAACTTTGAAATGTTATTGTTGTTGTTATTATTATTATTATTATTACTATTATTATTATTATTATTATTATTATTATTATTATTATTATTTTAATTAGCGTTAGAAGATTTTACTTGGTCTTTACATACTTTCCTGGCATTTTATTTATGTAAACTTAACTTCAGTAGCTATACCGATAGCTGGAACGCTTATTCATGGGGGGGGGGAGGAGACTTAAGAGTGTTTTTTGTCTGCGGTCTTAACTTTTTTTCTCTTCATTTGGTTTTAGAACTAGTTAAATTTTTCTTATTTTTCTTTCTTTAAGAAAAACTGTAGCACATATATTTGTTTGCTGAGACTTCATAAAATTTAATCTGCAACTCGCTTTAAATGAAAGAAGTGTTACATAACTTTTACATCCGTGACCGTGATTTTTTTTAATCAAAGCCACTGAAATGCTTTCGAAAGTGTTAGTGAATTCTAAAAGGCATGTTAACTTTTTTTTCCTCCTCAAGGTTTTAAAGAAAGAATGAGACTGCAGAGTGTGCACATGAATTGGCAGAAAATTTAGGTTAACCTCTACCTCTTTATTTCTCCCTTTGCAGTTTTTTAAAGCTATGGCTTTGAATTATAATGTATTATATTTGATCCGATAGAGAAGTCGTTCTCTGACAAACAAAAGTTATAGGGAGATCTGGTGCTTGACAAAATTTGCACTTACTTTAACATCGTTATAAAGCATAGCATGAAATTGGTTGAAGGTCAATTTGGAGATTTCAATGCGGGTTTAAGTAAAAAACCAAAACAACGGTTTATAGATAATGAAGTTTTCTGGTATTGTTTCAAAATTCATTCTTTATAGATCATCCTCCTTTTTCTTGCTGATTTGCTTATTAGGAAAGACCTTTCCTTTTTTGTTTTTATATATTTTGCTCGAAGGTAAAGTAGAATCCTCTCGACTCTACCTGCTCCTTAATGGTGCGAAACGCAGGAGGATAATTAGCGGAGCTTGAAACATTAGCAATAGTACGTCCTGACGTATTGGCGACATCAATAGGATGTTGTGCCTGAAGATTGGGTATGGGCGAAAACCCAGGTTTGCCTGCAACGTGGCGAAGCTTATACGAGGGCGTGGTGCGGTTAAAAGTAGAGGCGAAAGCAATCCAAGACGCCGTTTTGCTATTCTTAATTACTTGACGGCTTTTGGCGCGCAGCTGTTTATAGTGAATCATACTTGCTGAGAAGGATAGCGACGAAAAGCTCGCAAAGCACCTCGGCGTGCACGCAATGAGTCCCGGCATTCATCGGTCCACCAAGTAACCGGAAAGCATCTGGGGTGGGAAGACCACCGGGGACTGTAATGAGGACCGTGTCGAGGTTCTCAATAGAGGGAAAACAACACCCTGACAATATGACTAGAGAACGAAAGAGATTCCAATTCGCTTTGTCTATAAGCCACTTTGGCGCGCTGAGAATGTACAGGTGAAGACAGCATATGTATCTGACTTGGTCACTTGGGTATAAATCAGAGCTGACGTTCGAAGTAAAATGTACAGCAAGTGATACATCCAAATGTGAAAAACTGTGAGTACTGTCAGAAAGAAAACTGGGTTAACCAGTATTGAGCAAAGTGTGGCGATCTAAAAGGTGTGCTAACATGCTGCCCCTCGCACACTCCGTGGCAGAGCCCCATAGGGGGTGGTGCATATTAAGGTCCCAAAAGCAAGATAAGGGGTGGTAGCTGGGGTAGAAGATGATCCAGATCACCGCTGTGACAGGAACAGATGGAGGCAGGTAAATAGTGCAGACCGTGAAACTAGACCAGAAAAATAAGCGGTAGCTACTGCAGCTTGTAGAGGAGACTGCGGACTCAGAGGAGAACTTCTCTGATTAAAGTTAAAACTCCGCCATGCTCAGGAGTGTCATCTTCGAGAGGAAGGTCGGATCTCACCAAAGAGTAACTGGAATGAATCCTGCGGTCTAGGTAAAGTCTTTTGGACACACACAAGTTTCCTTAGGATGAATTCAGGTGCGATGTTTCTCGACGCGGATCGGGTAACCATGGAGTAAGATGACTTTAAGGAGCGCATTAGTTTGAGACTGTCTCAACCAACAAAAACCCATTGCGTAAACGCGTGCACGTTTTAACTGGGCCAGAGACACTGTCCAAACCTTTTTGGATAATACATGACTTCACCTGACCTTCCTCAGTTCTACTAACTACAAGGAAACGAGGGAATGACACCTCAGCAACCGCTTTTACGTTCAATCTCTTTTTCTTCGTATTTAGCTGAAGACTTTCTTGCACCATAGCGAGTTCATCCTCCACCATTGCATCTGTCTCCGATGGCAGGCTGCTTCCTGGACGCCACCCCAGCTTAGATGACTTGTCCTGGCTTGAACAGAGTCACCTCAGGGTCACACCTTCCTGGGTACAGACAAAGGGACCCAATCGCCTGCAGGAAGTGCTCATGCATTGGCCCCTCCCCAGGCCTGATCTTTACCAGTGGATACGCTCCCGTCCTGCATGATAACCCAGTGCTGGGAGTCACGCCATTACCTAGTCACTTGTTACTGCGTCAATTACGGGGCATCCATCAGACTAAAAGCAGGGAGCCATGAACAATAAAAATTAAAATAAAAGATGTGAAACACCTGTGAGATCAGCTCGAATCCTCGGGGTCGCTGCACCCCATACCCAAAAGTGGGCTCCTGAGGGGCTTTCCATTTTATGGGTACATATTTTGCCCGAATGTACCCACTGGGAACACGAGAAACACGCTGTTTCCTGAAGAAAAAAGTAAGGCAGTTAGAGGTCCATTGACATCCTGGAATCTGTTTGATGTACACATTAATTGGATGAATATGGCCATTTTCATAGCCAAAATGCAAGAAGGTAGAAGAAATGTATTTTCTGGTTAGAAGTCATTAACTAGTGTAATTGTAAATAATACATAAGTTGTTTTCATTTATATATTTGTAAATACCGCTCTTCCGATTTTTAATTTTTTTAAATTTATTTATAGTTTTTGATTTATATATTTATAATTTTTTCTTCTAGTTGTGTATCATACTCAAGCATGTACGGTCTACCACCCAATGTATAAAATATATTTGTAAATGTGTATATAGAAATTTATAACAATATACACCCATTACCACAACAACAACAGCTACTACCACTACAACTACTTTCTTTGCAGTTCTCGTAGCAGAAAGGGGACAAAATCTCAATGAAGAGAAACTGTATAAAGTCCAATATTCAGAACATTTATTAAAATACCAAAAAAAAAAAAAAAAAAAAAAAACCCATGCGTTCGTTCAGTATGCGAGTGAATTGAACTTCGGATCTTTTTAAAGACCAAAGAGTCGTGATTAAGAAATATAGTCTATGTGACCGATAGAGGAGGATTCGCTTTTATTTCAACCAAGATTTGACAGAAACAATAAATGCAGCTGAGTTCTTATTTACAGTTAAGACTCAGCCGATTGCATCTACACAGTATCCCAGAACCTCCCTCGGGTAACACAAGCATTTAAGTTAACCTAATTTGCAAGTTCAATATTGGAAAGCGAGACACTGCCCTCCGCTTATCGGGACTACCCACTATCAGTAACAATATTCATGTTTAACCTCCGCAATTCTTCTGCATTAGACTGTGAAGGACACAACAAATGGAGATCAGATTTCCTAACGCTCGTTAACAAATGCAAGTAAAATCCTCCTACAGAAGATCTTTTCTTCCTATGGGTATCTTGCTCTACAGTAATATTTGTACAAAACGGAAAGCATTTCCCTTCATAAAGAGGTTTAAAATAATCGTTTCTTGGAAATATAATGTAAATTAAAAACTTCCTGTTTCTGAAATGTATTCAATAATTAACATCTCGTTGATTTTATTTATTTATGGACGCTCTTTAACGTCTCAGGTCATCAGCGTCCCATTCAACTCAGGGCGTGAAACGGCCGACAAGTTTTGCTCAGAGGCCTCTTCTTTGAGGCTTGAGGTTCTTTATCGTGCCGTAAATGTACAACACGGGACCCACGGCTTTACTTCCCTTCCGAAGGAAGCCATACTTAGGATGTTTACGTCCGAAAAAATCCATCGATCCTGGCCGGGTTCGAGCCCGCGAACTTGGGTTTAGGAGACAAGTTACCACTATACCACCAGGACCGACTGAACGCCTCGAACCGTTAATACTCAGGAGTCCTTTTAGAAGTTTTTTTTAACCTCCTTCAGCAATCGTATATGATCACTTTCTAAGCTGATTTTGTAATGAAATAACAGAAGAAATGGATATCTAGAACAGTACAAAAGCTTTTATCTGTAGCACCAGTCTTTACTAACAATGTCAGGCAATTCAAACGACCGAGTACTATAAACCAAAATTAGCACTGCTCAATTGACTAAACTTCATTCTAGAAGCAGTTATCATGCTTCAAGGTCACTCATATCAAATTCACTACAAATTCATCAGAGACTTTTCCACGTAAATGCGCAAGGCTTTCGCACAGTGATAAGCTGAGTACTGTTAACATTCCAGAATGGCTTATGTAGATGATTATAAATTCTGTTTATTTTACTTTGTTTACAGAGTTTAGGGAATATCAAATAAACCATGCATGCCGACACTTCAGTAATAAAACATTGACTCATGGCAACGTGATAAGAAGCACAAATAAAGATGTCTGCGAAAGATAAAAGAGCATTTCTTGCATGTATTTCCTCCACATATTTTCGGGATTCCCTCATTGTCAGTGTAGCAAATCAACAAAATGAAGTCTAGTGCATGAAAGTTCATTATTTCGTGATTCAAGTAACCTCAGCTAAATGTGAAATTTCTCAGTGTTTATAAAATAATTGAACTCTATTGCCAATGTAAAGGCTGTTTTCCACTAAACAAAGACATACTGGAAACTGGAGTTGGCGCGACTGTGTTTTGTTTTCGTAGTACCGATCGAAGTTGGTAAACATCAAAGAGTTTCCATTTGTTTACAAATTGTCGGAAGAATGAAAATTAGAGAAAAATATAAAACAATTTCCCAATGCCAGTGTAAAAGTTAAAATAAGAAAAGAAAGCATGAACAGTTGGAAACGGCAGTTAATGGTGTAGTGGAACAAGGCCCTTTGCCGAGAGCTGAAGATCTATGGGTGAAGTCTCGGCCTTAACCTCGAAAATGTTCCTTTCCACTTTTGTCTATAAATGGCATAGCGTGAAAAAAGGGTATTTCCTAACATAATTCAGTTATCCTAGTGACGTCAAATACCTACAACGATTACGAATTGTGCTTTTGTGCAGTCATGAGTCATGCCGACAGATTACTTGTGAACACGACTTATGTTGTATGTTCACAATGTTTACATACCCCCTAGTTTGGCCTAGTGGTTAGCGTTGCTGACTGCGGGCCGGGAGATTCGGGTTGGATTCCCGGTACCTAATTAGAAATTTTTCTAAGTTCTGGAGCGGGTCCCCCAGCCTAATGAGTACAATTGCGATGCTGCCTGATAGAGAGGTGGCGATCTTCGATCTAGTAAGCCACGGTAGGTGGGATGCGGTGTGCTGATCACATAATCCCTTGCAATGCTGCCCTCATGTGTGATGGAGGTAGAGCGGTCGTCGCGGTAAGCCAAGGCCCATATGAGACTGTAAAAGGCTATAATAAGTATATATACATATATATATATATATATATACTTATTAATAAGTTACTCACACTATTCGCTACGAAGCTATTGAGCACTATCAGTGTTGAAATAGCTGCTACAATTTCTATAAAGCAGTCCATTATCAACTTTCTGCAAGTCTTGTCTGACGGAGATACCACAAACATCATGTAA
Organism: Metallyticus violacea; assembly: GCA_030762175.1. Lineage (NCBI taxonomy): Eukaryota > Metazoa > Arthropoda > Insecta > Mantodea > Metallyticidae > Metallyticus > Metallyticus violacea. The sequence goes on along the minus strand of CM060830.1, from coordinate 108,344,115 downwards.
TGGCGAACTCTGAACCACTCTGTTCTTGACTCTGAGCTTATTACATTTCTAGATTTGAGAGACGCATAGCACTATTCACTAGGATCGGCTCCATAATTCACCAATTCAGTTTCATGTCTCTGGTTACGACCTGCATTAACGTGCACAGGTTTCATACATTTACTTTATCTCGAATTTATAATTTTATATGACAGTTGAGGCATTTTGGTGATATAAAAAATAGAGTGTAAATTTGTGGTTGTTTGTCGATATAAAGAGAGTTAAACAGCCGTGTAAATTTTCCAGTTTTTGTGATAATGTATAAAAATTGTAAGAACGTGCAAGAAAATGCTAACTGGATTAATCAGTTTAAAATTAAATCCGAAATGCATGGCGATGCTTAAAAATTTAGGACAGTTTGCCGATAAAGAATGTTGATTTTAATAAAATAATGTTGTTCTCATTGCATAATGTCATCTTCCAAAGTGAATAATTTGTAACACTCTGCAAAGTGGTCAAAACATAACATTACAATATGTAATTCATTGACAGGTTAGGTTTACAACTCACGTTTCTTAAAACCACATTTAAGATACGGAAAGGAAGATTTTCACTATTTCAAACTTATGGGTGTTTTAGGGCTGCGTTTGTAGCATTGTCGCACATGTTTCACATCCACTGCAGATGTACGTTGATTTCCTCTTAAGAGACAACCAGAATATTTAAATCCGTGCCGGATTTTTCCCATGTTCTGCTTGAAACTCCGGAACAGTTTCACTATTCCTATAGATTGGAAAGAATTTTAATTTAAAAACTAAAGTGTGGGAAGTTTGGAAAAGTTTTCAGGACATCCGGTCATTCTAGACCGAACATCAGTAGTAACGCTTACGAGGTTGTGGTTGAGCATTTGCCCTCCACTCATTGGATCACTTGCTCCAAGAGGCACGTAATGGTCCATGGACGAAACGTCTAGACAAATGTGGTGTAGAGTGATAAAATCAGAGACCTACGCTATCTTAGGACACAATGATGGAATTTTAACTACGGGAATTTCTCCATACGTTGTTGGTCGAGGGTGAAGGTATTTGGTTTCTGTTATAATGTGTGCAGTGCCATTAAATTTACTAAATTTGTAACAAAATTTAATTAAAAACATTTATAAAGAAATTTTATGCATTATTAGTGTTTATAAAAATAGGGGGAAGCACCACAATTCGTTTTTAGAGACTCTGTTTGGAAATTTTTGCAACACTTAAACTTCTATTTTCTATTATTATATTCCGCAATTTTCAAGTTGTCTACTAAGAATATATCTTTGCTTACACTGTATCTCTATAGCCAGGAAATGAGGGAGACACGAGAAGCGGCGGGAGACCTTAGAAAAAATGTAGTATATCTAAATAAGACAAATGGTTTCATTTCCTTAAAATGTGATGCATTTTCTGAATCTTTTTGTTCAAATTTTGATAAAGTTCTATTTGAGACACGCATATTATATACAAACATAGACACGGGGTTTCTAAATGCTTCTATGATGACAATGAACAGAGAACTATCCCACGTCAGTGCCTCCTCAGTGCCCGGTACCAGAACTGAAGCTCAGACTGAGCACATGTCGAACCTTTGTTGCCATCATTCAGCGGTACAGAAGTTTGCCACTTTTCTTTAGTACATATTTTTTCATGAGTCTGTCCTTTCTAGAGGTTCGGAAAATTTTGTTCTGAGAGTCTTCCAGAAGGTGGCTGTCTCTCGTCCACAGCAGTGCCATAAGGTAAAGTGATGCTGGAAGTAGATCCTAACCTGACAATCTGTGCGACTCTAAATATTCGACCAAGAGCGGTTCACACCATCGTTTTGCTAAAAGATGTAATATTTTCTGACGCAAGCGATTGCTTAATGCTTGAGAACTTTGATGGAGAATGGTCCAGAGACAATTTGTTGAAATTAACATTTAGGTCATCAGCGTTCTGTTCAATTCCGGAGGTGAAACAGTCGATAAATTTGGTCTTTCAGGCTTGAGGTTCTTGATCGTGCCGTAAATGTACGACACGGGACACACGGCTTTACTTCCCTTCCGAAAGAAGGCATACTTAGAATTTTTACGCCCGAAAAAAATCCATCGATACTGACCGAGTTCGAACCCGCGATCTTGGGTCTATGAGGCAAGTATGGTTACTTCTAAGCTACCCAGATCGACCTCTATTATATCGTGACAGATGATGAATCATAAATAAATAATTACGATCCGTGTGGTGCTTTCCTGGGTGAAAGTCTGAAAGGGTTGCAGTTCCTGAGAGAGAAAGACGGGTTTATCTGACCGTTTTTTGATACAATTACTGTGAGTGACATGTCTTTCCAAAGTTATTTCACAGCATGCAAACTCTCCTGTCTGCCACAGAGTGTTATCACCTCTTTCTGTTCCCGAAGCAAGGAAAATATTCGGAGGCAATTGTTTTCGTCCATTCGTACATTCCCAAAGAAGTTTGCTAGAGCTCTGCGGCATTTTTAGATAGTTTCAGAGGATAGGAATAAGTGCCAAGGGAGAATATTTTGTAATTGTTGTTTAAATAAAATTATTTGCTGGGAAGCTGCTAAACGTTCGGGCTGACCCTCGCAAGTCCACTTTACTGAATTACTGTACCGTTTAGAATTACGACCTCGACCGGCTCCGATCCTGTGACCATGCAGATGGTCGCTTTCCAAGGCTATGTTTTGGTTTTACTCTGCGTGTACTTGTTCATGTAACATCCGGAAGGAAATTTAAAACGACTGACATTTATTTTTTCTCAGTACCACACTTCCGTTATCTGATGTTTGGATTTGTGCAGGTTGACTTGGTCATTAAGCAGAGATTTCAGTTCACAGAATGAAAATTAAACACAAATGTTGCAAAATTCATTCAGAAATAGCATCTTATAAACTCCCCTTTGTAGACGATTCTATTCAGTTGCCATGGTTTCCTTATCAGCAAAGTTGAATGTCCCGTTGATTTCTTCGGCATCACAAATTCCCAAAGAATAGTTTTACGATTGAAAAGGAATCAAATGGTTAAAGTTATACACGGAAAATGGCAATACAACTAAGGTCATCTGTCCAACAATATATGAACTATATTCTGCAAATTTCAAAAGAAAGTTCATATAAAATAAAAACAAGTTTAAAAAGAATAATTTTCGACTACATTTTTCTTCTAACCAATATAATTCATTATTTTTATGTTCTGAAGGTATATAATGAGATTTTTGTAACTTTGTGATGCCATGGATATTATCTATAATTTTAATTTAGTAAAATAATACATTTTTTCTACCGAGGCTGCCAAAAAATGTATACACGCTTTCAAAGTAGATATCTATTTGATATATTTCAAAGTTGGGCCGAAAAACAACAGTAATGTGTAGTATGATGTTCTGTAAACAGATGTGACTCATATATATTATGATAGCGTTGCTATGTGACAGGTAAATCAACAATGAATAAATGAAACCAAGATTGTCGTATGATGTTCTGTAAACATTTGTGACTCATATTAAGTTATGCTCGAGTTGCTACAACAAAATGGAGCCAAGATTATCGTCTGAATAGCGGAAAGCAATTTTGAAGTGATATTGGAAAACCGAGAGTGCTGTTGAAATTCAAAGGCAATGGAGAGGTGTGTACAGAACAGAACCGCCACTGGACATCTACCTATGGGGAACTCTTAAGGATGTTGTATACCATAGAAAACCAGCTACACTGACAGCACTTCGGGAAGAAATTGAAACGGCATGTGCTGCAATCGCTGAGGACACTTTTGCAAACGTTACTCAATCAGTAGTTCAACATATGCAGAAGTGTATCGACGTCGATGGTGGGCATTTTGAGAGCTGTTGCAACTGTAAAAGTCTAAGATGATTAGTGCTATCATTTTCTGTTTGTGTGAATACGGTTTTGTTATTTTAACACAGCTTTCTCTTTGCTTGAAGTGTGTATACATTTTTGGCACCCTCCGTATTTAAAATAAAAATAAACGTTCAATTAATAGTTAACTTTAATAAAAGAGATTCATTTGTCTGTTTGTTTGATTAGTTGCCACACTTCCTTTATTTTTTTATCTTTTACATTTTATTAGATTTTTATATAAGTGCAATTTTAAATAAATGATGTACACGTGATCTTATAGGTAAATAAAACGTAATAAACGTATTGTGAACGATACTAATGATAACTTATTGGTAGTTATTGCTCATTTATATTTTATTTTCCCATTTTTATTCTGAAATTTGAAACGGGCACGTGTTTCCTAAACCTTGAGGAAAAAGAAGTTCTATTCTATATTTTTTAAAAAAACTAATGAATGTATATAATACATATTATTTCTTTAATTTTATACAATTCACAGATTCTGTAGTTTAAATTATTTTTGACGTTGTAAAAACTTGAGATGTCATGAAAATTTTGATCGGCAATTGCTCTAGGTAATAGAGCTAAATTTTCTATTTAATTAGATTTTTTTAAGGTATAATGATAAATGAGGTGACAAATAAAGGAGAGCTAAAATGTCAGTTAAAAGAAAAACGAAAAGAGAAATATATCATGAAAGTGAGGTAAAAGAGCAAAAGAAGATAGAGAAAGCAAAAATAAAAATCATTTAAAGATTTATTGTATGTAAGTTGATGATATTATAGTAGAAATATTGTTTCTTTAAACCTTTTAATATGACACAGACTCTAAAATGAACATTTATTACTGCAAGCTTCCTGTCGAATTGGGCATCAACTATTAATTTACACACTAATGCTGTTTTGCATTATACTACACCTATAGAATATGGAAATAAATTTGACTCGTTAAGTTGCTATAAAAGCAAAACTGAGGCGAGTCTATTATACGATGTGCTGCAAAATCTGAACCGTGATAGCCTGCTGAAATAAACCGCCACTGCGGATACCTTTTAAGTACTTTCAGAAGTATGCGGAAGGGTGACATCATTTGCGGTCACCGCTACTAAACGTAAAAAACAAGTTAATGTCTCTTTCACCAATAACCTGGGTTGCTCTGAGATCGCAAAAACAACAACATATATTTTAATTCCTATCACTCGTTCACGCATTTTCAACGCGATGTGCTTGCAAACAGACTAGCAGGTCTAGGCCGGGGCACTTGATTTACAACAGACCATGCCAAACTTGAAACCTGCAGCCTCCTTTAAAGTATATTAAACATATAAATCAAACTTCTACCGCAACGTTGCTTTGTAGCATTCAAAAGTCAGGACGATGTCACTTTTGGTTTTGCTTTTCTAGCTCTGTCTGATAACAGAACAACGGAATCGTGACATAAACAAGGTAATATTCCACCATACCGTTGGGACTTGCATTCGCGAGGTACCACGTTAATCCCTTCGTGTTTGGGGAATAGATCTGTCATTTTCACTTCACTTCATCTCGATGGTTCTGCTGTGCGAGATCATGAGTGCTGGTGTTGTATGCAGAGTGGCAGTGGCTTGCGATTTGGATTATATCTGCACCAAAGTTTGGTGCAGAACGGCCCTTTTGAAGGGTTCGAATTTCTTGGAGGGCGTCGGAGTGCTCTATCTGGAAACACTGTCCGTGCTCGCCGACCTCAGTTCTGGTCTTACTTTTCCTCCTAGAGGTGCCCCATTGAAGGCAAAGGCTCAAGTGGTACCGAAAATCCTCTTTTGTTTCTACCAATCAACGACTAAAAGAAATCTCTTTTGGGAATAAACTGCGTTATTTTTTCACTTTATTAAACACTGTCTGGTAAGACAGCTACCTAAAAGGAAAACGTTTGTTTTTGTTCATATATTGTGAAATAACAAACGCGAAATTGCTCAAAAAAGTCGGGTAATTTTTGAGGAGAAAAAATACCAGTAAGAATATCTTTTGACAACTGAAATATCAGTCATGTTGGAAAGTCCCGTAAGTTGATTTTACAGTTCAGGCCATGTAAAAGTTTAAACTGTTTTTTATTATTACAATGTATGTTAAATCCATTTTTTTAATGATGTATAATGCCAGTTTTTACTATTGAGGCACCACAGGCGATGGACACTGGTGATACACGAGATGAAATGATTTATTTTTAAGGAAGGAAGCGTTCCAGGCCTAAGTTTAGGGTATCTCCCCGGCATTTCCTGAGTACTGAGGAAAACCTGTAAAATACCCAAGTCAGGGAGGACGGTCCTGGTGGGAATCGAAACCCACACCTCCCGCTCACTAGTCCGCGTCTTAACGACCTCGGCCACGCATGGCGGTCGTTGCAAGGAGGGTCACTCGCAAATCAGTTCACCTCCTCTTGCTTAATGCCACGTTTTTATTAACTGTTTGCAAAATTTTGCTAAGTTTCGCACCTTTTTATGTCATTGAGTGTTTACAGGTGTTTTAGTGCATTAATAAATTCAGCAATGAAATATGAAAGTTCTTAATACGAACTCCTAAGTAACAGCATTTGTTTTAATAAAAGAAAATTTAGCGAACCATTAATTCCCTATCAGATATCCATTTTCTGTTTTTCAGGTATTCTTATTTATGATTAACACTGAACTTTTGGGATTGCAGTTAATAATGGATACACATAAATAATTTCAAAACTACCGAAATTGTGCTGTAGGGCTGTGGTATTAAAAAAACACACACAATTCCGTCCTTCATGGCTTTTCCTCATAGCTCGTCATATTTTTTTTTTTTTTTTTAAGTGTTTAACGCCCGTTTTTACTACTGATTTTTTTTAAACAAGGAAACGTTCCAGGCCTTAGTTTAGGGTACCTCCCAGGCATTTGCCATTTATGAGAACTGAGGAAAGCCTGGGGAAAACCTATGTCACGGAGGACGGTCCTGTGCGGGATTCGAACCCCAGGCCTCCCGCTCACGAGTCCGCGCCTTAACGACCTCGGCCACCCGTAGCGATCAGCTCATCACATGAATGAGAAAGTTGACACACAGGAAAGAATGTTAGAGAATTTAAACATTTGATAATATCAGTGAAATGCTAAAGCTAATAAATCTCTTGTTCTAAGGCAACTTACCGCTGCGCTTCCATTGTTGGAACTTGTGGTACAGCAGACAGCTGCAGACACAACAAACGCAGCTGACGACCATAAGGGTAAGAACAACGCCCACCCAGACGTCTGCGAGAAACTGCTCATACTCCTCGTCGCGATCCTCGGGTTGCTGCAAGCTCTTGACCACGTCTTCATTTTGCTTCATCAGCGCAGAGTGCGGACCAAAATTCAGGTCTTCCATTTCATTGCAACAGTCAGGAAGCCAGCTGATGGTATGCACTTTGTCCACTATTAGAACTCCTTTTGCACCTTACGCCAACTTGCTAGCGGAATGAGTTCCAGGCAGGCACTGCGTTTGTCTTTTGTCCTCTCACAGGTAGCTTTCCTATTGGCCGTTTACCCGCTTCCATCCAGTTCACAGGTAAAATTCGTCATAAGGAAAAATCAAGTACAGTATCATATGAACGGTGGAATAGTACTCAGGCAGAGATGCTGCAACGACCTCTTTCCACGAAGCAGAAACAAAAAAAACAAATGCAAACCGGCGGTTTAACACCTTGACAGACAAGGTGGGCTGAGTCATGGAATTCCCTGGTGCAATTTGTTGTAACTTTGCACGAAGGAATTCTTATCTCACTCAGAAGTACCTGCCGATATCTTAGAAACGGCAATTATCTCTGACGGAGCTTTGAGAAAAAATGATCGTTCGTAAACATTGCGTGACGTAAATACATTGCTAACAGCTGACAGACGCCTTGCGCATAAACACAATTGCTTACATATGTTTTGAGCAGGCTTTGTATGTCAATCTACAAACAAATGATGCCGTTATGTAAACAGAAAACGCTTGTTTTATAAAGTACAATAAATATAAAACAAACGTGTTGTGCGACAGATATTCGTTTGGGAAACAATAACAAGTTACCACGAGTTGAACACTTCGGTAAACGTTTTCCAAGTAGTTTACGAGCTTGTTGTTGGTACTGAAAGGAATGTAAACAGAAACTAGAGTGGCTAGTTGCTCTGTTACTTGACTCACTTGTCCTAAAACATAGTTAAGAAAATTGTGGAGAGAGAGCGGATTTCTTACAAACACTTGCGACGGTTTATAGAACTACTGTAAAGATAACCGCCTGGCTCCCGAAATTCTTAACAAATGAAAGGCAAAGCACACGTTGTGAAAGTGCCGACACGTGGGTATCAGGAAGACTGTGTGTGGACGGCCACCATGGGTCTGCCGTAGGCCGCGAGCTCGCGACAACTGAGAGGTCTCTCTCCGAGGAGAGCACCTTATACCCAATACAGCAGTTGACCTTGCGGCGAGGCAGGCATGCTCTCCTGAGGTCATTTAGGGTATCTGTTGCCGTAACGTGCTTTCGTGCAAACACTGGGTTCAAATCCCTTTCGACGTTATCGCAGAAAGTGTGCAAAGACAATTTGGTTCTTATATACGGTTGTGATGACCACGCCTGTAATGTTAAGAGACAGTGGGTTCGATATCTGAGCAAGGAGAAGAAAACATTTTAAAATATTCAAATTTTATTTTAAATTTTGTGCAGCATATCTAAATATCTATGTAATAAAACGCGTTTAAAATATTCTCATTATTTGTAGGGAGTTTCAAAATTTATTTTGAGCAAAGCTGAAGGTCGAGTTTATTTATTTACACTTTTAGCGAATGATATAATAAAAATAATATATATATATATATATATATATATATATATATATATATATATATAAATTAACACTAATAATAAAAGATAAAACACAGAGAAAGAGTCACACTTGACTATATTTCGAACTACTGCGAGTTCTTCAATGGCTTCTTGCCATTGTGTTTTATCTTTATCCACTTTTATTATTAGTGTTAATTTGTTACATTGTTAATAGTGTTTCTTTATTTTTATGTTTCATATATATAATGCTGAGTGTCCAATCCAGTATTTCCGCTAACAGAATAGAAGAATGTCGAAATTAAAAGGATTTAACGAATACACTGTTGTTTTATTTTTTCACTTAAACTCTTTGAAAACAAATTGAAGACAAATGAACCACGGCAGCCTACAACACTAATTAAATGTACAATAATTAAAAACACAAGTTTCAAAATCAAATTAATTAGTTATACTGGTTCCATACACTATTTCTATTTAACTAAGATTTTTTTTTTTTTAACTTGAAACTAGAAATATAAGCTCAGTTTGTGCACCTAGTGTATCGCCTAAGCGGATTTCTAGTGCACACTGAAGTTTATGCCAAAGCAACTATAAAGATATTTTATTGATAAAAACAATTGCAAGAGGTACGATATGCCGCTGTAATTACTGTAATTACTGATATTCTTATACCGGACTGGTCATTGATTCATTAGCTAAATAATGGGCGCTAAACACAACTCAAAAAAGAGCTAAGTAGGTCATATAAAGTTTCTGTTTGGATTTCAGAGAGATGAGCAAACTGCGGTTGTTTGATCTCAAAATTATTGCCACGTTACTTATAAATATATTAAATATTATTTGGAATATTAAAAAGACAGGCCTAGGTTAGTACGTTAAGGTAGATATGCAAAAAATGTGGAAAGATAGAAAATTGAAAGTGAAAGGTTTTTGAAATAAGTTAAACATTGAAGATGTTTTACTTTAAAATGTATATAGATGCATGAAGAATACTGGGATAGGAAAAATGTAATAAGATATCAGTGAAGGATTTACACTTAGAGTATTCAAGTCACAATCTACAGAGAAGATTGATAAGTTAAAGACAAGAAATAAAACATGCGTCTTTTTTCTCTACGAAAATCAGAGAGAAATATAAATCTTGTCTTATGGACGAAACAATAACTAGAGAAGTAGAAAAAGGATAAAATACTTTGAAATTCACGAACTTTTCATAGCTGTATCTCGAATTTTTTGAGTTCTTCTAGGGCAAGGAGACAAGTGAAGATAGTGAAAATAAATTTTGAATATCGAAGCTAACATCGAAACAAATTAAACAGTAAGTGCGAGATTATTTATTTTTAACACCTTCACTTGTCTTCTTGCCTTAGAAGGACCCAAGAAGTTCAAGATACAGCGATAAAAAAATCTGTGAGTTTTTAAGTGTTTTATCATTTTTCTGCGTCTCTAGCTATTGTTATTTTGGTTATGTTATTTATAGCGTTATTTTATTTTTCATTTATATTAAATATATATCGTTAAAATGTAATAAATAAATTTAAATTTTATTAATTTTTTTACTCTCTTAAGAATCAAATGACTTATTCTCCTAAATAAATGGTGGAATTTAATGTTATTGTGTCGTTGTTGCAAACTATGAATAACGTCTTTCACTATACATTTTTCTTATTGTTCTGACATCATTTGTTGTAAAATTACTTCTCCTAGAAGTAACATAAACAGACTTTACCGTTTATACCACTGATCAAGTAATCAGCGACCCTAACCTCAAATTAGGAATTGTTGCCCAGTGATCTGGACCAGGGCATAATTGCATCTCCTTGTACGACATTGAACAATTCCCTCCTTAGAGCTTATGGGGGTTATCTTAACGAGTTCAATATGTATATAATACGAGCACACCAAGACACATAATTAAATATAAATAATGGTAAGGCATTTTCCTGCTTAGGAACCAAGTTATCAATAATTTTGGTATAGTTATAGAGGAGATGAGAATGACTACAGTATACTTACTAGTTCGACAATTAGTTACTTTTAAAGTTTAGAAAACGTTGCGCCTTTGCTCCTCTTTGACTTTCATTGCATGCGCTATGTTTATGAAAGTGGGTTCAAAAGTCTCAAAGTTTAACATTACCTTCTCGATCCGTGCTAATCGCAATTCTCGGGGATCTCACTTTTTTTATTTAAGAATTTTTTTTAGCATTTACTGAATTTTATCCAGAACAATATTCCTTAAGTCTTTAAGGAATGGATATAAGCATAATATTGTCTTTATGATGCTTTTGTTTATAAAATTAAATAATGATTTGATTCTTAGTTTCATAGGATGTAATAATATAGTCTTTAAAATTCATTTTATGATTAGACCAAGAAATGTTATGTTGCTATGATTTCATTGCATTCATATTTTACTTGGATTGCTTCAGACCCCAGTCCCCGGTTCATCAGCTGTTGTTTACTAGTATGCCCAGAAGACCAGGCTCCGACCCATTAAAAAAAAAAAAAAAAAAAAAAAAACTCTAATAACTCTATATATCAATTATCTACAATTCATACAACCTATTAAATCCCTTATTTCTAAACTTTTTACCATAATAATACATTTATATGTATGTAATATTTTCAGTATTACAAACTCACTCATTTAATTTCATTCCTGATTCAATTCCAAGCCATAGACCTCTTTCGCCATAAGAATATTTACTTTCTAATGCACTGTTTCTCCAATGTTAATTATCTAGTTATAATACTCAATTCCGCCATAATTCTAGTGTAAAAATTCATTCACTTATTGACCTGTCTTGTCCATTTGTTTTAACTTGATACAAATATAATTATTAAATAATAATTGACAAATAATGCTGTAAGTAACTAACTCAGTTTCAATGGCATTTTTTCAAATGAAAATAGATAATAATTCAAAAAGCACGATGGTGGATTTGAGACCACATATTGCATTAATGGCCCTTAGTGAGCATTATAATTAAAATATGTCGAGTTTAATTGATAAAATCAATACCTAACCTAAAATGTGTGCACTAGCAACATTCACGAGTAGACTTTCACTAAATAACAATATGCAATATTACAAGATCAAATATCATTCCGCCGCACTGGTAACTAGTTTACTCTCGTTCTAGAAACATACACTTGTAAAATAAACAAGTAATACTAGAATGAAGACTAGATCACTAGCTTCGTAAAACAGAATGCTGTAAAGGAATATCAGCTGGTCAAAGAGAGCTTCCAAATGTTGCTAAGAAATTGAGAGGAATGATAGGTTAAGTTGAGATAGCTCTCGGTTTATTTACTTATTTATTTTTATTATTTTATGCTGAAAAATAATACTCCGTTGTATTATATTTTTTATGTATTTATTTTAAGCATAAACGTATGCCTACAGCACCACACCCAGAACAAAACTCTTCACTGACATTTTGTAAAATACTTAGAAGTTTCTATAACTTAAAAATAGTTATAGCTATTGAGTAGCTACAGGCTTGTTCATGTAAAGCTGCAAGTGTGAACAGCTCTTCTGTTTATCCTTTTGAGTATTCACGAAATCTAAGAAGTTCATCCTACACAATTCACTTAGATTTGACCGCAGATTTTCCCGTCCACATTGAAGAATCTTGTAGCTTTTCTTCTATTTTCATTTGCTCTTTCATAAATGAAATGCATATCGCCATTTGCTTCTACTGTGCTTAATAATCTGAATATATCTACGTCATTTACGAAGAATAGCTACATTTGTTCTTAAAGAGAGTTTCAGTGCATCAGCTTTGAGCGGGATGCCGCAATATAGGCCGTAAACAAGATTTTGTATCAACACAGAAACATGACGTAAAGGACTTTATTAAAAGTGGAAAATATATTTGCCATGGTTCATTATTTCCTTAAAAGTGAAAAATTATAGTTAGGCGGTAAGTAACAGATATTAACTAAATACACAAAATATTGTAACTACAAACTGAGCCTTTCCCAAGGGTTATTTTCTGTATGAAAGTTGTTTCTAATGATCACCCAAAGGCTTTGTCGGTCATAGGTGGTGTAGTGGTTACCATACTTGTCTCCTAAATCCAAGATCGCGGGTTCAATACCGGCCAGGACCGATGGATTTTTTCGGACGTAAAAATCCTAAGTATGGCTTCCTTCGGAAGGGAAGTAAAGCCGTGGGTCCCTGTCGTACATTTACGGCACGAAAAAGAACCTCAAGCATGAAAGAAGAGGCCTCTGAGCAAAATTTGTCGACCGTTTCACGCCCCGATTTGAGTGGGACGCTGATGACCTGAGCTGTTAAAGAGCGTCCTTAAATAAACCAAATAAAAAGCATCCAAAGGCTTGAAACATAGTGGTCATTATTGGCTATTCTTATATACTGAACTATTGCTGCATGTGTGTTTCAAGAGCCTACTTATTCATGAAGTTTTTGTTCATACAATTCATAATTTTATGTTTGCATTCCTACCTATGTTTCATTGTTCACCATGGAAGCTTACTAAGTCACCTAGAGGAGTAACCAAATTCAGTTGACTCGATCAGGTCGTTTGTTTTTCCTTACTCTAAGATGCGAATGCCAGATAGCTTTATACTTTCATTTCATTCTTCACTCCTATAGCATTCAGTTCAAAATCTACAGACGCCAATGCCGCCAAAGCGACAATAAATAAAACATTTTTAAAAAATTAGCTTCTTCATCTGCATCATAACAAAATAAAGTGCTATCGAGGACTCACCGAGCTGCTTCCACTGCTGGTATTTGTGGTACAAGAAACAAACGCAGACGCAACAGACGCAGCTAATGGACACAAGCGTAAAAATGACACCTAGCACAATGGGAAGGATATTCTTGTGCTCTTGAGTTTGCTGCGAGTTATCGACGTCCATTCGGACGACGAATATGTTGCCCACTACCTACAAACGTAACCTTACTTTTACCTAAGGTTGCTGCTTTTCTAATATATCAATCAGTTGAGCCTCGGAATTCTTTGTGCAATAAGGTGAAATAGATATCGTGAGTTTAATCTAATGCAAGCATCAATAGGATCTCATCTTAGAATCTGTTATCTATGACGGAACGATTATTGGTAAATATTTCATGACGTAACATACGACTGACGATATAATTAATTATACATACTTTCGATTACGTGAACAGTTACATGCAGTTTGCTGACACATGGACGGGGAAACTGTCGTTCTACAAGTTCAGGGAAAGATAGAATAGAACAGTTTGTTTTATTTTAACTGACATGAGGCATTCTCTTCCACTCAGCCATCATTGAATGACACAACTCTACATTCTTGTGTTTGTCACATATCTGAAATTAACACTAGGCGACTAATATACACAATATGAAATTACCTACTTAACCCACTCGAGAATGAAGAATGAAAACTATTGAAACCTCTGAAATATATATTGTTGCAAACTTAATTATCATAATATTTCATGTATTGTAATAAGTAATGTAAATGTGTGTTAACATGTGGCTTGTATGTCAACAAAAGAGAAAGTCTCTGGTGTTTTCTGTTACGGTAGCTTGGAAAGTCAATAAGGTCATAAAACTCTATTCATAGGAAGAAATCCGAGGGTCGCGTGTGAAGCCCCATTTTTAAAAGGACTGCCGTTATAGGTTTAATAAACAGGAGAACTTTTAAAACTGTTTGGGGCTTTGACCCCGACAGGCGTTGTACTGTTAGCTTTTAAACCTTCAACAAAATGTTTTATATCGAATGGCACGTGTGGCAGGTGAACTTAAACAGGCAAAGGAAAATGTTTGAACTGTGAAAGATAGGCGCGAAACTTGCGTGTGACCCTTGTAACTCCCTTTGGTATCGTTAAGCCAACGATTATTTGATTGAAATTTAATGTACATAAGGAAGCGTTTGCTCTGCGAGGGCAAGCAGTTCTCTCTACATGAGATGAGAATTATTCAGTTCGACTCAGTTAAGCAGTTCAGTTCTCATTAAGTTCGACGTGGCTGAGGCACGCAGTTCTGATACGTCAGTTGGCAGTTTTTTAAGTTGATATTCAGCAATTTTCAGTTTCACACGCGGCAGCTAAGTTTGTATTCGAGGTAACTAAGTTTATCGTATGCAAAAGATTTAGAACGACATTATCAGTGTTTGTACTAGGGTACTATTTAACCTCACTTCTTGTCCTTTCTCAATTTCAAGCTCTTCTTAAACACCTTTTGGGGTAATATATGTTTTGATCATTATTCAAAATTGGTAGCACATTCCGCTAGTTCAGCGCGTGATTTCAAGCATTAAACCCATCGTGCATGTTAACTAAGTACGGTTTTTTCTTCTTGGTTCGCGCGAGCTTAGGGAGGGAGAAAGGGGAGACCGTAAGTTCAATGATAAACATCTTGCCTGCAGAGCCTATGAACAACGCCGCCGAAACTGTGCATGTGACAGACAGCTGCCTTTTCAGTTAGCAATGCTGCAGATTAATCAAATGAAAAGTGGTACCCGTTACACCTTCTGAACCAATCACAAAGTAGTATTATCAGTCAATCAGTTATGACGTAGAAGCTGCATTGTTGTCGGTTTTTCTTGTTCGGTGTTCAGCTGATATCTATCATTGCAGTTGAGTGTTAGAAAATAGTTTAACTGGTTAATTTGTAGTAGTTAAATAATGTCCCAAAAGGTAATTTGTAGATCTAGCCTTTGCGTCGAGGTTTTACACGCACGTAAAATTAATTCTCTATATATCGTAATGTTTCGAAGTTTTTTCTTACTTAAAATCACGAGTCTATACACTAGAGCTCTCTTCATTATGCTTATATTACTATGCATCAATATAAATAATTCTAGAACAAAGTAATTCATTATTAATACATTTAATATGTGTTTACTAGGCGAAATTAAAAACTGTACAATATCAGCCGTTAAGCAGTGGCTGGCTATTGCAACCACGTTACAGCATAGCCAGCATTACATGCACTGACGCTGTCAAGTGCAATGTTTTGCTGATCCGGACATAACCCATACACTCCTTTGTTTCGTTATATAAATGAGATAACTCGTCGAGACCATTGCGTTGACATCGGATACAAAAAAAAAAGTTAACTTAGGTTTTGTTCATTGTGGAATAACTCACAATACTTGGTAATTGCTTCTGATTTTGATAGCTAGCTTTCCTCATCCATATCCTGCGTGTTTTTCTTTCTAACATATTTCATATTTTAATTCTTGTCCAGTCATCAACGGGAGATTATCGAACTGAATATTACAAAGGGATTGGTAACAGAAAAGGTGGACATAAATGTATGTATAAGAAACAGTTATCTACATATATAAAATAAAATCAGAGAAAAATAGAAAAGCAAGTAAACAAAGCATGAAAACTACTGCCCTAGAAAGCATTGATGTTCTCTGTTAGCCACTGTGCTTCAGTATCACAGCCTGGTTCTTGTTCAACATCGAAGATTTTAAAAGAACACCTGTCTCGTTGAAAAAAAGCAAAGGAAACGCAGATCCTATCTCCCCTGTGCAGGAAAGTACTTGAATCAAAGTGACTTTTATGACAGTAAATAGAAACAGTAACCTTCTAGTTTAGCAGGAGAACATAAAGTCATTAATCAGCTTACTGCTTCACCTGACCTTTACCTGTATGAAGCAGATGTCCTTCATAGTTTGACTCTAGTACGCCAGGCATTTTGCAACGCTTTGAGCCACATCTTAATATTTCGCAACGCTATGCGTTTCCAATTGTTGTTGACGTTTATATTTGTACGCATGCTTTAGGGCTGTTTTAAAGTGTTAGAAGTATTGAATAATGAATGTCGTTATAGTCCGCTGGCGCCTATGCCCTTCCAACGAAAGGCTGAAGTGGAAGTAAACAAACCGATGGTTTTAATGTCGGATTACATCAACATAATGGCCATTGGGAAACGAACTACTATATAAAAAGGTTCATAACATTAATTTATTTTACACGAACATGGCCGTGTTTTATCGCATATTTGTCTCACGTTTTTTCATCGATGAAAAATCTACGTAATTAAACTCGCCTTTAGAGAACATTTTCTACTTGTTTGTGATAGCATTTTTGTTTCGGATAGGTGAACAAACTCATTTAATACCGAGACAGAACTACTGCCAGTTTTCCCAAAACGTTTCCAGCTTTTGCGTGAAAGAACTAAAGTAGTAACAAATACACTATGCACACAAACCGTGCAATCTCCCGCGATGCAGGGTTTTTCCTTTGAGCGAGCCCCATTTGTTTGCCGAGCCGTGGAGAGTGTACCAAGCCTGCTTGCTTTTTGTTGACCTTGCTGAAAAAATAGAGCCGACGGAGGAATTTGTGTACCCCAATTTTTCCGACCGAACATGTACGAAACTTACACTGCACAAAGTTTTCATTGTAAGTTACCTAACATGCGCCAGTGCAGCGCAAATCAGTAATGGTGCCCCTGTAAACCATTCAGAACATATGCCTATTGCGTTCCACTTATCACAAGAAATCTTACCATACACAGGGAGCAGGAATAAAGCATGTAGCGGATTTTATTGAACATAAATATCAAAAACTCTGGGCAAATGGGTATCGTAATAAGAAACATTGGCAGAGGTGTACCAATACAAGACATGTTAAAGGAGCGTTGTAAATAGGAAAAGTCCTCCTGTAAATAAAGGCTTCCCCCTCCATAGCCCAAGCATTCCTTTATATAGATTATGAAATATAACACTGTAAATATAAATGAAAAAATAAATAATTAACAACAAAACTATGAACAAGTGCACAGATAAACGGTTTTCTCACAGTCCGCCAACAGGTTCATCACCAAAAAACACCAAATGTTAGAATATAAAAGCAATACCTCTGAAAAGCCAAGCATTGTAGGCCACAGGGAATTCTTATTAAATAAACAATCTGAATATGCTCTTGATAACTGTCATAGACATAGCACAGCTATTCCCGGGTATGTGTTGAGTTGTTCGTTTCTTAATTCTTTTACATCGTGTCTTTATGATTCATATGTGTTAACTCAGAAGTGAAAGAATTATAGGATCATTTTTTAAGCATAAAGTGGATTCTGCTACTTACTGAATTCCATACTAACTCCTTTATTCAGAGAATTAGCCTAGAGGGTGAGTGGTCATGCAGCATTCTGCTGCTCATACTGCGAATAATTCATAAGACAAAGTTATTAGCCCTCTGTCAGCCTATTTAATAACCTATATTCATTAGGAAATTGCCCGGTTTTCTCAAAATGAACTACAGTGAGCGATGAATAATTTCCTAAAGAGATGCCAAATTCTTTTGCCAACACCTTTGTTCTTTTTACGTTGCCTGGGAACTTGAACTTTTGTTATTGTTGTTTGAATTTGGACAGAATAAAAAACAGATTGAAAACCCAATTTATTTTGGGTAATATTACAGTAACAGTCTATTTAGGAGCGCATGACAAATTAGATTACATTTTGTTCCTTCTTATAGGATATATATCTTATACACATTCATTACATTAATGCCCAAGAGTTTTTATAATATCCAAATTCAAAAAACAATAACAATTCAAATCGCCAGGTTACAATAGAAAACGATGTGATAACAATTGCAACATCTTTAACATTTAAGCATCAAGATATAGGCTAGGAGGGGCTGGCTGGGGCCGGACAAGAGGTGGTGTCTAAAGTTTAATCAACATTGCCTTAAAACTTCCCCCTAAACTGACATGTTAAATGCACTGCTTGTCATTAAAATTGCAATGCCCTGCAGTGTTCTCAGAGGGAACGAGTTTGACTCGTCGAAAATACGATAGCAACACCAGTAGGTGTTTAAATTTGATCATGTGGCATGCCAAGTGTGCGGAATGTCAATCCAAGAAATTGGTGAAATGAAATGATCCACAGCGAAAAGAATGCGAGGTCAGTGATGTAAAGGATCCCACCTTCAAACAATTGAACGACAACAGGGTCAGTAGTCACTCAGATTGGAAAAACGTTTAAATGAAAGCTTGTATAGTACCACATTACGACTCTGTCCCCAAGAAGACATAAAATGTTCATTTTACTTAATTATCATACTTAAAAATCTAAAAAAGAATGCAAGCTTGCGAGTAATTACACCGGTCGTGCGGTACAGTTTTTACGTGAAAGCTCTGTATATATATTTGTACGGGTGGCCGAGGTCGTAATGGCGCGGATTCGTGAGCGGGAGGTCTGCGGTCAGGACGTCCTCCCTGGCTGAGGTTTTTTCCAGGTTTTCCTCGGTCCTCATAAATAACAAATACCGGGGATGTACCCTAAACTTAGGCCTGGAACGTTTCCTTCCTTAAAAAAATCCTTTCCCAATTTATCATTTCATCTCATGTAGCATCGATTGGGTGCTTCAGTAGAAAAACGGGCGTTAAAGACTATTTAAAAAAATAAATAAATAAAATGGGTCATTCGTCTGTTACATGCGCGCTGGATCGAGAATTTAAAACTCTTTACACTCCCCCGGTTGAAAGTGTGTGGAAGAAACACTGCCTTCGATAACGGCTCCCGGCATAAGACAGCGGAAAGTTACTTGCAGTTCAGTTTACAATAAATATGAAACAATAAGTCACTGACTGAGAGAGAACGTTAACTGTGCTTTGTTTTTGATTAATTGGCGTTTTATTTTCCGGAATAAGAAACACATATATACCGAGAACGAACT
This sequence comes from Metallyticus violacea, assembly GCA_030762175.1. Taxonomy (NCBI): domain Eukaryota; kingdom Metazoa; phylum Arthropoda; class Insecta; order Mantodea; family Metallyticidae; genus Metallyticus; species Metallyticus violacea. Next base: position 108,324,794 of record CM060830.1, on the reverse strand, counting down.
GTCAATGTGTACACTAAAACCCAGAATCACCATAAAATTGTTGCTGCAGCTAAAACTTAGTTTTGTAAAGAAATACTTAAATCTGCGCTAGGAGAGGTTGCAAAGAAAAGAAGACTGTTGACTAAACACAAACCGCAGCTGATGGTTGTCAGTTAAAAAAATGCAAGTAAAATGAGCAGAGCTTGTGTCATAGGGAACTTATCCTTTCTATGACCTCTTCAAAGCAAGTCATTTTTACCCGAATTATAAGACAGATGCTTTAGGTTGGAGCCCGGAACTTAGGCAAAATGCCTTTTCTTATGAGTGGATACGTTCAAGAGTCAAATAGAAATAAATGTACATGCTTCCGTACTTTTGGGGTCGGTAGGACCAGTTTTTATTTCTCCTTTTTTGCCTATTTTAGCTCCTGTTGCCTATTTTAAGGTTTAAAACCTCTTTCGCCTGTTTTGGATCGTTATGGTTATTTTCACGCACATAAAGAATTTCAATATACCGTCTGAAAAAAGTAATACACATTAAATTGCATGCTGATCTCACAAAAATAGCTATTGAATATCAGGTAATACGCTTATTTCTTTTCAACCATTCAAAAACTTTCTCCTCAACTCATTTACTTAAGTGTTTTAAATAGTAGAAAGGAACGCACGGTTACCTAGGGCATGCGAATACCAGGAAATAGAGATGAAGGAAGTACTGTAATTTTGAATAGTCCTGGCGAATGACAATCTGAGCGATACAATTCCAAGAAATTTTGGTAGGGGTGACCTCTCAGCTGCATAAATGTAATAAATAATTGCAATAAACCGTCCCTACAAGTATTCAGTAAGAGATGATACTAATTCCCCTATAAAGACATAAACAGGAAATGAACTGCCAGCATCATTCACCAGGACTATTTTACTTAGTTTTGGTCATGTCCTGAAAGGTGAATGTTCTGGTATAGCAGGTGGAAGTAGAGTCTTCCTTTTCTTTGATGAAAAATGTTTTCTCTGACTATGAGGTTGATACCTTGAAAAAGCATCTTGTTGTTGGTTGTAATCAAGAAAAGTAAACTTAATCGTGTGGTATCTTAAATGCCTAAACGCTCCATTTCTGTACAACGTTTCTTTATGGAAAATTTTCTGAAGAATTTATTATAAGTCCTTGGGGGAGTGAAAGGAATACAAGAAAATAAAATTGTTACGTGGACATTAAATTGTTGGAACGTTTAAATATCTACTCTATTATATAAGATAATGCAGTTCACTTTTTATTCAAGTAGCCATTGGCATCATTTCATATACTTACTAATTTTTCTCTTTCACAATCATAAGTGTAAGTAAAAAGGATGTTTGATTCACAATTTCATATCTGCCAAAGAAATGCAGACTTTATAAGAGTCGAAATCTTCTTTGTTACTTACAAGCATGGCTTATTAGAAAACCATGCACTTGGACAATTTGCACCTCCAGTGGTCCTGTGAAACAACCCCGGCGGTTTGTTATTGCAGTCTTTATTCGATTCATGGCAATGAATTCAACAGTAAGTATATGTTGTTAATGGCATTGTCAATAAATAGCTTGATAACTAAATCGTGACAAAAATTATATTTAAAATATATTTCTTTAACATTCGAGCCAAATGTGTATTGAATGATTTAACGTCATCTTGGAAATTATCATTATCTATGCCATGTAAGTATTGCCAGAATTATTTCTCAGATCTGATTCCTTAACCTGCTGAATGCACCCAAAGCTTTGTAAAAAATATCATTCTGAAATGAAATTAGCAGATTATATATTTTAGAAATTTCACTACAGATAGTGTATGTAAACTTAATAATGAGGCACTGCTAGAAACTGATTTTCTAGAAACTTTATTAAAGAAATCTTCATAATTTATATCAGAGTGGTCTCCGGGCTTCATTTAACTCTCGAATAACTTAAAAAACAAGTTTGTAATGAAATTTATTCCAGTACCTATGTACTAAGTTGAAGAGAAAGGCAGGACTCAGTTAAAATCCCTTTCTTTGTCCCTTCTGTGTGCGTTATTCCAATTCTAAGAGCATTACGAAACTCTGCACTCTATGAACAACAAAATATCTCCAGTGCAAGGTCGCTTCAGCACCAAGCTGCTTATCTGCAGAATTCATAACCGGACTACAGCTATTTCCAACTACTTTCCTTCTGCCTTCGATTCTTTAGCACATGTCAATGGCGATTTAGCACAACATGTGTGAATATAAACATTACCCATGCCTTATTCTGCGTTAACTAGTTCAAGTGCTCCAAGCGAATATGTTGTATTTTTAAGACCGTAGTTTCGTTTTAATAATGGTAATAATTTAAATTAAAAACTTAAGGGTGGTCCTAGATATATTCTTGGAACAATATTTGGCCCGTGAAAGAAAATCCGTTGGACTTCGCTGATTGATATAAAATTATTTTTTTTCTTGCCTTGCTACTATGTTCAGGTCTTCAGAAATTAATTTTATGTAAATATATATGTGCTTGTAATTCATTTTGATAAAATTCTTAACTGAAGGTAATTTACTTAAATTAAATACTTCAGCATTTCCACTAGAAGACAAAGTGCTAAAATAAGATAGAATTTGGCATTCCAAATTCTGTAAAAAATTCTTCCTATTCAAAAGCCACAGTTTTTCGTTTGGAAGACGGATAGAAAAAGTTTTAAATGTCTTTGACACTCGCAAACATAAAAAGGACCTTTTTACTTTCTTGCACTTGCCAATGCAACAGATAATATAAAGCTCTGCAGTGTTTGCAAACACATCTCTTGCAAATTTATCAGAAATTCCCCTGTGTACTGCAGAAAAGTTTAAACCCACAGTTAAATGCTGTTTCTGAAGTAGTGTTTTTAAAGGAAACTAAATATTTTTCCCTTCATTACAGCGGAAGCTCACACTTGATTGGCAATATCAGTCATTGAAGAATAGGATTATCCTTTAATTACAGTTGAGTGACCTTTAACAGTCATTTTTCCCACGTATTCTATTTTATATGCTGTTTCGTTACAGAACGCCTCCTGAGAATTAAATTTAACTGAAAGTGTTAAAGTGGTCGGTTTTTTCCAGTCTGGTTCGTTGTTATTATTGCGCTAGAAAGGTAAACAAAAATTACTTTTTATTATTGGTAAAAATTTCAAATATACAGATTTATAAAACTTTCTTCTGTCAGGGAGTGTGGGGGTAATAGTAATAACCCCGAACACCTCCCTAAGGTAAGGAAATATAATAAACGTGACATGCTCAAGCACAGTAGTTTCAGTACTTTTAAGCCAACGAGATAATATGGACTTCAATATACAAGAGGAGAGAAAGATTAACAGGGCACTTTCTGCTACTCCCAAAACCTTTACGTTTAATTTCCCAGAGTTTTCTCAACTGCAGATCTGAAATACCAAATTCGAAACTTTCCGAACCAAAGTTGAAGTGCTTCCCTCTCCCCACGCTTAGACAACATTTCGAGCGGTTTGTGGGGCAGTGTGTTCAAGTTTAAACTCGTATAAGAAAATGAAGTATCTCTGCCTCCACACGTTCGCAGCTCAGCGGTTATGAAACGCGAGGCATTTCCTCTTCCTTCTCTTCTTTTTCCAAATATAATCACAAGACCTTTGGTATATCAAAATGTAATACGTTTTTAACTTAGTAGAGTTAGCCAAATATAAGCTTTAAAATAAATTTTAAGCTAAAATGTAGGCAAACACTATATTTACAATGTACATTTTATAATTAATATCAAATATCAAAAATCGCCATTAATTTGCAAACGATCTAATGTTGGGAATATGATCTAGCAGTGAAACCTTTTTTGATTACGTGAGGGTGATTTACTTTGGTCTTCTAAGAAATGGAACGTTCTAAAACGTCAAGATAAGCAACTGGAGTTTTGACGCTATCAATAGACCTTTTTTCGTAGATGAGTTATGTCATTTAATGCAAGCAACGGAGATAATTGCATGACATTGAGACATTAGAAGTGAGTTAAGATAGACGAAACCGCTTATCTGCATAGGCATGGAAACTGTCAACAAGTGGAAAATACTGCATGGTTATTCCTTTCTGTATGAATGAATTTATTCAATACTCAATTTAAGAAATACAAAGTAAATATAGCTATATATATATATATATAGGTATGAAGAAATTTTTATTCTTCTTCTTTCGTATTTTAGACATTGCTGTCAATAGCAATCTACACATTCATGCCATCGTTTTATGGGTTTCTTTCTGGTTGCTCTTGCTTGATAATTTTTAAAACATTCTGAAAGTATTTATGGTTTCATCTTCTATATGTGCGCCATCCATTTCGTTTTATATTCCAGAGGTTTTCGTTCAGATTATATAACGAGGGTGCCAAAAATGTATACACCCTTTCACAGTAGATATCTGTTTAATACATTTCGAAAAACAACAGTAATGTGTAGTATGATGTTCTGTAAACAGATACGACTCACATTATGTTAGGCTATCGTTGCTATAACAAAATGGAGCCAAGATTATCGTTTAAAGAGTGAAAAACAATTTTTAAGTGGTATTGGAAAACCAAGAATGTTGTTGAAGTTCAAAGGCAATGGAGGCGTTTGTAAGGAATAGAACCGCCAACGTAAGTAACAATTTCGTCTTACATTCACACACTCTATGGAAATGAGGAATTTTACTTCCAACAGGATGGTGCACCACCACGTTACCATCGAGAGGTACGTGTGTACCTGATGACAATCTTCCAAGGCACTGGACAGGACAAAGAGGTTGGATTGAGTTTTCAATGCGTACTCGCGGCACTAAGAGGCAAGTGCTCATCGCGGCAAGATGAGCACTAATCATCTTAGACTTTTACAGTTGCTCAAAATGCCCACTATCGGCGTCGATACACTTCTGAGTACGTTGAACTATTGATTGAGTAACGTTTGCAAAAGTGTCCTCAGCGATTGCAGCACATGCCATTTCAGTTTCTTCCCGAAGTGCTACCAGTGTAACTGCCCTTGCCAACATCGCATACGGTACCATGTGTCCCAAATTTATCTCGAATGAGTGAAATTGTTACTCGCGTTGGCGATTCTGTTCTTTACACACGTCTCCATTGCCTTTGAACTTGAACAACATTCTCGGTTTTCCAATACACTTCAAAATTGCTTTCCGCTGTTCAAACGATAACCTTAGCTCCTTTTGTTGTAGCAACGCTGTCATAATGTATGTGAGTCACATCTGTTTACAGAACACTATGCTACACATTACTGTTGTTTTTCGGCCCAACTTTGAAATATAATAAATAGACATCTACGTGAAAGTGTGTATACATTTTTGGCACCCTCGGTACGTGAATTAATTAAAAATGTGCACTACAGTCTTCCGGATATCCGAAGAGAATTGTTATTACAATGTGACTTTGCATTTTGCAATTTAGTGTTTCCTGGGTTTCGCCAACTACTACATCCATACACAGCAGAAAGTAACAGCTGCAGTCGATGAAGAAATGCTTTCTTTCAAACTCATAAACAAGGTAGCATTGCAACAAAAATCAAACATATGATCCGGTAGCAGTTTGTCCTCGCCCGAGTCAGTGTTTCCATGCTGAATCTGAAAACACATTTAGTGTCGTGATCGTTTAACTGTCTCGCAACCATCACCATGAATATTAAATCGTTTTAAAAGAAAGAAGACAACGTTTCTACGTTACTAAGGATGATCCAGTAAGAGAAGAAGGAACAGAAGCAATGAACGAGTGTGTTAGTGTTCTGGGTATAGAATATTACTTCTCTTTCAACATCAGCCAACCAATAAGCAACAATTTATCAAAAGTCTTGGTACCTCCCATAACATTTAACTTCAATATCAATCACTATCTTGGTCAGTGTACCAGTGCTTTGTTATTTTTCAACTGAAAGTATATCTTGGTGTTCCAGATGCATTTATAGTTCATGCGTTTAATAAATATAAACATTTACATGAGTCAGCGCATGAACATATGAAGTCATCTTAGCATCGTGAGGCTGTAAATACGAGGGTAAGTCACATATTGATGTGGGGTACTACACGTTTGAATCAGGCACCGGAGTCTTGCCTTTAGTCCGGTAGCAATTGATGGCTTCGACACAAGATGAGATGTTTACAATAGCGAAGTAGCATTTTGGCGCCTTTGAATGAGTGCAAAACTCGAGCAGCGCTCCTTTGTGGGTAAAAAGTATGGAGTGAAAGAATATTCACAAGAAGTGCCTCCCATCTACGGCGAGAAGCGCCTGGTACGTTAAATTCTGGGTCGGCTGATTGCCACAGAGGCGAATTTCCAACGAATTGAAGACTTAACCCGAACGGTCAGAAGGGTATAGCTGTTGCTATTGCATAATCTGCATCATAATATATGACAGATTATGTTTTCACAAAGGATATGCCACACAAACTGCACAGAATGGGTCTGGAATTACAGCATCGTCACCGGATAAAGGACAGGCGATGAATCTTGGTTTCTCCATTACCGGTCCGAGACAATGCAGTGGAAACATCCTGCGTTGTTGCGAAAAAAAGGTTTAAAGGGACACCATGCGCCGGAAAAGTGGAGCTCACAGTCTTTTGGGATCACGAAAACTGCTGCATCCAGTCTAAGGACAAACCGTGTATGCCAACTTCTACTATAGCATTCTCAGAAAACTTTGTACATTCAACGGAAGCGACCAGAACTGCTCACCAAAGGCATGACAACGCTAGTCCTCATACTGCCAACAAGATAAATGAAATGTCAAGTAGGAATTCCTTGAGCATAATCTTTTCAGCTCCAGTTGATACACGGATCAAAGTACCGCTATGACTGTAATAGTGAACGGTGTCATATAAATGGAGGGAAGAATGGCACATTTTAACTGTGAAAGCTATCAAAGATATTCTATATGGCTTGATATCATTATCTCATGTGCACCTCTTCGACTGCAAGCGTAGACAAGCACAGAGTTAATTTCTTCTCGCACAGACATCCAGCATCTTAAATTGCGCGAATACATTTATCCTTTCCGAATTCGCCCCGAAAGAGACGTTGAACTGTCATTATGGACTGATTCCAGCACACCTTTTCACCAAACACCATCTGGTGGTCAACGTAACAATATTATGTTCAATGAGAGCAGAATACATATAATTTTCGAGTTACTGTGCAACGTACGCTCAATATTCTGAAAATACTGATTTTTTAGAACCTCGGGGACCTTTTTTACTTGAATAGTTTTTTCCAACCAGCCATGAAATTCAGTACAGGGTGTACAAGCTGGTTGTTTGTATTAGAATTGTGAACATATTCTTTGCTCTAGTACCACGTTACTCCGAATTGACACTTAAAAAGCAATAGATTATGTCAACTTCTGTTAATAGTTTCATTTACTTGAGGCTATCATGAAAGTCTACTTTTCTGCAAGGTGAAAACACTCCAGGATGTCGCTTGTATTCTTGTTTCTGACGGTGATAATGTAGTGACATTCAGGTGCTCTGACTAATTACAAGGAACAAATAGGACGGTGTTTGAAACTGCTGACCAAACAGCTCTGCTCTTTGATAGAAAAGTTAATTCAATAACTACGACCTTCTCCAAAATACACAGTTTTGTCTTCAAACACTAGATCAATACTACATAAATATGTTTTACACTTTCATAGACTCTATCAATTTTAGCTTTTAAAACACATAAAAAGTTTCTAACTTTTAATGTTGAATTACGAATAATAATTAAGTAATGTTTACGATTGAATTATTTCTTTTGAAAACTTTGAAACCTTTCGACATTTTTTAGAAGACATGATTTCGATTGCAATAAAATATAGGTAATGAAACTTGAGTTGATATTAAAACTTTTGAATGTTTGCAATTCATCTGAGATGCTCATTGATTTGATTATTCTTTACTTCAGAATCAGTGGTTGCTATATGTGAACTTTCTAATGTAGTGTTACAATAAGTAACAAGTTACAAGTGTTAAAAGTGGCATTTTATTTTATTTTGGGAAACGGATCGCAGGCTGAGTTCAGCATACCTAAGAACAAAAGTTAAATCAGTTTAAATATGCATGTTCCTTAATATTTATAAATAAATCGGTGTTTATAATTTAATGTATTCAAGGCGTGAACATTTCTTATTTCAAAGAAATAATTCGCATATGTTTCACTTAGAGGAACATGGAAGAAACATTGCCTAAATCTCTGGTAAATGCTACCAACATTGCTGTGTAGTTTTCACACTATTTTAGTGAGGTAAAATTACAAATTAAGATGTTGGCTTCCATTTTTATTACATTTTGTTTATGTATTACAATAAATTGCCTTTTAAAATGTAATTTCCTAACGTTGAAAGAAACTGCAGTATGCAAGCGCAACTATAGGTCAGTTCTTTTTTATTTTTTTCAGCCTGACATGTAGTTAGGGTTGTCAATATGGTTTCTTTTGCTAATTTATCTTAGAAACAAATTTATATAATATCATTCATTGCAATTTGTTCTCTTTCATCATACGCAGTTGCTGCAAAACTGCATGAACCTTCTTTACATCTGCCGGATTTGGTCCCCATTCCAAACCAGCAAAAACGGTTGAGTGGACGATGAATCTGAGCTTGAAGCTTATTTTACTGAGAGTATTAACATGTTGGAAAGTCGTTGGACTAAATCTATTGATTTAAAAAGTTATATGTTATTAAAAAAAAATAAAAAAAGGATTTCAGTTAAATCTTGTGTTTTCTTGGTCAGGCTGCGAATGTTTAGAACTTCCCTCGTATTATCAGAACTTGAAACATACAATGACAGACGCAATCATATTTTATCAATGGGCAGTTACGATGAAAACAACTTCCTTATAGATAAGATTTTAATCTAAGACTGTAGAAAGTGTTTTATCAAAGGGCAAAGACTCCTGATCCGACCTGATAAAATTTAGACCAATTTGCTTTCCTTAAGAGCTACATACATTTTAATTGATAAATTATTTTCTGTAACAACCAACCCTTATAGTGGGGAACTAATGGACCGAAATATTGGAAGCATTTTAATCGTTTTTAGGATCAAATCTTTGCAAGGATATGCAGACTCAGATGAAGGAAATTCCTGTTTGTGGCCATGTAGGTCACTTTTGCTCAATGCTTAGAGCACCTCTGCCATGATCTCTAATTTTTTCCCCACTAGATTCCGATTTTAAGAAAATCACCTAAATGTGCATTTGCTAACATTATAGCTGGTTTGTTAGTGGTTGTTCTTTTGTTTGCACATTTTGTTTATGTGTGTTACTTTCCTTGTGCTTTAATTGCATAGCACACTTGTTTCTTTTTAATAAATTATTAATTAGCTAGCTTTAATTGCGCTGGTTTTATTATTATATGAATTATCGTATCCTGTTATATTTAGTTTTGTTATTGTAAGGAAACGTTCAACTCGTTAATTGCCCTCTTTCTTTTTCGCAACTTACCTAATAATAATTGAAATCTCCGGAATAATTAATACCAAGCAACATTTTAATTATACCTATTTGAAGCAATTTATACTTATGGAATAATATTCCTCGTGCACAGTTCTTTTTATAAATTACTATATTTATTAAATAAGTACAGAAAAGTGTGAATATGCCAGAATTTTTGTTTTTCATATATTTAATTCTATAATGTAATTTTCACCGAAATATTAGATTTATTCGCATGATATTATAAACCCTTTCGTTTCTGATTTACCAACAACAAAAGAATTAATTTGGTTCGATGCATTTTTTCCCTTTTGAATTCAGTTATTTTAATTTCGTGTAGATAAAGTTTCTTCAATGTTAACTTTTCATTTCCGC